>CM010903.1:96070-114812 GCA_003704135.2 Peromyscus polionotus subgriseus
GCCTCGACAGAGCAGCACAATGGAGCCATCCTTGTTAGTGCAGGTGTGTGTGAGCCAGCCCAAAAGTTGTAAGCATGGGAGGGTTGTCCCAATTTGACATCTGGTGGAACAGTCCTAGAGCTTTCCAGGCCCAGACCCAAGGATATGACTTGGCCTGCTCCACTATCCACCCCATCTATGATCTGCTGGAGCTTTGTGAAGGGACCTGGTCTGTAGACCTAAAGTTTCATGATCTCTAAAACACAGGGCAACAACAGGATATCCAGGAGGAGCCCGAGTGAGGGCCCACCCAGCATTGATAAGATAGTAGAAACCAAAGGCCTCGAACCAGACCAATGACTCTTTGCAATGAACACTTGCAAGTAAAGATAAATGCACAAAGGGGTTCACGGCATGAATCATTGTCTCACACTGCAGCTTCTATGGTGAGATTTTCTTTAAAAATTTCCCTTATTTCATTTTATTCCATTTTTCCCTTTTGTCTCTTACACACACACACACACACACACACACACACACACACACACACACACTATTTGAATGGATCAGGCAACTGAAGAAAGTATATTTCCATGAGAATGAGGGAAGTGCATCATGGGAAGAGTCCTGGGGCTTTAGAGACACATGAAACATCATCTTCCTCTTTTGAGGACCCTGTGTGTATAAGAGTGTGTGCCAGTCCCCAGCTTCTTTGTGGATTATTATTTACTCTTTTCTTCCTGACTGATCTGGCTCTCTCAAACATGGTTCATGAAGTCCTGGTTCACATACAGGCCTCACACAGATCGGTTCTGAAGATTCGTGCCAAGAATCTTCTGCTGATTCTATCTGGAGTCCTGGGTACAGAAAAGCCTCCACCTCAATGGCTGCAAGTGGCCTTCCTGCATTGTAGGTCTCTTCCAGTCTGTATGCATTGAAGGAATATGCACCAATTAGCAAAAGGTGAAGGACTGTGAGAAAGTGACAAGATAAAAGCTGACTGGATGTTTAGAGTAACTCAGAGAAGTGAGTAAAGAGTCAGTGGGAGTAGTTACATCTGGGCATTTGACACAGGGCACCATAATTCATAGAGCGTCTCCAGTTATTGACTGCAAATTGGTTGTTCTGGTTGACATTTGGTGTCGGGTAATAAAATGAGGCCCTAAGTCTGCAATAACTTAGTATGTAGCTCATAATATGTAACTCATTATGCAGTGATCTGGTATAGTATAATCTTCATGAAAAGATATATTGAATGTAAGGAATTTGGATTTCTTCAGAATAAAAACATGTAATAAGAGCATGACAAATTGGGGAAATGTCTTAAGGCCTTCAGAAAAAAAAAACACTATATTGACACAAATTTGTTGTACTGAATGTCATATTTACAAAATGTTTAAGAATATTTACATATATGACTCTAGAACCTGTTCATCAGCATATGTAATTGATAAAGGAAATAAATCTTCTTGGAATCCAGTTGTCATATTAATAAAATATGTCAATGACCCAAGTGGAAGTACTCATAAATTAGGATTTCATCTGCAAATGAAATCAATAACACAAAATAATAGTTAATGCAAGAGGAGGACTCAAAATGCAGGATATATCCCAACATGAAAAAAAAAAGAATGGATGCAGAATTCATTTAGCTTAATACGATTACTTAAAAAAAAAATAGAGCCTGGAGAGATAGCTCAGAGGTTAAGATTACTGACTGCTCTTCCAGAGGTCCTGAGTTCAATTCCCAGTACCCACATGGTGGCTCACAACCATCTGTGATGAGATCTGGCACCCTCTTCTGTCATGCAGGCAGAACACTGTATACATAATAAATAAATAAACCTTTAAAAAAAAGAAAGAATAGCCTAAGGAATCAAATGTCAAATTATGACTTCATATGTGAGTGTTCAGATAGTGAAGAACAATCATACTTCAAAATTCTTTAATTTAAGACACATGGGAGCTAGGTTTTGAGGTTTCTTTTTTCCTTCTAGCATATGTTGTGTCCCTAAGGTGATGAAGTGAGTTCCTTTCTGGTCTTAATAGTATAATGTAGCACTTGGGGGCAAAGATGATGCCTAAGAGTGATGTACTAGAAGCCAAGATAGAGAGGACTTCTATAGCCACCATGACCTTCCCCTTGGTGCTGTGGTAGACACGGGGGAATGTGACCCAGACACTACAGAACACCAGCATGCTGAAAGCCAGGAACTTGGCTTCATTGAATGTGTCAGGCACATTCCTGGACGAGAAAGCCATAAGGTAGCTGCCCATAGCCAGTGTTCCCAGGTATCCCAGGATGCAGTAGAAGGCAACAGCTGAGCCTTTGTTGCAAATGATGATGATGTGTCCATGTTTTGAATGAACATCTTTGTCAATAAATGGAGGAGAGGTTGCCAGCCAGATTCCAGAGAGAACAACTTGCAGTAGGGTGCAGATGGGAATGATGAAATTGGGGGCCCTTGCTATCAGTAGCCACCTCCTCATTCTCCATGGAGTAGTGATCTTGAAGGCTATAAGTACAGTGAGAGTTTTGGCCATCACAGTGGAAAGAGCCACAATGAACAGAAGTCCAAATATGTTCTGCTGCAGGATACAGGTGACTGTGCTAGGATGGCCAGTATAAAGCAAGGGACAGAGAAAACAGAGGATGAGAGTGATGAGCAGGATATAACTGAGATGATGGTTATTGGCCTTGACAATAGGAGTGTCTCTGTGTTTCAGAAACACCCCAAGAACAACAGCTGTGAGTGAGGAAAAAACCAACGACATGATGCTGAATATCTTCCCCAAGGGGTCTTCATAGGCCAGAAATGTCACAGTCTTATGTTGACAGTGGTTCTTCTCAGTATTTGCATAGTGTGTTTCTGGACACTTCATACACTGATCCAAATCTGGCAGAAATGCAGGTAGTTATGAATGCATACTCAGGTTTCCCCTTTTATTCTAAGTCACTTCCCTGCTCCAGAACATTGCAATGTTATCTGTACCACCTTGCTTTGTTTCATATAAAATAGAGAAGGATTAAATTCAATTTGCCTTCTATTTCATGCTGACAGAAATTAAGCAGCACCAATGCTTTTTCTGTTGTTACTCATATGGTGTCCTCTCCTGGAGGGACACTGCTGTATCTGTTTTACAAGTCACTAGAGCACTGGCATACATCACATGAACCTAATTTCACTCTGTCATTGCCTCTTCATTAACACATCTCCATTCTTAAGAGGGCATGAGACTTCAGTGCAATAGAGAGGATGTCCTTTGAAATCTTATAAGGATGTTCTCTTGTATTCCAAATGCATCAACATTCATAATATCCATGGTGTTCTATAAGTTTCTTCATTCTTTGAAGGGGCATGAATGAATTAAAATACTTAAATTCTTGCAGCCTTGAACCACTTCATCAGTGACACTGTTTTCATAACTCTATAGTTGTATCTATGTATTGCATAGATAAAGAACTACTCATGTATTCTTATGTATTTATGGAACTGTGTTTGAACACTCTGTTCCTGATATCTTATCAATTTATTTTGGATTATGGTGTATGCTTATGGATTTTTCTGCTATATTTTCAATGTATTAATAATGTCCATATTTCTACACACCTTTTTATTTTTGATATATATTTAATTCTCTTTATATCATCACATTACCATTCACACTCCCTATATAATATGTTCTGGTCATGATTTTGCACTCCCAAAATCCTCTCAGATTCTCCCCATCTCCATGCCCACCCAATTCCACTCCCTGTCTTTTACTTTTTCTTAAAAAAAGAAAAAACAAAATCACAACAAACCAAACAAAACAATTAAATAAACTCACTCTCTCTCACACATGCACACACAAACCACAAAGGCACAAAACAGAAAGTTGTGAATCAAAGTATAAAGGAAAAGTCCAACAAGACCAGAAGAAAATAAATAAAGAAAAATAACAGCTCAGAATGTTACCATCTCTGCTCGTCAACATATTCTGGCCCCAAACTCTGGCACTTTAATGGAGTCCAGGCTGGTCCTAGGGACCCCAGCCTTCCCAACAGTTTCAGGCTGCACTGTTGCCCCAGTGCGCCATATTCCAGCCCACACCTTCAGCAGAAGACTTCTGCTTGACCGAAGGCCAGGTTGGTTCTAGAGACCCTAGCAACCCCTTCACTCAGATCCATATTCCAGCAACCAGCTCTGGAAGGTCCTAGGGACACCAGGTAACTCTGCCCACTGCTGGATAACACTCCTTAAAGCATGCCCAACATAGCCCAGCAGCACCATGTCTTTTAGGCTCCATATTCCAGCCCACAACTCTGGCACCTTTACTGGATGCCAGGTTCATCCTTGGGACACCAGTTAGGATACCATACCACCTGCTAACACTCCTTAAAGCCTGCTCTACAGGCCCAGACTGTACTCCCTCACCTGGGCTCCATATTCCTACCCATACCTTAGGCAGAAGACTTCTCTTTTACCCCAGGTCAGGCTGGTTCTAGAGACCCAAGGTAAGACACTGCCCACTGCTAGCCAACACTCACCAAAACTGGCCCAACAGCCCCCAACTGAACACTACCTGCACTCCCTTTCCCAGCCCACAACTTCCGCAGAAAACTTCTGCTTTACTGGAGCCTATGCTGTGCTAGGAATCCCAGACACCAAGCAGATACCCAGAACACAAGAGGCCACACAGGTTACTGGAACCACAGAGGCCAGGGTGGCATCCAAATATAAGAGGTCTTGCAGGCCACAAAACCCCACTGGAAACACCCTACTGGACCTATAAACTGCCTAGTCACCAGAATCCCTGGCCACTTAGGCCAGAAGACCAGAGAGCAAACAAAAACCAAGAAACAAAACACCCATTCAACAAAGACAAGTCAGGAATTAACATCTAGACTTATAACCAATGCAAACCTAGATGCCTAATTGCTAGTATAAGAATACAATCAACAACAGAAAGGGCAATATGGCACCACCAGAGCCAGCTACCTTATAACCAAAAGACCTGAACTTTCCAACATTGCTGAAGCACAAGAAAGCAACCTTAAAAACAACTTTATGAAAATGATAGAGGAAAGAAGGAATGACAAAATTCCTTCATGAAATTGAGGAAAGGACAAACAAAAAATTGGAGGAAATTGATAAATTCCTTAAAGAATGCCAAGGAAGCCAGGAAAATACAAACAAACAGGTGAAGGAAACTGTTCAAGACTTGACAGTGTAAAGAGAAGCAATAAAGAAAACACAGCTGGAGGGAATTCTGGAAATCAAAAATCTGGGTAAGTGAACAGGAACTACAGATGCAAGCATCACCAACAGAATTCAAGAGATAGAAGAGAGAATTTCAAGTGCTGAAGATACAATAGAAGAAATAGATTCATAGATGAAATAAAATGTTAAATCTAAAAAAATTCCTAACACAAAATATCTAGGAAATTTGGGAATCTATGAAAAGACCAAACTAAGAATAAGAAGAATAGAAGAAAATACCAGCTTATAGGGCCAGAAAATAAATTAAGTAAATTCATAGAAGGAAATTTTCCTAACCTAAAGAAGGACATGTCTATACAGGTAGAAGAAGCTTACAGAACACCAAAGAGAGATTGGACCAGAAAAAAATGTTCCCAAGCCACATAATAATCAAAACACTAAACATACAGAACAATGTTCTAATACAATTATTAGAAGCTGAAAAGGAAAAAAACCAAGTGATATATAAAGGCAGACCTATTAGAATACACCCAAATTCTTAATGAAGACTCTAAAAGCCAGAAGAGTCAGGAGAGATGCACCATAGACTCTAAAAGAACATTGATGCTAGCCCATACTACAATATACAGAAAAACACCCAATCACCATAGATGGAGAAAACCAGATATTTCATGACAAAGTCATATTTAAATAATATCTACCCACAGACCCAGCCCTAGAGAAGGTACGGAAAGCAAAACTCCAAGGAGGATAACTACACCCACTAAAATATGGCAATAGGTAATCTCATACCAACTAAAACCAAAGAATGGAAACACACAAATGACCACCACCATCAACAAAATAACAGGAATTAACAATCATTGGTCATTAATTTTTTTAATATTAATAGACTCAGTTCCCCAATAAAAAAGATGTAGGTAAGAAAACGGATATGAAAACATGATCCATCCTCTTGCTGCATACAAGAAACACACCTCAACACCAAATATAGACATTAGCTCTGAGTAAAGGGATAGAAAAAGGTGCCTACATAAAAAGTGGAGAGATCTCATACCAGCAACTTAACAGTACATCTGAAACCTTTAGAACAAAAAGAAGCAAGAACACCCAAGGAGAGTAGATGGCAAAAATAATCAAATTGCAGGCTGAAATCAATAAAATAGAAAAGAAGAGAAAAAGAACACAGAGATTCAATGGAACACAGAGCTGGTTTTTGAGAAAATCAACCAGATAGACAAACCACCATGCAAACGGATTCACAGTTCCATAAACTTTCCTCTTGTGACAGCTGTCATTGTGTAGAAATGCCCTTCATTAACATTATATTGTGCAAAATGGTGAGGGGGCACCAGCACATTTGATGATTCTTTGTGCCCCCTGTCCTTGTGCTGGACCTTATGGTTGTAGATGCTGTTGCTCTATTGGATGAATTAAATGCACTGGGTTTAATAGGGTCCAGAGGTAGCATGGGCCACTTGGCAGCACTGGATCAATTCCCACAGGAAAGATAATAGTTTTTAATCAAAATGCGCAGCAGAGACAAAAAAATGTTTATAATGTCCAAACCCTTAATCGTCAGCATATGCCAATATGTGAATTTTATGGTGACGTGTCTCTTTTGGAGCTTTGATACTGGCTAACCAGTCATGGTCTTTTCAAGCATAAAATAGAGAAGAAGCCTACTGAATTTTTTTTAACCTTTATAAGCACAAAAAAAATCTTAAACAAATGAAAGGCTACAATAGATTGTGGTAAAAGGCAATTAAGGCCACTGAATATATTCCAGTACCTTGACCCAAACTGCGAACCCAGAAACCCTTAAAAGGGACAGGAGTTTCCCTGAGGAAGGGCCTTCACCAAATACCTAAAAGGTTTACTGTTAGCCTTTCTCCAATCATTCCTCAAAGACACCTACAGCCACTCACAAGATAACCATCCACTGGGGTAATCAACAATCCTGCTTTCTGGGGTCTACTATACACTAATTCTGAATTGATGCTGATTCCAGTAGATCCCAAGCAACATTGTGACCCTCCAGTTAAAGTAGGGAGAAATGGAGGCCAGGTGATTAATGAAGTTTTGATGGATGTCTGACTCACAGTAGGTCCAGTGGGTCCCTGACTTCTCCTGTAGTGATTTCCCTAGTTCCATCCCAATATACAGTGACTATATGAACTGTTGGAGTATTTTAAGGGGGAGAACCTATAGATCCAAAACAGGAGGACCCCTCTATAATACAGGACAACAGGATATCCAAGAGGAGCCTCAGTGAAAGCCAATTACTGGTGTTGTAGCAGAAATCAGAGGCCTCGAGCCAGACCAATGACTTATAGTAATGAACAGACTAAAGGATAAACTATGTGTCTCAAGAGGCCCAGTATAGCTTTCACAATAGGATTCTTTTTTGTTTGTTTCTTTTTGTTTTTTTTTCTTTGTTTTGTTTTGGTTTTTGTTTTCTTTTAAATTTGGTTTTATTTGGTGTGGAGAAGCTGCAAAGGTAGATTGTGGATGTGAGGAGAGAGGGAGATAAGCGGGATTAGAATGCATGATGAGAAATTCACATGAATCAATGAAAGTAAAAAAAATGACAGTTTTTGTCCCCCCATTGGACCTTAGTGGAAACTGAATGTTAGACAAAGTACCACCAAATTACCATGTGACATGAGCTGGGTGTGATCTGATCCACCAAGTCATAAAGTAGGACATGTACAGCAGCAATCTGTTACCAAATGGAAGGGGTTTATACATGATCAGGTCTGAGCAGGTTCTGAAAGCAAGTTACATGAAGAAGTTGCCCAAATACCTATGTTTTCTACTGGTTAGGATTCTGTCTGTTTCCAAGCATTCACCTATAGCCTCATGGTATGTGCCATATGAATGGTTGATTGAAGAAGGGAAGACTATGGCTTGATTTCCTGATGACTCTGCACATTACGCAGGCATGACTCAGAAGTGGACAGCTGCAGCATTACAACCCTTTTCTGAAATAATCCTGAAAGACATAGGCAAAAGGAATTCTCCAAATTGGGCAGAACTTAGAGCAGTACACATTGTTATGCAGGCTTTTTTTAGAAAGAGAAATGGCCAAATGTATGATTGTTCACTGACTCATGAGCCAATAGATTGGTTGGATGGTCAGGCCCTGGAAAGAGCCTGACTAGAAAATTTGTGGGAAAGATATCTCAGGAAGTATGTGGATAGAACTCTCCAAATGGGTAAAGGATGTGAAGATATTTGTGTCCCATGTAAATACTCATCAGATCAAAAGGACTTCAATAATCAGGTATATAGGATGTCCTGTTCTGTGGATAGTCAGGCTCTTTCCCTATGCATTCCTGTCTTTGCTCAATGGGCCCATGAACAAAGTGGCCATAGTGGAAAAGATTTGGATTTGGCATGTGCTCAGCAATATGGACTTCTACTCACCAAAGCTGACCTGGCCACAGATGCTCCTGAGTGCCAGTACCACCCATAGCACAGACCAACATTATTCCCCAGATATGGCACCATTCCCCAGAGTGAACAGCCAGCAACCTGGTGGCAGGTTGACTACAATGGACAACTTCTTCCATGGAAAGGACAATGCTTTGTCCTTACTGGAGTAGATACTTATTCTGCTTATGGATTTGACTTTCATACATGTGATGCTTCTGCCAAAATCACCATCTGTTGTTGGTGGTTGTTATTTTACTCTTTTGACTCTTTAGCCTTTTGTGGGGAAGCGGGGAGGCATCACACAGCTCCCAAATAAATCACACAGAGTCTATTCTTTCTTTACCTCACTTTGGATTCTTTATAGCCAGCTTTTCTTAACTTAAATTAATCCATCAACCTTTTACCTCTGGGCTTTTATCTTTCCCTATATCTGTATACCTTTTTTTACTTCTTACACTGTGCCTTACTATATAGCTGGGTGGCTGGCCTCTGGAGCCCTCCTCTCCTTTTCTTGCTTCTTCCTCTGAGATTTCTCCTCCTATTTATTCTCTTGGCCTAGCAGCCCTGCCTATACTTTCATGCTAAACTATTGCCAGTTCAGCTCTTTATTAGACCATTCGGGTATTTTAGAAGGCAATATAACATGTTGAGAACCTCTGGTAACAAAAGGCCATGGGAGTATACAGCAGGTGACAACTAGTGCTCAGGCGGCCAACCTATCAGAACCAAGGGTTCTGTTGGAGGAAACCATCAACAAGGCATTATGGAACTGAACTGCCTTTTGAATGAATTGGCTGTTTCTCGTTGTAAACTTATTGTACAATAACAGCTATGAGATCTCCCCATTTACTGTGCATTTCCATGTTATGTGTACATGCAATCTCATGATTGCATTTCAATCTTATGAGCACACATAATTGTGGATAGTCAAGAATATGGTTTCTTATTTGGCTGTAAAATTTTTATGATTAGAAACATACTAATATATGCTTCATAACTAAGTCTATTGTTCCATGTGGACTGTAGACACTCAGAGGTCTTGTTCTTCATCATTAGCCACTGACAAAACAAAATTGGTCAAAGTGTCCTCATAGAACTTTCACAGAGCAAAATTGCAGGGGCCTGGCCCTGTTGGATCAAAACCCTTTAGAAAAATTATAGTAAACTAGAAGTGACAGTGCCGGTGTCTGATCTTGGTATATCTCAGTCCTTCAAGAGATCAATAGCACTATGTTGCCTAAGCTTCCTCCACTGACACCTCCCCACTCTGTTTCAAAAAAGAATTAACACTTTGTATTTATCTCTATACCAGTTTTAATGCATGATTGTAAGCTCTGGAGAATAATTATCTATAGGTCCTGAGATTCAGGTGATTAAGAGAAAAAGACTGTTAACTCTCTAACCATGTCTGGATATTATTAATCACATAAAATAGTACACACATTTTTTTGCCTTTTTTTAAATCTATTTTTGGTTTAATTTCTTCTTTTGTAGCCTTTGTAGCTTTCCCTTTAAGAGATACCCAGAGCTTTTTACAAATTACAGCTGTTGTCAGCCACTAAGTATGATGACCAAGTCTTTGCCATTTGTGGCTCTTACCAGAATACTTGTCCCTGAGAGTTTACTTTGTAATTTTACTAACATATTGTTAATGAATGGATATATGCTAAAGTACAGAACAAAGGAGAAACAAAGATGAACACAGTTGGAAAGAACTAGGTAAAATCATGAGAGAACAGAAGGGACAGAGAGGAGCTAAGTATGAGAATAGAAAAGAAGCTGTGTAGATCGAATTGATTTAGAAGAATAAAGTGAATAGACTAAAGAACACACTGTGTTTAGATTCTTTCAATATGCCTAAGTTTAGATCCTCAGCTATTTGATAGATTCTTCCACAGACCCTGGGATTTCTCCAATAGGGATTGGACCTCTGTTGTTTTCGATAATGTAACACATCTTAAAATAATAACCCTCAACAATCTGTGGACTTACAGAATGCCTTATCTACTGTCATGGATTTCCACAGTGTTGCTTCTGACCAAGGAACTCACTTCACAGCATAAAGGTGAAACAGTGGGCCCAAGATCATGGAACCCACTGGTCTTACCATGTTCCCCACCATCCTGAAGCAGCTGGCCTTATGGAAAGAAGGAATGGCTTTTTGAAATGACAGTTACAGCTGCAATTACATGGCAGCTTCCTGGAGGGCTGTGGCAGGGTTCTCCCGAAGGGAAAGGGGAGTATATGCTGTAAATCAGTGTTTAATACATGGTAATGTGCTGTGAGATGTCTTTCTGTATGCTGTGAATATGTGTTGCTCTCCTTGGCTAATAAATAAAGCTGTTTTGGCCCATGGCAAGGCAGCTTAGAGGCAGCCAGGAATTCCAAGCAGAGATATGAAGAAAAGAAGGGTGGAGTCAGGGGAGACATGAGCCAGCTGCGCAAGGAGAAGCAAGATGCCAGCAGAGCAGTAATGCCATGGCAATGTGGCAAAACATAGATTAATATAAATGGATTAAATTAAGATGAAAGACCCAGCTAGCAAGAAGCCTGCCACAGGCTATACAGTTGGTAATTAATATAGCCTCTGAGTGATTGTTTTATAAGTGTCTGAGGTATCTCAAGACCAGGAAGGACACAGGAAAATTTCCAGCTACCTTTTGGTGCCCCTCGTGGAAGCAAGAAGGGCACCAAACCTGAGAAAGCTTTTGTAAAGTATTCTAAAGTGGAGCCAAGAGCAGCTTCCTAACTGTGTCTCTCAAGCTAGCCATGATATAGACACCATGGCATGTGGGCTTGACCTACAGCATGGGGGATTCCTGCCACAGTACACGGAGATGTCTCCAAGCTGTGCAGTGCACTGCATGGTGGATTTAGCTTTTGCTAGGGAAAAAAAAAAGGTTTCTGGGCTACACACTGCTGGATGGAGGCATAGACCCACTGCTTCCCAGACTCGGTGGTGAGTATGGATCCCAGATCTGGCAGTAAACATACCTTCGCCATGTTGGGAAGCTGAGGAGCATGGAGTCAGCAGCCAAAGTCACCTCAGAGCTTAACAGTTTAAAATCTCTCCTGGTCAGAGAAGGATTATAGATTCGTAATAAGACAGATTCAGATGGAATAAAACTCTAAACAGTTTACAGTGTGTAAAAATGTACATAGGCATGGAAGAGAGAGGAAAGGAGTATATGTACTTATAAAAAGATATAGATATTTTTAAAAATAAAGTCTTTAAAGAGACAATAAAAGCAATATAAAAGTTAAGCCACATAAACATGAAAATTATACAAAGAATCTGGATCCTGCATTATTATATATATAAAAGATATAATATATATGTACATATATATATATTGTCTTTGGGATTTTTAACTACAGAGAGACATTTGATTGTATGGGCTATTCAGTTAAACCAACATGTATATGTTAAAGGTATCTTGATTCAAAATTTGTCTCTAAGGATACATTGCTTTGGAAAAGAGGTTCTGCTTTTGTTTCTACAGAAGATGAGAACCCATGGTCTGCTTCCAGGCTAATATGGTTTGATCAGCCAAGACCCCCTGAAAGGTCAACACAGCCTTACAGACTACTACAGGCAAGATTTAACTATAATTCTTAATTTTCTCAGGATCTCCACACGAGTGCCAGCACCCCTCAACCGGCAGGATGTGGTATGAGAAGCTATGGCCTAATTCCCAAATATTGTTTATAAATGGTTATTTTTATTTAAAGAAGTTGATTATAAATGCAATCTCTTTCTAAAGGGGAAAGGGGGATATTAGATATGCTAGGATGAAAGGGTGGGTTATTGAATCTACTTTTAAAGATCAACAACTTGATTAAAATGTTTTATATTGCTATGGATTTTAGTTTGATACAAATTTAAAGTTAATTTTGTTATATCTATATTTCTACTCTTGTTTAGGGTATTATGTTTATGCAGCTCATTTAAAAATGTAACAAATAATTGAGAAATACCAATCAATAGTCATCTTGATAATCAAACTTATAGTCATATTTTCTAAATATAGTTGTTTTCTAAATATATATAGATATATTTCAATTAGGTAGGTAATCTTTAAACACTTCAAAGACCTACAGAATATGGCATTTAAAATGTTTTAAGAACTTAGGCTTTTCTGGACAATGAGACATGTCTACCCCTGACAGCACAAATTACTTCAAAGAGAATGATGAGCATCCAAGAAACTCATCATGGCATTTACTTTGTGACAGATGTTAACCATTTGGGCAAGAAAGTGCTCTTGCCTAGACTGCTTGACAGTATGTTGTATAAACTAGACATATAGGACCCAGAGAAAGATGACCACTGAATTTTTCCAAGGCAAGGCAAAATGGTCCTTTGGGTTCCTGCTTCACAGAAAAGACTGCCAAACATTCTACAGGACACAGGGAGAAGTGACTGAGAGACTCTAGACCTATAAGCTGAAGATGAATGCCCAACATTGCAGAGGAACTTCGGGTGACTGTCCAGGAAGCAAGCTGTCTCTATCATTTCTAGAACTTTGGAAGTTGCTTACAATGCCCTTCCTGTTCACTCAGGTAATATTATATCCTTCTGGGGTCTTTGATGGAATTGAAGATTAGATAGTTATAGTTTTCCTTAATTATATAAAGAAAAATGAAATATAAAACTTTAAACTCACAAAAATAGGATACATGATGAAATATTTTTTTAATTTTGCCAAATACAAAGACTAGATATTGTAACTGTAATTCTTGCATGATAACTGTTTTGTTATATGTAACTTTACTATGTTAAAATTAAAACCTTCCTTTTTGATTAGATAAAAAGGGGGAAATGCTGTGGGATGTCTTTCTATATGTTGTGAATATATGTTACTCCCTTTGGCTAATAAATAAAACTGTTTTGGCCTATGGCAAGGCAGCTTAGAGGTAGGCAGGAAATCCAAGTATAGATACAGAGAAAAGATGGGTAGAGTCAGGGGAGACACGAGCAGGCTACCCAAGGAGCAACAAGATGCCAACAGACCGATAATGCCACAGCCGCAAAGCAAAACATAAATTGACAGAAAAGGGTTAATTTAAGATAAAAGAGCTAGCTGGCAAGAAGTCTGCCACAGGCCATACAGTTGGTAATTAATGTAAGCCTCTGAGTGATTACTTTATAAATGGCTGCAGGACTTCAGGGCTGAGTGGGACACTGGAAAATTGCCAGCGACAGTCAGGTTTCTCCCTTAGTGATGATCCAGATGTCCCAGGAATCAAGGGGGGAAAGGGGAAATAGTTCCACTTATTATACACACCTAACGACCCACTAGGAAATTTTTGCTTCCTGTCCCCTCAACATTAAGTTCCGATACTCTAAAAGTCTTGGTTCCAGAAAAAAGGAAGATACCTGCCAAAAGCTGAAACAAACATTCTTTTGAAATGGAAGCTCAGCCTCCCCCTGGTCACTCTGGGCTTTTAATGCCCTTAAGCTGACAGGCTAAGAAAGGAATGACTGTGGAATATTCCTTTAGATAGTGTGAATATGTGTTACTGTGATTGGGATAATTAAGAAGCTGCCTGCTCAGTAGCTGGATAGGTAGAGTTTTGTTGGGACTTGCAGAAAAAAGAGAACATGATAAAGAAGGGGAGGAGTCTTTCAGATTGAAGGAGATGCAGAGAGAAGGAGATGAACATGCCATACTGAGAAAAGGCACCAAGCCACATGGCAGAGAATAGATAACAAATATAGGTTAGCCAGGCAGTGGTGGCGCACGCCTTTAATCCCAGTACTCAGGAGGCACAGCCAGGCTGATCTCTGTGAGTTCGAGGCCAGCCTGGGCTACAGAGCGAGATCCATGACAGGCACCAAATCTACACAGAGAAACCCTGTCTCAAAAAAAAAAAAAAAACCAAAAAGAAAAAAATATGGGTTAATTTAAGATGTAATATTTAGCTAGTAACAAGCCTAAGGTTGGGGCAAGCATTTCTAGTTAATATTAAACCTCTTTGTGGTTATTTGGGAGCAGCTGTTTAGATACACTGAAACTTGGCCTACAAAAACTAACAACTCCTCACAGTGTTAGGAGTGATTGATCCACATTACCATTGGGGAAACTGGATTGCTTCTACAAAATGCAATAAGAAGGAGCATGTCTGCAGTGCAGGTGATCCTTTAGGACATCTCTTAGTGCTACCATGTCCTGTGATTAAAATCAATGGGAAACTACAACAGCCTAATACAGAAAGTATGTTAAAGGGCACAGACTCATCAGGAATGAAGGAATGGGTCACTTTGCAGGAATGGAGCCAAGACCTGGAAGAAATACAGAATGGGTAGTAGGGAAACTTAGTTGTAAATACTTGTTAAGGCCATGTCACCAGTAACAGAAGGGAATATTATAGTTGATATTTCTCTTTCTACTGTATTTTCCTAAGAATATTTTTGTACAGATATTTGTGTTTTCTTTCAATTTCTTTATCAAGTGGTGTAACATCATTAGCAGAATATCAATGGTTACCATATTTCAATTCAAGACACTAAAGTCCTGTTCCACAAGGGACATTGACACCTATTCTAAATTTCAAATGTGTTTGCAATTGTATGAGAGTAAGTTATATCATGTTAGGTGTAATTATGATGTGCTTAAATACTTAATGCATTTGTGTTTCTATTTGGTATAGTTACATTATGTGTAACTGTTATTATGACCTGTTTATTGTTTTCCTTTTTAATTGATTTTTTAATTTTTTTTCATTTTACATACCAAACACAGGTCTCACTCCCTCAACTCCTACTACTTCCCCCCAACTCCCCTCCACCCCACCCCCATGCACTCCTCAGAGAGAGTAAGGCCTCCCATGGGAAGTCAACAAAAAGTCTGGCATATCGAGTGGTGGAAGACCAAACCCCTCCTCCCTGCATCAAAGCTGAGAAAGTTATCCTTCCATAGGTAATGGACTCCAAAAAGCCAGTTCATACATACACTAGTGATAAATCCTGGTCCCACTGCCAGCGGCCCAACCAACTGCCCAAGCCACACAACTATCACCCACATCCAGAGGGCCTAGTTTAGTCACATGTAGGTTCCCCAGCTGTCAGTCTAGAGTCTACGAGCTCCCTCTAGCTCAGACCAGCTGTTGCTATGGATTTCCCCATCATGACATTGACCCTCCACCTTTGCTCATATACTTTCTCCCCCATCTCTTCAAATAGATTTCTGGTGCTCTGCCCAGTGCTTAAATGTGGATCTCTGCATCTGCTTCCATCAATTACTGGATAAAGTTCTATGATGACAGTTAGGGTATTCATCAATCTGTTTACAGAGGAAGGAAACTTAGCTGGGGTCTTCCTTGTGGATTCCTTGGAATTTTCCTCACACCAGGTTTCTCCCCATAACGGTTCCTTCTACCAAGATATCACTTTCCTTGCTCTCCCTCTCTCTCCCTCCCCCAATGCGACCATCCCAATCCCTCATGTTCTTATCACCCCTCCCCTCCTCACTCCCTCATCCCATGTTCCCCCTTTCACCCTCACCCCTCCCACTGTGCTCCAAGATTACCCAGGAGATCTCTTTTTCCCCTTCCTAGGGTGATACATGTATGTCAGTCTTAGGGTCCTCCTTGTTATCTAGCTTCTCTATGGTTGTGGTTTGTAGCCTGGCTGTGCTTTACATTACATCTAATATCCATTTGTGAATGAGTATGTACTGTGTTTGTCTTTCTGAGTCTGGTGTACCTCACTCAGGGTGTTTTTTTTTCTCCTTCTATCCATTGGCTGGCAAATTTCATGATGTCATTGTTTTTTACCAGTGAGTAATACTCCATTGTGTAATTGTATCATGTTTTCTTTATCTATTTTTCAGTTGAGGAGCATCTAAGTTGTTTCCAGGTTCTAACTGTTACGAATAATGCTGCTATAAACATAGTTGAGCATTTGTCCTTGTGGTATGATTGTGCATGCTTTGAGTATATGCCCAAGAGTGGCATTGCTGGGTCTTGAGGTAGATTGATTCCCAGTCTCCTGAGAAACTGCCATGCTATTTCCAAAGTGGCTATATGTTGGGGAAATAATTTTAAAGTGCATTGCATTTTTTCCTACTGCTTTTGTTAACGATTCAAAGATGTGTTTGGTTAAATAAAATTAACCTATGAGAGGAGGCTGAGTCGGCAAGTAGCTGACAGGAGTGGTAGGAAGAAGCCATGAGTTTTTTAAAGAGGGGACTGAGAGAAGGAAGTGGAAGATACTAACAAAGGGACAAGGTTAGCTACTAGCTATTCAGCCTCTCTGAGAAAGCAAATTCTACCCAAAAACTTTAATCATGAGTTCTTTAGATTTAGAGAAAGTTCTCATAGTTGCTTTGAAAGAGCTTGTGCCTGAGGGAACAAAATCCACTCAGACTTTGGCCCTTGCAGCTGAAGCCATTGCTTAAGGGCAGCCACTGTAGATAATAAAAAGCAAATAACAAAATTGGCACCCACTGAGGGGTAGAACCACACAGAAAGAGGGGTCACATCAGCCAGCTCTGCTGCATTTGCCATCTACAAAATCCAACACCCCTTCATGATAAAGGTCTTCGAGAGATCAGGAATATAGCTAAACATAATGAAGGCAATTTACAGCAAGCTGACAGCCAACATCAAATTAAATGGAGAGAAACTCAAAGTGATTCCACTAAAATCAGAAATAAGACAAGGCACTCCACTCTCCCAATAGCTATTCAATATAGTACTCAAAGTTCTAGCTAGAGCAATCAGACAACAAAGGGAGATCAAGGGGAGACATATTGGAAAGGAAGAAGTCAAACTTTTGCTATTTGAAGATGATATGATAGTATACATAAGTGACCCCAAAAATTCTACCAGGAAACTCCTATAGCTAATAAACATATTATATAATGTGGCAGGATATAAGATTCACTCAAAAAAATCAGTAGCCCTCCTATATACATATGATAAACAGGCTGAGAAAGAAGTCAGAGAAACATCACCCTTTACAATAGCCATAAATAATATAAAATACCTTGGGTTAATTCTAACTAAGCAAGTGAAAGACCTGTATGATAGCAACATTAAATCTCTGAAGAAAGAAATTGAAGAAGAAATCAGAAAATGCAAAGATCTCCCATGCTCATGGATAGGTAGGATTAACATAGTAAAAATGGCAATCTTACCAAAAGCAATCTACAGATTCAATGCAATCCCCATCAAAATCCCAACACAATTCTTCACAGACTTGGAAAGAAAAACACTCAATTTCATATGGAAAAACAAAAATCCAGGATAGCTAAAACAATCTTGTACAATAAAGAAACCTCTGGAGGCATCACCATTCCTGACCTCAAGCTCTACTGTAGAGCTATAGTAACAAAAACAGCTTCATACTTTCATAAAAACAGACACTTGGATCAATGGAATTGAGTTGAAGACCCTAACATTAATCCACACACCTATGGAAACATGATTTTTGACAAAGAAGCCAAAATTGTACCATGGACAAAAGAAAGCATCTTCAACAAATGGTGCTGGCATAACTGGATGTCAACATGTAGAAGACTGCAAATAAATCCATATCTATCCCCATGCACAAAACTCAAGTCCAAGTGTATTAAAGACCTCAACTTAAATCCAATTACACTGAACTTAATAGAAGAGAAAGTAGAAAGTAGTCTTGAACTCATTGGTACAGGAGACCACTTCCAAAATATAACACCAGTAGCACAGACGCTGAGAGAAACAATTAATAAATGGGAACTCCTGAAACTGAGAAGCTTTTGTGAGGCAAAAGACATGGTCAATAACACAAAAGTCTACAGAATGGGAAAAGATCTTCACCAACCCCACATATGACAGAGGGCTGATCTCCAAAATATATAAAGAATTCAAAAAACTAGACATCAAAATAAAGAACAATCCAATTAAAAAATGGACTGCAAAGCTAAACATAGAATTCTCAATGGAAGAATCCCAAATGGCCAAAAGATATTTAAGGAATCCCTCAGCATCCCTAGTCATCACAGAAATACAAATCAAAGCGACTCTGAGATATCATCTTACACCTGTCAGAATGGCTATGATCAAAAACACTGATGACAGTCTATGTTGGAGAGGATGTAGAGCAAGGGGAACACTCCTCCACTGTTGGTGGGGGT
>CM010903.1:125443-136761 GCA_003704135.2 Peromyscus polionotus subgriseus
AGAGATCCGTCTGGCCCTGCCTCCCAAGTGCTGGGATTAAAGGCGTGCGCCACCACCGCCCGGGCTTAGAAAAACTCTGTTTTAGGGGAAAATAGGAAACGAAAAAAATAAATTTAAATACATTATGATATAGAATGATATTAGAAAACATCTTTGAATAAATATAATAAATCACCTCTGGTGATATTTTATCTGTTTCCCCCAATAAAGTTTATCTGAGAATCAGAGAAAAAAGCCAGCCCCTATATTAGAGACAGAAGTCAGGCAATGGTAGCACATGCCTTTAATCCTATCACTCAGGAGGCTGGGATCTGTCTTCATCTCTGTGAGTTTAAGGCCACATTGGGAACAGAGCCAGGTGTGGTAGCACATACCTGAAATTCCAACATTAGTTAACCATAAAGGTCTGGAGGTATGTACAGGCAGACAGGAAGTAACAGAGCTGGGCAGGAAGAGGAAGTGATGTAGCGGAGAGGAACAGAAAGGAATATAGGCATGGGTATACAGGAAATAGGTCTCTTTGGAAGCTTAGGGTCGGTAAGGTGAGGTTGGCTTTGGTTTGTCCTATTCCTCTGATCATTCAAAATTTACCCCAATATCAGGCTGCAGGTTTTTATTAACTAATAAGACCGTTTAGCAATTCGTCTTACACTCACCTATATCAGAAAAATGTCTCCAATGGTCTTTTGTCTCGTTGGTTCAAGAAAGCATTCTGTCCATGGACACATGACCAAACTGTTATTTTTTTGGTTCTGTTTGCTGTGGTTGAGGCCTGAACTCATAGTGTTGCTCTGTCTGGCCCAGAACTCACCATGTAGACCAGGCTAGACTGGAAAACACAGAGTTCCACTCACCTGTTTCTTCCAAGGGCTAGGATTAAATGTGTGCACCAACAGGATGGTTCAAACTGTTGTTTTTTATTTTGTGGTCTGTTGACAGCCAGTGGTGTGGCATTTGACTACTCATAGGTGGAGTGGCAATGCCTGGACCCTGCCCTGAGGGCTTTGCCCTGGGACTATGTTGTAGTAATTTAGCAGAATCACTGTTTCTGATGTAAACATCAGATTGAACAACCGCTTTTTTGGAATTACTTTGACCTTGAAGAATCCTTGTGGAAAACAGTGAATGTATCCCATGATCTGTAGAATCATTTTGTTGAAGGGGCATTGTAGCCATCCCAAGACTTGTCACAAGATGCCTCAGGCACACCTCTTGCAAAGGATGCATAATAAAGGACTAAAGTCATGGGGGCATGTGATGCTTTCCTCTAGTAAGACATGTAAATGAGATAAGGAAGCTTGGTATGAAGGAATACTTTGTGTAACTTTAAAAAAATACACTTTTATATGGGTGTTTTGGATTCAGTTCATCAGAGAGGCTGGACCTTCCTGCTGCCACATAGGCCCTTAAAACTTCATCTTGGAGTGCCCTCTTTCTTCAACCAACCCCTGCTACACTGTACACCCTGACATTGCAGAATTACAGCAGTATACCTGGACAGTGGTGGTGCACGCCTTTAGTCCAGCATTCAGAAGGCAGAGGCAAGTGGATCTCTGTGAGTTCGAGTCTAGCCTGTTCTACAGACCTAGTTTCAGGAAATTAGGGTTGTTACACACAGAAACCTTGTCTTACGGGGGGGGGTTTCGGGGGCTGAGAAGTTTGCTTGCAGTCTCTCTCCCTTGCTCCTCAGTTTTCTTGACAAGCTAACATGCAAGTGTGTGGGCTTTGTGTGAGTGAGTCTAAAATCCTACTAAATAAAGTGAAATCCTAAAAGGAAAAAGAAAATTTTCATGAAATCTTCTGTCTTCTTCGCGTATGCCCCTTTGGGAGGTGTAAGGCTTAATCACTATTGCTCCATGATCAATCCAGCACCTCACTTCTCTATAATATTCCCTTCCCAATCATTCACTACCAGTTCCGCCCCTGTGTTTTGACTGATCTGTGATTGGAAGTGGGATTCAAGTTACAATAAATAAAAATGTTTTTCTAATTGTTTTCAGTATTCTCACACTGCAGGCCAGTTGGGGAATCATTTGTATAATCCTGTATTTGCTTTTCTCTTCATCTCCTGAGCACAGTACTGTGGTAGAAATCCAGGTTCTTCCTGAACAATCTATTTCCCATGTTCATGGCTAACTGATCACCCAGACCTGCTCACCTGTGCTGCAGAACAAAGGGTCTGGAAGGAGAGAGGAGACAGTGGCTCAGGATCCAGGTGTGGTGGAGACATTGGTGAAAGTGTGGAAAGGGGGTCAAGAGAATGTGGAAGTGGGACATGAAATCAGTTTTGCCACACTCTGTTTCACAAGAAATAATTCTGGAAACTCCCAAAATTATCCTAATGTAGGCATGAGAAGACTTTCTACAAAATAATCGATAATGGAATTTGATTATGCATGTGAGTGATGCTGTCCTTATTCATTCACATCACAAATCATGTTTTTATACCATTACTGAGTCATTTTCAAATCTTTGATTTTACTATAAAAATGATGAAAATACCTCTAGGTTTATTTATTGTTTTCAGAATTTTGGAGCTTTGGTATTCTAGCACATTCTCTACCTTTTAGTGTTTTTGTCTTCGTTCCTGAAAATAATGCCAACAGAGTCTTGATAAGAATCAGAAAGTATATTTACAGCCTGCTACACTCCATCTATACTGTCTCCTACTGACTGTTAGAAATTAGGATAAATATTTAGAATGCCCTAGGAGTTATGCCGATTTAATAAAGTCTGGTTGTAGGTTCTCTTCCAAGATCTGCCCTGGGGAAACAGACTATATTTCCAGTACCAGGTATGACTTCCCTCTTGTTGAGAGGGTCTTAATCCAATTAAAAGCCATTGGTTACCACCTAATTATGTGTGCCACTCTTGCACCCTTAGGGCTATCATGCAGTGCAGATCACTGTTGTGGTTCATAGGTGTCATAGCTGGATAAGACTGTTGTTTAGCTTCCTCCTTGGAAGGTTGCCCGCTTCCTTCTGATACCATGAAAGCTAATCCCCAGGGAAGAGGCTTTAAGGTCAGTTCCATCTGGAGTCCTCTAGGATTTGTGTCAGAAGTGTGTGTCTTCTTAAACACTAGGGACTCAACTTCAGCCTCTGGGAGGCAACCATGGGCAACAGCAATACCCTGCAATGTTTGGAAGTCTCTTGGACAAGTGTGACCAACAACTTCAAAGCAGGTATTGGTGGCTTTGTTAGAAAATCTGTGGCTCTTGTGAGGAGCGATGATAGCCCAGTTGGGAAATCTTCATTTACACTCTAAATGCATATGCATACAGAGATTTAGATGTATTGTAGGAATTTTTTGATCGATGAATAATAGTCAAGGAATTGATGGATTCCTTATATTTTCCAGACATCCTTCTTGTTATTTTACCATTCTTCTTTGTTCATATCTGTCCCGTTTCCACTGTTGTCTCATTTCCCCCTTCAGATCACTTGTTCCCTGTTACTCCATCTCTGTTACTCCCCCACACCCCACAGTGACCTCCTTTTACTTTTCTGGTTACTGCAGTCACTCCAGCCTGTATGCTTATATCTGAAGATTTGGAACTAGAAACTTCCTATGAAAGAACATGCAATGTCTATCTTTCTGCGTCCAGGCTACCTCACTCAATATGATCTTGCCTAGGTCCATCCATTTACCTGCAAAGCTGATTACTTCAATTTTCTTTACATGAATAGTATTCCATAGCGTATATGTAACACACTTTCATTATCCAGTTGTCAGTTGAAGGACATTTAGGTTGTTTCCATTTTGTAGATGTTGTGACTAGAGCAACAATGAACATGGCTGAGCAAGTATCTGTGGAGTAGGATGTTGAGTCCTTTGGGTATATATCAAGGAATGGAACAGCAGGATTTCCTTTGTGCTGAATTTAACTTCAGGGTTTGTTTATTTACTTGAGGATTCTCTATTTTTATTTTCAATATATGGCTAGTTTTTTTTTATGGCATTATTATTTCCTATGATTTTGTTTTTATGTTGTTGCTGGTTGGATTATTGGTACTATTCTTCTTCCTCCTTTTTGAGAAATAATGGTTTGCTGTCTTGCTCATGGATGATTACGCTCCAGGTCTCTTGTATTTCTCTCTTCACATGAAATTTATTATTTCCTATGTTTCCATGGATGATTCTCTGACTCTCCTGTATATGTTTTGCCTCTAAATGTCTCCATCAATTTTAAAAGAGTAGTTTTCTTTGTGTACTTGATGGTGATTTTCTCTTCAAGCTTCAAATGTCTTTCCATGCTCTCCTGTCTTTGGGATCATTGACTAGACACCTGGTAGAATTCTGTTGCTTGGGTCTTTTCATATGGTTTGACATTGTTCTCTAACAGCTTTCAGTATTAATTTTAACCCTTCCTTTTTGACCTCTTGATTTAAAAGGAAAGTGACCACTATTCATTGTTCCTGAAAGAGAAACTCAAAGAAGAGAAGCATAAGAAATGGCTGATTCCGCAGTAAACATGTCACAGGTCAGTGGTCCTTTCCACTCTTTATCTAAATATATTATACTTTCATGTATTAAAAGCCTTTACTTTTCTGCTTCTGATAATTTTTTGAAATTGTATTATGAGCAAAAAGAAAAACAACAAAACCACCCACTGAAATTAAGCAGACCCAAAGACTATACAACTCATGTCCTTCTATACAGTTAGAGTTGTCATAGAGAACAGAAGCTCTGGAACCTCACATGGGAGGTTATATTTTCACAATTGAATATATTTTGATTTTCTTATCCACCACCAAAGCCCTAAAAACCTTTGACAGAATTAGAATTAGAAAAGCACTTTGCTTTATATCCTTTTTCATAATGGGCATTCATTACCTGCATCCAGTCCCTTATAATTTAACCTTTCCTGTTCTCTTTCCTTCATGTTATTCTGTGCCCCCATATACATTGTTTTTAATATACATGTATTATTGGGTAGATTCTGCATATGAGTGAAACGTGGTATCTTCTTTCTAAAATTTTATGACCGTACTTAATATTACACATTTTGTGTCTCTCCATTTTCCTGCAAATTTTTATTTTATTTTTTCTATTGCTGAATTGTCCTCAATTTTATACATTTTTATTATCCATTCATCTGTTGATAGATAATTAGTTTGATTCTAGTACTTTTCCTTTGGTGATTAAAACAGCAGTAATCATGTGGTATAAATATCTCTGTAGTGAAGTGTGTTTTCTCTGGGTATATGGCCAGAAGTGAAAGTACTAGGTTACACATAAATGAGATTATATCACTGGCAGATCCATAGAGCATGCTTAATGATAAAAGAAATTTATTTGGGTTAACTCACAAGACAGAATGAAGGAATTTATTGCAGGATCCCAAAAGGGTGAGGCACAATCCATTGTGGTTCTCCCTGTCCATATCAGGATCTCAAACTACTTGGTAGCCAAGAGAGAGAGCGTATGTGCATCCCAGGTCCTAAGGGTCCTCCACTGGCCACGCCCCAGAGGAATGTACCTCAAGGCCATAGGCAGGCATAACAGCTACCTGCTACCTCACTAGGGGTAGTGCTTCAGTATATGGCTCAAACATCAATTCACTACAAAATGTTTCTTTTCTCTTCATTTTTTTTCAATAATCTCCAAACTGATTCTCACTATGTCTCTATTAATTTGTACCCTCCCCTCCATCATCAGTGAATAAGTTTTCCTTTCTCTCCATATCCCGTCAAACATTTGTTGTCAGGTTAATTGATGGCAGCCATTCTGCCTGGGGTGAGGCAGTATTTCCAAGTTTTAATTTGTGTTTCCATGGTAGTCTTTTTGGGATCCTGAATGCTTTTGCAATGTTTATTGGCCATTTGAGTTTCTGTTTTTGAAAAGTGTGTATGTAGTTGATTGCCCATTTGTTGCTTTGCAGTTTTGTTTCCTCAGTGTTTAATTAATTTAATTTTTGGTAAATTCTTGCTATGAGCCTTATCTAATATGTCACTAGTATAGATTCTCTTACCTATATCTTAAACATTTATTTGTTTTTGAACTTTCCTCAATTTTTACTATTCTTTGGGAGTGAAGTGAAATACTCTTTGGTTTTTTCGAGACAGGATTTCTCTGTGGTGTTTTGGTGCCTGTCCTGGATCTCGCTTTGTAGCCCAAGCTGGCCTTGAACTCACAGAGATACGCCTGGTTCTGCCTCCCCAGTGCTGGGATTAAAGGCGTGAGCCACCACCGCCTGGCTAAGTGAAATACTCTTGCAAACTTCTGAAATTGTTGTCTCTGTTGGCTTATCCATATTCTTAGGGAAATTTTGGATTATATCAAATATGGCTGATTCATATTTTTCTGTCTGTTCATAGTGGCCCAAATGTTCTCATAAAATTAATTAATAGACTACTTATCTTAGATGTTAATGTTCAAATGACAGTATGTAGTACTGTTACAATCCTTGCCACTGTGAAAATAAACAAAACTCTTTGTCATATAAAATCAGTCATATAGTCTATCTTCTATACCTCCAGCTTCACTGTTTAATTTATGCCATTATAACTAGAGTTTAAACATCCCAACTGAGTCTGTTAGAATAGAGTCATGTAAGGCCCCAGTTCACACATGATTTATTTGCATCAATATTTTAGCATGATCTACAGCATTTAAAGCACATTCCTCATCATGAATTTTTCTTCTGAGACATGTCTGCTGTGATCCTGTGTAACATAAATACAGAATCCACAACAGATAGATAACCATGTCCAGACCTTAAATGTATTTCTTGTTTCATGTATACTGCTTGTAAGACTATTGTCTCATCCTGTTTTCACAGAGTTAGAACATTCATGATAGAATGTGACTGTATTAGAAATCATCTTTTTGAATAATTATCTTTGCTCATCTATATTCCATCCCCTCATATCCAGGAAAGCAATTGCAAGTAACATGTGCTGAAACCACAATTTTTGTTTCAGGGTCTGTTGACATTCAGGGATGTAGCTGTGGACTTCCCCCAGGAGGAGTGGGAATGCCTGGACTCTGCTCAGAAGGCTTTGTACATTGATGTGATGTTGGAGAATTATAACAACCTGGTCTTTGTGGGTGAGAACATTTTGCTTGTAGAATTCCTAACCCATCTTTTGTTTGTTCTGCCTTCACAAGATGTAAAATCTGTTAGGCTATCCTGAAAAAACCAACAGGAGATAAGGCAAAGTTTAGTAGTAGGAAAGAACTTTTTCATGCTATTTAGTTTGAGGTGTCATCTTCATTTTGGTTCCAAGATTCATCCATAAACTCAGTAGCATATAATATTTCCTCTTGTATCTTAAATCTCCATGTCTATTATTGCAATGATATGGTCTTATTTGTGAGACAAATTCAAAATATACAAACTGAAAATGCTAAATATACTGAAGTATTTGATGACAAATATCAATCAAGAAATCTTGCCTAAATTCCTCTGCTTTATGTTTTCAATTACTGAGTGCAGTACTGTCTTAGACTTCTGTACTCTTTCTAAAAGTTCTAGCATGGGTCATGGGCTGCCTCAAGAACATGCAGATTATATATGCAAGGTAGGTATGATTGCCTGTACAGAAAGAATGAGATTGCTCTTGAATGTGGGAGTAGTCACAACTAGAGTCAGCTAGTGAATGAATAAGAGAATAATAAAGACTTCAAGTGAAGGAGAAAGCAAGAACTGAGAATGTTTTACCCATATTCAATTCCACTTGAAAGGATTTGTGATCATTTAACTTAATATAGTATCCTGGACCAGGATGTATCCGTCTGTTGTAATAGCTGTTAGAAGGCATTGTGTCTTATTACATTTGAATGATGGTGACTTAATACTAGTACGAAACTATAATGAAATTAGATTGGAATAATTTTACAAAATTTTAAGTCTAACATGAGCCCATGAAGTAGGATTATTCTGTAATTGCCATCCTTGTATGCATATCTTCATATTAACTCCTTCATTTTCTTCCCAGTGGAGAATACACAGATACTCTTCTGGAAAATAATCTTGGGAGGTGTGTACAGAGTGGACTTGAGAATAATTCTGTGAGGAAAGCTAAGAAACACAGCAGTGTGTGGAGCTCAGACAGTGGAGGATAGAAATAAGCAATAGCTGCCCATGACAGCCCTGCCTCAACCCATCTAGAGCCTCTGATGTCTGGCAGAATACTGTCTTTGCATCCATTACTTTTGAAGATCTAATGTGTTTTCTAGAGAGAAAAATAAACCCTATGATTTTTTTAAATAAGACTTCAATCTGAAAGGAATTGGGTCTTCTGAATATTCCTTGTCATTGCCTATTACTTAGTAAGTGTAAATACTGTGAACCTTGGATTGGATTAAATTTCTCTTCATCAATTTCCTAGAAGACATATTTAAAAATAGAGACATGTATTCTAAATATAATCAGTCAGTGAGCTCTATCACAAAGCTAATTGACAATTGTCAACTATATTTCCATCTTTTTTAGAGTTAGAGATTTTTTATAAAGATGAGGTATCTGTTATAGATCAATGACCTTTGAAGGCTTTCATGCTGTTTTTGTGAGTATCCACACAATGAATGAAAAATATCCATTACTGGGAGCTCTAATCTAAGTAGTTCCAGGCTCAGTTATCTTAAAAGAGAACTTAGGGAGACAGTCATTTATCAGATGTTTACCATTGAAACAAGCCCTATTATTGTGAATTGTACTCATTTTCAGAGAACTATTGCAAATGTGATCCTGTCCATCAACATGTGAAGACGGAAAAGGAGTCTTGTCGGTGTAATGAGCTTGTCAAAGTGCTTCATGACCTCTCCACATGTGCACTTTATAAAAAATGTGAAACTACAGCAAACTCTAATAACTACACATGTAGTAACAGCAGGGATGCCTCTACTGACTCATTAAACCTAGATAGACATGAAAACATGCACACTGAAGAAGAACCTTGCAAATCTAAAGACAATGAGAAATCGTTAAATTTATGTTCCATTATTACTCAAGATCAGAGACAGCACACTGTAAAGAAGGAGCACAGGCAGGGAGAATATGATGATTATTTCACCTTTGCATATAGTCTTTTGCAACAAGCAATTCAAGAGACACCATACCAATGTGGGAAATGCAGGAAATGCTTCAGGACTGCCTTATACCTCACTGAACATGAGAGAATTCATACTGGAATTAAACCCTACAAGTGTAATGTTTTTGAAACATCCTTTACCCACCTTTCAAGTCTTAATATACATCAAAGACTCCATACTGGGGAGAAACCTTACAAATGCAAAGAATGTAGAAAGTCATTTCATCAGTTGTCAGCATTTCATAGCCATCAGAAATTGCATAATGGAGAGAAACCTTACAAATATAAGAAATGTAACAAATCCCTTGCTCAGTCTTCCACTCTCAAGAAACATCAGAAAATGCAGATTGCTGGGAGACATTATATTTGTCAAGAATGTGGCAAAATCTCTCATAGTTCTTCACACTTCAAAGATCATTCCAGAGTCCATACTGGAGAGAAGCCTTTCAAATGCAATGAGTGTGACAGATCCTTTCCCCACTATTCATCATTGAGTAGGCATAGGAAAACTCATTATCCAGAGCAATTAGACAAATGTAAAGAATGTGGTAAGTCCTTTCTTGAATTATCACATCTTAAAACTCATTACAGAATCCATACTGGTGAAAAGCCTTTCAAATGTAAGGTATGTAACAAATCCTTTACCCACCACACAACCCTTAAAAAACACCAGAGTGTTCACACTGGGGAGAAGCCTTACAAATGTACAGAATGTGACAAGTCTTATACTAGATACTCATCTCTTAGAGCACATCAGAAAATTCATACTGGAGAGAAACCTCACAAATGCAAAGACTGTGACATATCCTTTATCAATCTTACAAGTCTTACAAAACACCAGGGAGTTCATACTGGAGAGAGACCTTACAGATGTGAGGAATGTGACAATTCCTTTACCAGTGTCACAGTTCTTAAAAGACATCAGATAGTTCATACTGGGGAGAAACCTTACAAATGTATGGAATGTGACAAGTCCTTTACTCAGGAGTCAAATCTTAGAAGACACCAGAGGGTACATACTGGAGAGAGACCTTACAGTTGTAAAGAATGTGACAAGTCTTTTACAAGGTGCTCCTACCTCAGAGCACATCAGAAAATTCATAATGGAGAGAAACCATACAAATGCGAAGACTGACACATCCTTTATCCGGAAGACATTAGAAAATTCATACTGGAGAGAAACATACCATTGTAAATAATGTGACATATCATTTTGCAGTATTCTCTGCTTACAAATCAACATTATAGAAAATTGAAACATAAAGATCACAAACTTGTGAGAGTCTGTAATGAAGATTTAAATTTTAAAAAATATCCTAGAGTTTATATTAAAATGTTGCAAATGTAACAGTGGGAAACTTTTTATTTCTTTTAATGTGTATGCATGCTTTGCCTGCAAGTGTGTCTGTGTACTACATCTATGATTGGTGCACACAGGACAGAAGGGGCCATCAGATCCTCTGAAGCTGGAGTGAAAGACCATTGTGAACTATCATTCATGTGTTGGGAACTGAACCTTGGTCCTCTCAAAGAGCAATCAGTGTTCTTACTCACTCACTAAGTAAAGTCTCCAACCCCTGGTTTTTTAAAAAAAAAAAAAATGTAATAAACACAATTTTTCTTGTTCAGTATCCAAAAATTTATAATGCCAGATGTAGTGGTGCATTCCTTTATTTCCAGCACTCAGGAGCTGAGGCAGGAAGATCTCTGAGTTGGAGGACATCATCATCTACAAGTATGTTTACAACTTGAGTTACAACAAGAGTATGTTACAACAAGAGTTCCGGTACAGCTAGGACTACATAAACTAAACTGTCAAAAAAAAAAAAAAATTCTAATGGAGTCAGATAAAAAAATACAACAAAACCTTTAGTTTTCTCTCTAATTGTGCTGTACATCACAAAATTCATACTTCTGAGAATCCATGTAAAGGTAGAGAGTATATACTCTTTCTGTCCATTGGAAATTATACCTCCCCAAATGCATTGAATTAGACAAACCCTTTATATAGTGCTAAAATTGCAGAAATAAAAGAAAATTCTTCATTAAAGGAAACACTGATAAAATCTTTTATTCACCTTCAAAATCTTCATGTTAGAGTCAAACCATACAAGTAGCAAGAATGAAACTGACTGAAGAGATAGGCTGTGAATGTGACGTCACTGGAATGCTGACATACAACTTAGAAATCCCCAAAGTCGGCCGGGCGTTGGTGGCGCACGCCTTTAATCCCAGCACTCGGGAGGCAGAGCCAGGCGGATCTCTGTGAGTTCGAGGCCA
>CM010903.1:141760-152738 GCA_003704135.2 Peromyscus polionotus subgriseus
CCTACTCTGGTGATGGGATGACCAAACACCCTGATAGTTGGGACAACAATCTTGATGCTGGAAGTTACACCTTTAATCTAGGCCACACCTTCTCCTGGAAGCCTATATAAGGACAGGGAAGAATGAAGCTTTTGCTCTATATCTTACCTAAGGAAGTAGTATCAAGAACCCCACCCCTTGAAATACTGCCTTTTCCACATTTGATGAGGAAACTAATCCTTCATTGTCTGCTAAACCAGAATTGATTTCTCTGAAAGAAATGCCAGGCAAAATAATACTGATGTTCCTCAGGATCCACCATAATTGCCTCTAAATCTATAAATAAACTTACACCAAAGCAGGCTCATGGTGGGGCAGTAGAATATGTAGTCCATGAGGAGGTGTGCTACACTACTAAAGGACTTAATGATTTTGCTAATTGATTCTAACGTCAGTCTGGGAATATGTGTAGAAATGGGTTTCAATGGTGTGGGAAAATGGTGGAAGGAACATAAAACTAAATGGGACTGAATTTATTGATATCCCTCTGAGTGGAGATTTTTGGTTTAATATGGAAGCTCACACAGTTAAAAGTTTATTGGAATGGTTGGCTGAAGCATGTGTCAACAGAGGACCTACTGAAAGGGAGTTGGAAATGCCTGATATCCCTTGGCTTAGGGTTAAAGAAGGCATTTTAAGGCTCAGGGAAACTGCAGTGCTGAAGAGGGTATGCTGTGTAAAACCTAATTTTCAACAATGGGAAGGCCCAGAAGAAATGACCTTCACTAATCCTTTAAGATTCAAAATGGTGAGGGGGGGGCACCCGTACATTTGAAGTGTTTTTTTAAGTTTATATGATTAAAATTTTAAAATTTATTTTACATATCAGCCACAGTTCTCCCTCTGTCCTCTCCTGTTACTTTTCCCTGACTCTCATCTACCCCCTCCCCATTCACTCTTTCTCCATCCCCATTCAGATAGGGGCAGGCCTTTCATGGGCTTGAACAAAGCATGGCACATCAACTTGAGGTAGGACTGAGTTCCTCCCCATGTATCAAGGCTGGTGAGGTAATACAGCATGGAAAACAGGTTACCCAAACCCAGTTAAGTACCAGGGACAGGTCCTGAACTCACTGCTAGGAGCCTTAAAAAGAGACCAAACTACACCACTGTCACACATCTATTTTACATATGTTGAATGTATACCACAGGTGACCACTGCTTCCTTAATGTTTTTTTAAATCTCTCATAAGAATCACCTGCAAAATATATTCAATATATTGCTCAGGATGTTTATCATCTGCTGGCTTTTCATGGATAGTGACAGCCAAATGGTGATGTTATGATTTATATGGCCTTGGCATTCTACTTATTAGGGTTTTTTTGTGTTTTTTTTTTTTTGTCATTTTTACTGAGAGATTCTTCCAGAGCTTGAAAGCAAGCATCTACAGTCTGTTACAGCATTTGAACCAACTCTGTTATGCAGGATTCTAGAGATTTCACTGAATCATGCAATTTTTTATGTTCTTTTGAAACATATATTTTGGACCGTATAAAGGAGGAAAGATTATTACTAATTGGTAAAACAAAGTCTATGGAAATATATGGACCGAAGTTCTTGGGGTAACTTAGCAGATTCCAAAGAAAGAATCCTTTTATTTAAGTCTTCATTACTACCTTGTAAACCCTGCATCAATTCCATTAATGCTTCACTTTTGGTGTTATTACTAAGCTGTAGCATGAATCTTAAAAGTTCTTATCAATAAAATCAAACCTGAGGCAAGTTATTGGGGTCCATGCTGGTAGATCAGAGAGAAAGAACAAGCCACAGCTATCTCACCTCGCCGGATCCTCAGCTGGTCTTGTCTCCTCAGACTGGAGGCCTCTGAGTCCTCATCCGGAATGGGTCTCAGCTGAATTACTGCTCAAAAGCCTGAATGCTTAACCAGCCAAAATCTTCGAGTTTCTGGCCCTCACGCCTTATATATCTTTTTGCTTTCTACCACCACTCCCTGGGATTAAAGGCTGGCTTTCTGGGATTAAAGGCGTGTGTCACCATGCTTGGCTATTTCCAATGTGGCCTTGAACTCACAGAGATCCAGAGGGATTTCTATCTCTGGAATGCTAGGATTAAAGGTGTGAGTGCCACCATTTTCTAGCCTTTGTATCTAGTGGCTGTCTGTTCTCTGACCCCAGATAAATTTATTAGAGTACACAATATTTTGGGGAACACAATACCACCACACTAAGCCAATTTTTCAATGATATGATGTGAATTATTATGCTAAATGCCATAATAGTAAATATTATATACATCCCAGGAAGGTCATATATGTTCTGTAAAAATTCATTCATAATACAAGCAAAAAAAATTAATTCTTGAGATGTAATATTCTGCCATTTTTAGAAATACTTAAAATTAGTTAAGAAAATTTTATTAATGCATTTATTAATCAGTTTTAAGGTGTGAAATTATCGAGTAATTTTACCTTAGATGAAACCTTAAGGGCTGGTGTCCCAGTTCTCGTGATTTTTTTGGGTGTAGTAGCGCTGTTCAGCCAGCAGGTGTCACAGGTGTAGCCCTGAAGCAGGTCATGTGAAGCCTTGACCTATATTGGGCTTAAGGCAGCTATCAAGAAAGTCCTACTGGCATGTGCCCAAATCGGCTGTGTGTGTGTGTGACAGGGATGCAGCCACAGACCGGACTCAGCCGCTGCCTTGTGCACTACGAGTGGAGCTGCTGGGGTCAAGCCCAGCCTGCCACGGAGGTGTGCAGTGGCCACGGGAGCCAGCAGTGTTGGGTAAAGCTCCACGGCAAATGGAGGCCAGAGGGCCGGGCAGGTGCTCAGACTCCTCTCATGCTCCCACACACTAGATGTACTCAGTATGTACATGTACATGTACATGTATGTACATACTCAGGCATGTAATGATGGATACAAGCATGCCACGGCATACAGGACACAGACACAGCGACTTGGGAGGAAGAAGGAAGGGAGCAGTGTGCACATTGAAGGCAGGAAATCTGCGCTGCAGCTGGTACGCGGCAGATTGTGGAAGCTGCTCACAGTCCATGGAAGCTATCTGCATGGGTAGAGGGCCAGGAATGGCCAACCCACACTCCCACATAGGGGAGTTGGGTGCCAGATAATGGGATTATATCATTAACAATCCACGGAGCCTACTTAATGATCAAAGGAATTTATTTGGGGGGTTAACTCAAAAGACAGAATAAAGGAATTTGTTGCAGGATCCTGGAAGGGTGAGGCATGGTCCAATTCAGTTCTCTGTGCTTATCCATACCAGCATCCAAAACCATGAGGTAGCCAAGAGAGACAGCACATGTGCATCCCAGGTCTTAAGGGTCCCCCAGTGGCCACACCCCAGAGGAATGTACTTCAAGATCATAGGCAGGTATAACATGGACCTGCTACCTCACTAGGGGTGGTGCTTCAGGTCATGGTTCAAACAGCCACCTACTACAATATGTTACTACTTCTCCGTTCAATTTTTTTCAATAATCTCCAAACTGATCCCCACTAAGGATACTATTAATTTATATCCTCCTTTCCATCAACAGTGCATATGGCTTCCTTTCTCTCCATATCCCCTCAAACATTTGTTGTCAGGTTAGTTGGTGACAGCCATTCTGCTTGGGGTGAGGCAGTATTTCTAAGAAGTTTTAATTTGTGTTTCCATGGTGGTCTTTTTGGGATCCTGAATACTTTTACGATGTTTATTGGCCATTTGAGCTTCTGTCTTTGAAAAGTGTCTATTTCATTCATTGCCCATTTGTTGATTTGCAGTTTTGTTTCCTCAGTTGCTGCAGGCCGCAGGAATATTTCATAAGAACTCAGCTGGTTATGGCAAAGTCACTACCTGGAGGGATCAGGGATTTCCTCCAGAGAAAGCCAAATTCCAAGGAGCTTTTGGTGTTACTTGGCTTGTTATAAATCAGCTGTATTCTGTTATGAAAATCATGTGTGCCTTCATAGTTTTCCCAATTGACTTTTCCCTATGAAGGGCTAACAGTGTGGACTGATCACTCTCTGGACAGACATATTCCAGGTATTTGGAGAACAGCCTCAGGAAAGGCTTTCAAGGACTAACAGTAATAACAGTCCACATGAAAGTCTCCTGATTTAAGGTAAATTCCACAAGGAGACACCACCTAGGTCAGGTGGACCTTAAGTAATAGCTTTACACAATTTAGCTCGGACCTTCCTTTCTTACAGCCTTACTAACTTTATAGACCTTTAGCTCCTTACCTAACCACTTCTAGGAATAGTTAGATAACTTTCTGTGCTGACAGCTATGCTCAGCCAGAACCCCAGTTCAAGCCTCCCTGTAATTATCATCATTGGCAGCATCCGGCCAGGTCCATCCCCTGACAGAGGAAAGTATCTTATCAGAAATACTTCTGTACTCTCTAAGAACAGACTTAAGTTTCCAAACTCCCTGTTTGAGAAGGCCTGGAGGATGTGCCAATTAAGCTTAACTTCCTCCTTTCCCAAATCTTACCTCTAGTTCCAGATCTCCCTTTAGCTGTCACCAGAGGCATCTAGCTCTACACAGGTTACCTAGTGACTAAGCACAATTTCCCCCACTCTGCAGAAAAAAATGGCAGATAGGTTGGACAGATAGGAGCCATAGGAAAAAAGAAGAGTTTTATTTTCTGCCATTGACCTAGCAACTTACAGATTCTTAACATTTTCTACCAATCACATTTAAGACTATAGTGGAGCACATAAGAGCCCTATTCTTAGATATTACCTGAATTTAGCCTTTAGTTAATTCATTTCCCCATTGGTCACTTCCCTTTGGGCTTGCAAATGATAATTAGCAGTTATTGCCTCCCTATGTGATTCTTATCACCCCTCTGTTTGACCCTGGAAGCCTGGCTTTGCACAGCTAAGAGAATAATGCTTGTAAGTGCATATGTACTGGGACTCCCAGGGTACAGGAGGACAGAGAAGATAAAAGAGAATGGAAGAACTACATGGGTAAGAACTTGAACAAACTGAGATAGGGAAGAACTAGATTGAAGGGCTAGAACAGAGTATTAGAAGGACGAGATGGAAGATGAGGAAGAGTCCGATGGGGAAGTCCTAGCTAGGTAAGAACAAGGTGAAAAGGACCTAGATGAGGCAGAGTTAAGATGAGAGAATTAAGATAGAACTTAGAGGGAGCAGTAGATAAATATAGAGAGAAATCAGGCAAGAAAGGAGCTAGACATGAGAACAGAACTGAAGCTGTGTATATAGCATGTTATGCCAGAGGAATTAAAGCAAGTGGACGATAGAGCTCAGTGTGCTGAGATTCTGTTTCCTGAAAATAGTCCTCGCCGTTAGTAGTTCTCTCTCCTGAGCCCCTGGGATGTGTAATATTAAGGCTGGTCCCTCTAATATTATACAAGACTCAGTATTTAATTAATTTTTGGTAAATTCTTGCTATGGGCCTTATCTAATATATCACTATGACAGATTCTCTTACCTATACCTTAAAGATTTTTTTATTTGTTTTTGAACTTCCCTCAATTTTTATTACTCTTTGGGAGTGGAGAGAAAAATTCTTTCAAACTTCTCAAACTGTTATTTGTCTCTGTTGCCTTATGCATATTGTTAGGGAAATTTTGGATTATATCAAATATGGCTGATGCAGATTTTTCTATCTGTTTCTAGTGGCCTAAATATTGTCATAAAATTAATCGCATAGACTACTTACCTTAAATATTAATGTTAAAATGACAGTATGTAGTGCTGTTACAATCCTTTCTAATGTGGAAAAAACAAAACTCCTTGTCAATAAAATCAATCATGTATTCTGTCGCCTATACATACCTCTTTGCTGTTTAATGGTGTGGCATTGTACCTAGAGTTTAAACATCTTAATTGAGTCTGTTAGACTAGAGTCATGTAAGGCCCCGGTTCACACATGATTTATTTGCATCAGTATTTTAGCATGATCTACAGCATTTAAAGCACATTCCTCATCATGAATTTTTCTTCTGAGACATGTCTGCTGTGATCCTGTGTAACATAAATACAGAATCCACAACAGATAGATAACCATATCCAGACCTTAAATGTATTTCTTGTTTCATGTATACTGCTTGTAAGACTATTGTCTCATCCTGTTTTCACAGAGTTAGAACATTCATGATAGAATGTGACTGTATTGGAAATCTTCTTTTTGAGTAATGATCTTTGCTCATCTACATTTCACTCCCTTATATATGGAAAGCAATTGCAAGTAGCACATGCTCAAACCACAATTTTTGTTTCAGGGTCTGTTGACATTCAGGGATGTAGCTGTGAACTTTCCCCAAGAGGAATGGGAATGCCTGGACTCTGCATAGAGGGCTTTGTACATTGATGTGATGTTGGAGAGTTACAACAACCTGGTCTTTGTGGGTGAGAACATTTTGCTTCTAGAATTCCTAACCCATCTTTTGCTTGTTCTGCCTTCACAGGACATAAAATCTGTTAGGCTGTCCTGAAAAAACCAACAGGAGACAAGGCAAAGTTTAGTATTAGGAAAGAACTTTTTCATGCTATTTAGTTTTCTCTTTCCATTTTCCATTTCAGAGGTGTCATCCATCCTTCATTTTGGTTCCAAGATTCATCCATTAACTCAGTAGAATATAATATTTCCACTCACACCTTAAAGTCCCATGTCTATTATTGCGATGATATGGTTTTTGTGGAACCAGAATGCTTTCACCCCAAAACTAAGGCCTAAGACTTCTCCTTTTAGCTACAGGCTATAAGTTACTGGAACAGGCCATGAGTTACTGGAACAGGCCAGAAGTTACTGAAACCAGACAGTTCAGATTCCAGAAACCAGGAAGTGTAAAAGTACAGAGTCACAAGATAGTCAGAAGGTAATGACTGCCGGACTATGGAATGTCCTCTCCCTGGCTCCCTAGCTAATTGTTTGACCATAGAATGTCCCAACCCTAGTTTCCATAGTGACTGTGTAATCACCAGATGCCCCCATCTCTGGTGGCGGCCAATGAGATATGGTGGTGGGCAACTACCTCCTTAGAAGGAAAATTGAATCTTGATTTCTGGAATTCCTAGACACAAGCCAATCAGAATTGTACCCGTACTAGCACCCCTAAATGATGTAACCTTGTGATTTTTCCCTTTGAAAACTGAGTTTGCAGATAGGTGGGCACTTTCTCCAGCCTCCGCTGTCTGTGTTGGATCTGTTGGAAAAAGTCCCTGCCTAGTCTTGTATTGCATTTAGATATCCCGAAATTAAACCTTGCTTTTGCATTCAGGTAACGCTCGTCCTCGGTGGTCTCTCTGGGGGTCACGATCTGGGCACAACAATTTTATTTATGAGACAAATTCAAGATATAAAATCTGGAAATGCTAAATATACTGAAGTATTTGACTACAAATATCAATTGAGAAATCTTACCTAAATTCCTCTGCTTTGTGTTTTTAATTACTGAGTGCAGTACTGTCTTAAATTTCTATACTCTTTCTAAAAGTTCTAGCATGGATCATTGGGTCTTCCGAACAGTACTCCTCACTGCCTATTACTTAGCAGGTATAAATACTGTGAACCTAGGATTAGATTAAACTCCTCTTCATCAATTTCTGAGAAGAAATATTTAAAGATAGAGACATATATTCTAAATATAATCACTCAGTGAGCTCTATCACAAAGCTAATGGACAGCTATCAATTATTTTTCCATCTTTTTCCCACTGAGATATTTTTGATAAAGATGAGATATCTATTGTAAATCACTGTCCTTTGAAGGCACTCGTGCTATTGTTGTGAGTACCCATATAATTACAGTGAATGAAAAAATGACCATTACTGGGAACTCTAATCTAAGTAGTTCCACATTCACTTATGTTAAAAGAGAACTTAGGGAGACAATTATTTATCACATGTTTATCATTGGAATAAGTACTATTAATCTGAATTGTACTCATTTTCAGAGAACTATTGCAAATGTGATCCTGTCCATCAACATGTGAAGACTGAAAAGGAGTCTGGTCAATGTAATGAGCTTGGCAAAGTGCTTCATGATCTCTCCACATGTGCACTTTATAAAGCACTAGAGGAAACTCTAATAACTACAGTTGCAGTAATCACAGAACTGTCCCTACTGACCCATCAAACCTAGACAGGTATGAAAGCATCTACGCTGGAGAAGAACCTTGCAAATCTGAAGACCTTGAGAAATCTTTAAATTTGTGTTGCATCATTACTCAAAATCAGAGACTCTACACTGCAAAGAAGAAGCATAGGCAGGAAGAATATGATGATTATTTCACCTTTGCATATAGTCTTTCATAACAAGCAATTCGAGAGACACCTCACCAATGTGGGAAATGCAGGAATTCATATTTAAATTAAATGTTACAAGTGCAATGTTTTTGAAACATCCTTTACCCAGCTTTCTAGTCTTAATATACATCAAAGAATTCATACTGGGAAGAAACCTTACAAATGCAAAGAATGTGGAAAGTCATTTCTTCAGCATTTCATAGCCATCTGAAATTGCATAGTGAAGAAAATCCTTACAAATATAAGAAATGTGAGAAATCTTTTGCCCCCTCTTCCACTCCCAAAAAACATCAGAAAATGCAGATTGTTGGGAGACATATTTGTCAAGAATGTGGCAAAGTTTCTCACAATCCTTCACACTTTAAAGATCATCACAGAGTCCATACTGAAGGGAAGCCTTTCAAATGCAATGAGTGTGGCAGATCCTTTCCCCAATATTCATCGAATGGGCATAGAAAAATTCATTCTCCAGAGAAATTACACAAATATAAAGAATATGGTAAATCCTTTCTTGAATTATCACATCTTAAAACTCATTACAGAATCCATACTGGTGAAAAGCCTTTCAAATGTAAGGTATGTAACAAATCCTTTACCCAGCACTCAACCCTTAAAAAGCACCAGAGTGTTCACACTGGGGAGAAGCCTTACAAATGTACAGAATGTGACAAGTCTTATACTAGATTCTCATCTCTAAGAGCACATCAGAAAATTCATACTGGAGAGAAACCTCACAAATGCAAAGACTGTGACATATCATTTATCAATCTTACAAGTCTTATAAATCATCAGAGTGTTCATTCTTAGCAGAAACCGTACAGATGTGAGGAATGTGACAATTCCTTTACCAGTTGTACAGATCTTAGAAGACACAGAGAGTTCATTCTGGGTGGAAACCTTACAAATGTATGGAATGTGACAAGTCCTTTACGAAGGAGTCAAATCTTAGAATACATCAGAGAGTTCATACCAGAGAAAGACCTTAAAGTTGTAAAGAATGTGACAAACCTTTTACAACATGCTCCCACCTCAGAGCACATCAGAAAGTTCATAATGGAGAGAAACCATACAAATGCAAAGACTGACACATCCTTTATCCAGATTTTGAATTGTAGAAGACATTAGAAATTTCATACTGGACAGAAACATACTGTGAGACCAAAATGAGCCATCTTAGAAATAAGACCAAAATGCCTTCACCCTAAAACTAAGGCCTGAGCCTTCTCCTTTTAGGTACAGGTCATGAGTTACTAAAACCAGTCAATTCAGATTCCAGAAACCAGGAAGTGTAAAAGTAGAGAGTCACAAGATAGTCACGAGGTAATGACTGCCGGACTATAGAATGTTCCAACACTGGTTTCCAGGATAACTGACCATAAAAATGTCCCCACCTGAGGGCAGCCAATGAGAAATGGTGGTGGGCAACCACCCCCTTAGAAGCAAGATTAAGCCATGATTTCTAAAAAGCCCCTAGAAGCGAGCCAATCAGAATTGTACCCGTATTAGCACCCCTAAATGATGTAACCTTGTGACTTTTCCCTTTAAAAACTGAGCTTGCAGACAGGTGGGCGCTTCCTCCAGCCTCCACTGCGTTGGATGTATTGGACGAAGTCCCTGCCTAGGCTTGTATTGCTTTTGGATATCCAGAGTTAAACCTTGCTTTTGCATTCCGGCATGCTCGTCTTTGGTGGTCCCTCTGGGGGTCACCATCTGGGCACAACAATACCATTGCAAATAATGTAACATAGCATTTTCCAGTATTCTCTGCTTTCAAATCACAACAGTACACAAAATAGAAACATAAAGATAAGAAACTTGTGAAAGTCTCTGATGAAGGTTTACATTTTAAAAAATATCCTGGAGTTTATATTAAAATAAAATGCTGTAGATGTAACAGTGAGGAAAGCTTTTCATTTTTTTTTTAATATGTACGCATGCTTTGCCTGCAAGTGTGTCTGTGCACTACATGTAGACCTAGTGTGGGCGGAGAAGAGAAGGGGTCAGCAGAGCCCATGGATATGTAGTTACAGATCATTGTGAACTGCCCTGCATGTGTTGGAAATTGAACCTTGCTTGGTCTTCTAGAAGGGCAACTGTTATACCTACATCTCAGGGACCCCCAAGAGACCACCATGGAGACCGAATCCTGTATATAAAAGCAAAGAGCCTTTATTATCTTCAAACTCCTGAGCTTGGTCTCTCTGTCTGTTTGTCACAGTAGTGAGAGTGGAGAGCCCCAAGCTCAGGTGGAGTGGGGGTTTTTATTATAGCAGAGGTTGGGGTGAGGCGATTTCCAGGGTCCAGGACCCTGATTGACTGACAATTGTCTGTAGGTATCTTGGTAAGAAGGGGAAAGAGGTGTTTGCTAGGCTCAAGGACATCTGGCCACCTTATCTAATGGTTGGAATGTTAGGTATTTCCTTATCCCTGGGTGGATCCCTAGGGGGTGTCAGTTTAAGGCTTTTCCTGGATCTGGGTGTTGCCTGCCAGTAAGGCTGTCTCAGAAGCTGTTTCTAGGCCCCTAAGCCTGTCATGGCAAATGTGTGGTCAAGCTGTTTTGGGGCCCCTCCACAGCAACCAGTGCTCTTACACAGTAAACCATGTCTCCAGCCCCTAACTAAAATGTAATAAAAACATTTATCTTGTTCAACATCCTTTTTGGTTTTTTTTTTTTTTTTTTTTTGGTT
>CM010903.1:154805-167771 GCA_003704135.2 Peromyscus polionotus subgriseus
TTTTTTGGTTTTTCAAGACAGGGTTTCTCTGTGTAGCTTTGCGCCTTTCCTGGAACTCACTTGGTAGCCCAGGCTGGCCTCGAAACTCACAGAGACCTGCCTGCCTCTGCCTCCCGAGTGCTGGGAGTAAAGGCATGCGCCACCACCGCCCGGCTTTGTTTTGTTTTACTACAGCATGATTTCCTCTCTGTGGTGAAGGCTTGAAATCCAAACATGAGAGTTTGTTCATGTCCATAAACCGTGGTGCCAGTTTTGCACCAGTGCACACACATTGTCTAGCAAGTTGGTATTGTAAGATGCATGGTCCAGGGCCTAGCATGACCATTGAAATAATTCCTCTGCTGCTGCACGTTTCAAGGATATGAAATAGAGATTCAGCTATATGTGATAAAGCTATACCTAGAAGGATCAAGAAATCCTGGAGAAGTCAAATATCAAGGAAAATTTTATGTTATTCGGCTTTTAATATATTAGCTGTTTCCTACTATCAATTTCTTATGTACCCATAAATCTTAGGCCATAACAGCAAACAGTATAAGCTTCTCAGACCTACTGCTGATCTGAACTAAGGTAACACCCTTGCAGAGACTACACCTGTCTACCATGCATAATGCTTTGTTAACTTTGAATTTTCTAAGTGCTAATGAGAAAAGAACGACAGCTGCTGAGAGACCTTGGATAATAGAAAAAAGCACTGAATTAAATCAGCCTGTATACTTTAAAGATGTGATTATCTCAGAACAGAAACCAGGATATTTGGTACATTGGGGAAGGGGTTTAGCTTTTGTTTCCACAGAAGAAGAAAAGCTGTGGATACCATCAGAATTGATGTATTAAGTTCTTTAATTACTCTGGGAAGGAGTTTTCTCCATGGTGACAGGAAATGATTGAACCGAATTTGGAATGGGGGGCCTCTCCCAAGCCATTCGAGTCATTTACCAATTATTGAAAGTTTACCTCGACCGTCCTTTGTTGATCTACATTCATTGGTCCAATACCTGTCCTTGCCATACCTTCTGTTTAATTTAGATTATGGTTTGAAAAAACACCATTTTTAGGAACACCATGTTTACAATCTTTTATTACGTGACCATGTTTACTGCATTGAAACACTTGATATTTTGATTTTTCTTCAAACCTCTGGAAATCAACTCTCCTATCTAAGCATTATCATGGATATGAGATTCAGTATTGATTGTATCTCAGATCCATTCCTCTAAGGATGCTGATCTTGCCTTTAATGGCCTAATTACCCTTTTGCATTGTGCATTACCATTTTCAAAAGCCATAGATTCAATTAATATTTGTGTAGCTTCTGAATTTGGTATCATTCTATTTACTGCTGAAGTCAATCTTTGCAAGTTATCAGTGAAGATTTCTTTTGAACCATGTATATTTTAGTAAATGTCTCAATTTTCTTTCCTATTTCTTCAATTCTGACCCAAGCATTCAAAGCTGCAGCAGGGCACAGAGCCAGTGTGGTTATCATATATAGATTGTCCATCATACATCAGCATAATCTCCCTCTCCAAGAAGTTGGGAGATTTCCATACCTCCAGCCTTATTTCATTGTTCAATAGTCTTAACCTCATTTGTACACCAGGTCCTCCATTGTAAGTGAGGACCAGGCTCACTGTGGAAACCAAGTCTCTTCTGTCTTGAGGGATAATGCTATTACAAGTTGACCATGAGTTTAATATCTGCTTCACAAAAGGTGAATGCATGTCATATGAGACTATTGCTTCCTTGAATCTACTTAAATCTAACATTTCCACAGGAGTCCATTCAAATCTTACAGAGCTTGGGGATACCTGTCATTTGGCAATTCCTGTAAGGTTACTGGGTAAATTACAGATGGTTGTTTGAAAACCTTAGGCTGTTCCTCTCTTACCTTATAATGCAATGCTGATATTGGTTCTCCTTTAAATTTTTGTGTCTGGGTCTGAATATCTCTATGAACTGTTTTAATAAGTTTTTTTTTTCTAGAAAGTATATCTTAGCACTGATATTAACCAACATTTTCAGTGATAAAACAAAAGTGATAAAATTGATAATGCTTATATTTGACATTACATAAACCCCATCTAAATTACTTATCCTCTCATTTAATTGCTCCACTTTCAAAATGGCCAGTGCATTATCATACAGAGACCTAACTCTCTCCATTGTAATAGTATTTTTCATTTTTTTTAATGTGGGGAAAACTCTCTCTTTTAACTAATTACTCTCTTAAAGAATTCTCAATTGTCTTACCAAATCTGCTGATGAGGGTGATTCAGATGAAGGTGAAATATGAAGCTGACTGCTTCTGCATAGAACAGTAGAAGCCTGAGAGGGTTTCAAGGCAGCAACATAGTTAGGTAGCAGCCAGAGAAGGGGGTCCAGGGAAAGCCTGCAACCCACTAGGAGAGAAGAAGCCAAAGAGACAACCATCTTCATGGGGTAACATGCAAAAGAGGCTAACTCCTGTGGTGTGTGGAGCCCAAATGCCTGTGGAGTTTGCTGAAGAGAGACTAACAGAAAAATCTCAAACTTGCTCAGAGGCTTTGGGAAAAAAAGAGAGAAGAACCAACCAGCAAAGCAGTAACTCCTGCAGGAGCCCCTGCGTGGAGCTCCAGTGTATGTCAGTGGCTGCAACTCCAGAGCCAAGCAGTTTATTTGGGAATTCCTGGCCCAAAGTCAGATGCCAGATGTTGCACAAATTCTAATTGGTCTTAATAATAAAAACCTGGAGTCACATATTGGAGTAAGTGCTTAAAGATCAGAAAAGTAAAGGATCCAGCCACTAGAGAGATATCTTACCTATCAAATTCTCAGTCCGAAGGGGCAAGACCCTGTCTCTACACAGTTATATTCCTGTGTCCACCTCCCTAGTGCTGGTATTAAAGGCATGTGCCTCCCAACTACTGAGACCAAAGGCATGAGATCGCAAGTGATAGGATCAAAGGTATTAGATCCCAAGTGTTAGGATCAAAGGCATGAGATCCCAAGTGCTGGGTTCAAAGGTATGTGCCACCACTGCATGACCTCTATGGTTAATTAGTGGCTAGCTCCACCCTCTGACCTGAAGGCAAGCTTTATTTGTTAGAGCATGAACAAAATATCACATTTTAGTGTCTGAAAAACATCTATCCAGGACCTTCTGACTTTCACAGTCTCCATTGAAAAGTCAGGTGTAATTCTGATGGGTCTGTCTTCATATGTTATTTGGCCTTTTTCCTTTGCAGCTCTTAATAGTCTTTCTTTATTCTGTACATTTAGTGTTTTGATTATTATGTGTTAAGGGGACTTTTTTTTTTTTTTGGTCCAGTCTATTTGGTGTTCTGTAAGATTGTTGTACCTTCATAGGCAGGTCCTTCTTAAGTTTGGGAAAGTTTTCTTCAATGATTTTGTTGAATGTATTTTCAGTGCCTTTGACCTGGAATTCTTCTTTTTCTATCCCTATTATTCTTAGGTTTTGTCATCTCATGGTGTCCCAGATTTCTTGGATGTTTTGTGTTGAGAATTTCTTGGATTTAACATTTTCTTTGAGTGATAAATTGTTCCACGTTGCATACTCATATCTGAAGTTCTGAAGCTGCAACTTTCTATAAGAGAGAACATGCATTGTCTGTCTCTCTGTGTCTGGGTTACCTCATACAATATGATCTTTTCTAAGTCCATTGGTTTACCTGCATAGCTCATGATTTCAACTTTCTTTACAGCTAAATAGTATTCCATAGTGTATACGTACCACATTTTCACTATCCATTTGTCAGTTGAATGACATTTAGGTTGTTTCCATTTTATAACTATTGTGAATAGAGCAGCAATAAACATGGGTGAGCAAATATCTTTGAAGTTAGGATGTTGAATCCTTTAAGCATACCCCCAGGAATGAAACAGCTGGGTCATGTGTCTAATTTATTTAACTTGAGGATTTGTTTATTTAATTGAGTATTCTCTATTTTGATTTTCAGTGTGGCTAGTTTTTTTGTGTGTGTGTGTGCGTGCATGGCATTTTTATTTTCTATGTTTTTGTTTTTATGTTGTTGCTGGTTAGATCATTCCTAATTTCTTCTTTCTATTAGAGAAATAGTGATTTGCTGTCTTACTCATGGATGATTACTGCCCAATTCTCCTGTATTTCTCTCTTCTTCACATGCTCTCTGGTCTTTGGGATCATTGACTAGACACCTAGTAGAATATTGCTGCTTGCATCTTTCCATGTGGCTCAGCAGTGTTCTTTAACAGCTTTCACTATTAATATTTGCTTTTCCTTTTCCCCCCTTTGATTTGAATGGAAAGCAACCATCTACTCATTGTTCTTGAAAGATTAACTCAAAGGGAAGAAACCATAAGAAATGGCTGATTCTCCAGTAAACATATTGCAGATCAGTGGTCCATTTCACTCTTTATCTAAATATGTTATGCTTTGATATATTAAGAGCCTTTAAATTTCTGCTTCTGATGATTTTTAAAAATTTCATTATTAACAATTCTGCAAACAGACCAAAAAACAAAATCACACACTGAAATTAAGCAGACCCAAAGACTATACAACTCATGTCCTTTTACACAGTTAGAGTCATCATAGGGAACAGAAGCTCTGGAGCCTCACATGGGATTTTATATTTTCATATTCAAATACATTTTGATTTACTTACATCACCAAGACCCCAAAAACCTATGACAGAATTAGAACTAGAAAAGCACTTATCTTTATATCCTTTTTTATAACTAGTGTTCATTACCTATATTCAAGCCCCTGATAATTTAACCTTTCCTGTTTTCTTTTCTCCATATTATGCTGTACCCACATACATATTTTTTCTATATACATATAATATTGGGTAGATTCTGCATATGAGCAAAATCATGGTGTCTTCTTTCTAAAAGTGTATGACTGCACTTCATGTTATACATTTTGAGTCCATCCATTTTTCCAGCAAAATTTTATTTTATTTTTCTCTATAGATGAATTTTTCTCCATTTTATACAATTTTAATTATGCATTCATCTGTTCATATATAATTATTTTGATTCCAGTACTTTTTCTTTGGTGATTAAAACAACAGTGACATGGAGTAAAATATCACTGTAGTAGGGTGTGTTGTTCTCTTGTTTTATGGGCAGGAGTGAAACAATTGGGTCGTGTGTTATTTTTCTCTTCAATTTTTTCAGTAATTTCCAAACTGATTCCCACATTGGTTGTATTATTCTGCACCCTTCCCTCCATCAGCAGTGAATAGTTTCTTTCCTCTCCATTTCTCCATTTCTCTTCATTTTGAACATTTGTTGTCAGATTAGTTGATGGCAGCCATTCTGCCTGGAGTAAGGCACTAATTTTAACATTAACATGTAAGATAAGAAATCTACAGAATTAATTTATGTGGCTATTTGGGCCACTACAAACAGAAAAATCTGCCTCAGCCATTTTTGATAGAATTCAAAATTTCCCTAAGAATATGAATTTACAAGCCAACAGAGAGAAATAACAATTTCAGAAGTTCTGAAGAGTGTTTTTATTTTACTCTCAAAGAGTAATAAAAATTGAGGGAAGTCTAAAAACACATAAAAAATTAATTCCTTAGATTTTTTATCTTATATAGTAATGTTTAAAATGACAGTATGTAGTGGTGTTACAGTCTTTGCTACTGTGGAAAAAATAAAACTCTTTGTCTACAAAATCAGTCAAATATACTGATAAGTACCCCTTTGATCTTTAATGGTGGCATTGGACCTAGAGTCTAAACATCACAACTGAGTCCCACTACACACAGGATTGATTTGTCAGTGTTTTAGCATGACCTACAGGCACAGCATTTAAAACACATTTCCTCATCATGAATTTTCCTTCTGAGACATGTCTGCTGTGATCCTGTGTGATATAAACACGGCATCCATAACAGATAGGGGGTAACCGGGTCCAGACATTAAATATATTTCTTGTTTCATGTATACTGTTTATAAGACTATTGTTTCATCCTGTTTTCACAGAGTGAGAATATTCATGATAGAATGTGACTATATTTGAAATCATCTTTTTGAGTAATGATCTTCATTCATCTCCTTATATCTGGGAAAGCACATCCAGGTAGCACATGATCAAACCATCCTTTTTTGTTTTAGGGTCTCCAGGGATGTAGCTGTGGACTTCCCCCAGGAGGAGTGGGAATGCCTGTACTCTGCTCAGAGGGCTTTGTACATTGATGTGATATTGGAGAATTACAACAACCTGGTCTTCATGGGTAAGAATATTTTGCTTGTAAAATTCTTAACCCATCTTTTGTTTTCTCTGACTTTATGAGATGTAAAATCTGTTAAGCTGTCCTGAAAAAACCAACAGGAGACAAGGCAAAGTTTAGTATTAGGAAAGAACTTTTTCATGCTATTTAGTTTTCTCTTTCCATTTTCCATTTCAGGGGTGTCATCCTACCTTCATTTTGGTTCCAAGATTCATCCATTAACTCAGTAGAATATAATATTTCCACTCATACATTAAAGCTCTGTGTCCATTATTGCAATTGACATGGTTTCAATTGTGAGAAAAATTCAATATATACAAACTGAAAGTACTGAATACACTGAAGAATTTGACAAGAAATACCAATTGAGAAATCTTGCCTAAATTCCTCTGCCTTGTATTTTCATGTACTGAGTGCAGTACTGTCTTAGACATCTGTATTCTTGCTAAATGCACTAGCATGGATCATGGGCTGCTTCAAAGAACATATGTATTATGTATACAAGCTAGGCATAATCACCTGTCTGGAAAGAATGAGATTTCCCTGGAATGGAATGGAAAGAGTAGCCACAACTAGGGTGGGCTAGTGAATAAGCAAGAGAACAGAGGTGGATATCTAGATAATCCTGCTGAGCAGTCCAGATAATCCTGTTCAGTGGGTTTTTGTTCCCTGCCAAAAGTCTAACCCAATCGTTTCAAATGTGGTTTCATGCCCCAAGTCTAGACCAATAGTTTCAAAGAAATAGCCTTGTCCCATATCCCTTTTACCCAATCCCAAATTGCCAATTCCTGGTTTGTGGTTTTTCCCTATAAAAACTCTCTACACCTAAGCTCATGGCCACAGCCACATTTCCTTCCACCTTCCATGCAGTGGCCCAGGTTGAGCCTGAATAAAAGGACCCTTATGTGCCTGTGCTAGAAACCCACTCCTTGGTGGTCTCTGGGGTTTCACACAATTGGTACAACAGAGCAACAAAATATACAGTGGCTAAAATGCTTGTCAAAAGAAAAAGCAGTAGCTGCACAATTTTTAAAGATAGAAATAGAATGGCTCTTGAGATAGGAAATAAACCAAGGAAAAAGACATTTCCAAACAGAGAGAAGGGAAAGAAAGAAAATAAAAAGGGAAATCTTCCCAATAGAAAAGATGGAAGGAAAGGAAAGGAAAGGAAATTTCTCGATGGAAAAGAAATAAATGCTTAATCAAGAAAAAAATGATTTTCCTGGTAAAAAGGGGAAAAATATCAAAACTAGGCCTAAATGTGGTGGTATTGTGTTCCCCAAAATATTGTGCACCCTAATAAACTTATCTGGGGTCAGAGGACAGGACAGCCACTAGATGGACATAGAGGCCAGAAAATGTGGCACACACTCCTTTAATCCTATCACTTGGGAGGCAGAGATCCATCTGGATCTCTGTAAGTTTAAGGCCACGCTGGAAACAGCCAAGCATGGTGACTCACGCCTTTAATCCCAGGAAGTGATGTCAGAAAGCAGAACGGTATATAAGGCATGAAAACCTGGAACTAGAAGCTTTTAGGCTTTTAGCAGCAGTTCAGCTGAGATTCATTCTGGATGAGGACACGGAGGCTTCTAGTTTTAGGAAACAGGATCAGCTGAGGAACTGGTGAGGAGAGGTAGCTGTGGCTTGTTCCACTTCTCTGATCTTCCAGCGTCCACCCCAATAACTGGCTTCAGGTTTGACTTTATTAATAAGACCTTTTAAGATTCATTCTACACCTGGAGATTAAAAGGCCCCATGAAGGAAAAACAAAGGGGAAATAAAAGCCTCTTCACAGTAAAAATAGAGGAAGAAAAATCTCTTTGGAATAAAAAACAAAACAAAACTGAGAATAGCTAAAACTCTGAGCTCTTTTTGCCTGCCAGCACAGAGTAGCAGCATCTGAATTACAAAGAATCAGTGGGCAGGCCTCACTGCTGCTGGCTAAACAAGCCCAGAGCCTAGAATTTTGTTGTCTGTTTGCTTAACTTTGGTTTAAATGTTTTTTATTTTTCCCTCAGAGTGGAAATAACTCAGTATTAAAGATCGCTTCCTGGGAAATGTTTTCTGTTTTTCCTTAATGGTGGGAATGACTCATTATCAGTAGTCCCTTCTTGGGTGAAAGAAGAAGTTTAAATGGGCCCCAATTCTAGTGAAGAATGGTTGCAGTCAGGACACGGAATGCTAAGTTGATGCTGTTTGAATTCCCAGAGATATTAATCATTCCTTATATAGAGGATGTTCTCTTCTTTTGATTGTCTAATAAATGTTTGGATGAATGTTTGATTTTCATGGTAGATAAACTAAATGAACAGGATTTATGATTTTAAACTATATACTGCATGCTCTTATCAGTTTATCATTACTGAGAATTTGGCTCTTTAAGTTGCTTTCTAGAAATTCTTGGTTAAATTCTTAAAAAATGTAACACCTGAAAAAGAATGAGTTGTTAGCTTGTTAAATAATGTGGTTGCTAGGATAAAAACTCATAGAAAATAATCTTAATGGTAAAGAGCTAACAAAACTATTTTTCCACTAAATAAAATACAGATAAGTTGTTTGATCCACACTGTTAATAATTGGCAGGTTGCATTAACATGTTATTTGGGATCTATAAAAAAGGATCCACTTTTTAAGATTTTATAAAAATACTTCAGAGTATTACCTAAAGATACCTCTTAAAATTCTATAGAGATTGTCTTTAATGCTTTTATAGATGGCATATGTAAAAAGGACCATGGAAATAGAAGCTAGTGATAAAATTGCTCAGTTATTGCTTCCATATCTTGAAGGCAGAACAGCTCTAGTGAGTAGGACAGGAGGCTTTGAAAGTACAGGGAAAAGGGTGTTTTGGCAAACAGTTATCAGTGATGAATGGTCTAAATTAAAAGTAAAATTAAATGGGATTGAGATCAAAGGATTATTGGATTCTGATACTGATATAACTATCATTTTACAAGAATCCTGGGGTCCCAACTGGCCTTTACAAGAAGTCTCTACTCAGTTTGTGGACATTGGAACTTTATCTCGAGTAAAACTGAGTGTAGAGTGGATTAAATGTATAGGGACAGAACAGGGAGGGATAGTAAAGCCTTCTGTGCCTGATATAGCTATGAATTTATGGGGAAGAGACTTGTTACAACAATGGGGAGCTCAAATTAATACTCCTACAATCTCAGAAACAGCGTACAAAATGATACTAAAAATATGGTATGTTCCTGGGAAGGTACTGGAAAGAACTAAAAAGGGAAGTGACAGGATAAGGAAATCATAAAAAACCATCCTGCTTGTTCTTTTTACAATCAAGTTCCTTTACCTACAGGAACTAATCCTAAAGGTACACAAAGGAATGAAAATTTGGCAAGTGGATGTATTTCACTTAGTAGATTTTGGAAAATTAAAATATGTTCATCATACTGTTATGCCCAGATCTCGGGGACCCCCAAAAGACCACCACAGAGACCGAATCCTATATGTAAAAGCAAAGAGCCTTTCATTTCAAGCTTGAGCTTGGTCTCTCTGTCAGATGCAGTGGTGAGAGCAGAGAGCCCCAAGCTCAGGTGGGATGTTTTTTGTTTTTTTTTTTTAATCATAGCCAAGGTTGGAATGAGGGAATTGCCAGGGTTCAAGACCCTGAGTGGCTGACGTTTGTCTAGGGGAATATGCAATGTTTGAATGTCATGTATTTTCTCTTAGACGCAAGCCCCACTGGGTGAGGTCAGCTTATGACTTTTCATAGGTCCAGGTATTGCCTGCCAGAGCTGTGTCTGAGCCTCAGTTATTTCCCCAGTCTATTTGGTGTTGTGTAAACTTCTTGTACCTTCATAGGCATTTTCTTCTTTAGGCTGGGAAAGTTTTCCTCTATGATTTTATTGAATATATTCTCTGTGCCTTTGAGTTGGAATTCTTCTCCTTCTTCTATACCTTTTATTCTTAGGTTTGGTTTTTTCATGGTGCCTCAGATTTCCTGGATGTTTTCTGTTAAGAATTTGTGGGATTTGACATTTTCATTAACTGATGACTCTATTTCCTCCATCCTATATTTATCACCTGAGATTCTCTTCTCCATCTCTTGTATTTTGTTGGTTATGCCTGCATCTGTAGTTCTTGTTCTCTTACTCAGACTTTCCATTTTGAGAATTCCCTTGGTTTGTGTTTTACTGCCTGTATTTCAATTTTCAAGTCTGGAACTGTTTCCTTCAGCTGTTTGATTGTTTTTTCTTGGATTTCTTTAAGGCATTTACTGATTTCTTCCAACTGTTTGCTTGTCTTTTCCCCCATTTCATTAAGGGAATTTTTAATTTTCTCTTTACAGGCCTCTATCGTCTTCATAAAGTTATTTTAAGGACTCTCTCTTCTGCTTCATCTGCATTGGGATGTTCAGGTCTTGCTGTTGTAGCACCACTAGGTTCTGGTGGTGCCATATTGTTCTTTATGTTGTGGAATATATTTTAACACTGCCGTCTACACATCTAGGTTTAGGATAATCATAGGTACAGGTGTTTATTATTCCTCCAATTGGTGCAGATGGTGCTTATCCCTCCGTGATCACTCTTCTTCCAATCCATGCAGTTAGAATCTGTGCTTCTGGGGTCCTCTTCTGCCTCTGGGGATGGGGATGGAGCAGCTTGGCAGCAGGAGACTTGCCTGCTGACCAGATGCTGGGGGTGGGATGGGTTGGGGAAGGGCATGGAATGTGCCCCTGGGCCTATTGATTATTATTTTCATTTGGAAATTAATCAGATATGCTTGTGTGTCAAGTTGACAAGGAATGGACTTGTGATGGCGACTCTTGCTTGTCTAATTTACTACATGTGCAATGAACTACAATCCAGAAATGGAGGGCACACCTGTTAGAGATGATTTTTGCTTGGTTTGAAGTGTGTGGATTCACTTCTAATCCAGACCTTTGAGGTAAGAAAACAAATGCCTTTAATCCGTATCTTGAAGTGGGAGAACACATGCCTTTGAAATGGATCATGAGGCTGGAAAATACACCTTTAAACTATGCCACAACTTCTGCTAGAGGCCTATAAAGAGGATGGAAGAATGAAGCTTTTGCTTCTTGTCTGCTTGTCCTAACTTCTTCAGCTCATCCATTCTTTCACTGGCATTGGAGCCTACTACTTTGGGATTCCAGCATACACTGAAGACCAGCTGAGACATCCAGCCTTGTGGACTGACTTCTAGATTCTTGGACTTTCTGTTCACAGCTAGCCATTATTGGATTAGCTAGACAGCAGGTTGTAAGACATTCATATAAATTCCATAAATACATACATATGTGTGTATGTATATATAATAAAATCCATATATATATGTTTATATATATATATAGTCTCTGTGTGTGCATATGAGTGTGTGTGTCTGTATCAAATACTGTCCATTCTCATTTCCTACCTCTTTACTACCCTGGTCCACAATTCCAAAAAATATCTATTGTGTTTATCTTAATTCATTTTGCTTTGGGACCCACTGAGATTGACCAAAGCCATCTGCGAGACTGTGGGCTTGGATCTGTGTGAACGAGCCTGGTGGGCTCAGCAGAGGACTACAACCAAAGGTAATGATTTTTTCTACAATGCATCCATTGCTAACATTTGAGATTTAAAGAGTGGGCCCTATGTGACTTTCCCTTTTCTAGACTGATTGTGGTCTAGTGTGAGGTCCATGCAGGTCAGTACAGTTGCTGTTGGTTACTGATTACCACAGCTGTATGGAGTCTAGAGAATGGCATATCTTAGCCCTTCCTCCTCTTTCCCTTCTTTTTTCCTTTCCTCCTCCTTTGCCTCAGAGTTCTCAGAGACATGGATGGGAAGGAGTAACTGGCCTTTTCAGAGGTGAGACCACATTCCTTACTCGTTTCCTACATCAGGGAGAACCAAAAGTCTCTACATTCAGCAGTGCATTAAATTTTTTTCCCTATATTTTATCTATAAGCATCTTTAGCAAGAGTCACAAAAGAAACACTTGTTTGATAGTAAAATAATAAGACCACCATCTAGTGGTGAGAGCAGTACAGCACAGGACGAACTCAGCTTTTGGGTGTTAGCAATGGGCTGACCTCTGACCTCTTGAGACACCTATTTCTTCTCAAAATCCAAATTCCTGAAATGTCTCTCCCCAAGTCACAGTTGCAGTATTTGGTTTTGGCTTGTCATGTTTGTGTTAGCGATGGAATGTGGGCATCTGAATTTACCCTGTTATCGTTTAGTGTAAGCATGTAGCCCAGAAGTCAAGTAATCAAGTCGAGGTTCGGCTGTCTGTATTTTATCTGAAGGGCTCAGAACTCACTGTGGGGGTCAGAAACCGGGGTGCAGCGTCCTCCTAGATCCAGTTCTGGTCTAGGCTGGAAGCGAGCATGTGGGGAGGCTGTGCAGAGCGGGTGCAGGGCAACCTGACAGTTGGAGCTGTGTGGAAGGCAGCCTGAGACAGGGTGGGAGTGAAGGTTCAGTGGGGCGGGGACACCTGTCAATCAGAGGAGTTTAAGGGAAAAGAATCAGCAGGGTGGACTTGGGAAACTAATCATCAAAAAGAGCCCCGGGGTATGCGGTTTAGGAGCAGGTACGTGACCGGAAGGAGGTTTTGTAGAGGGAGGGTCCAGGAGGAGTCGCTCCAAGGAATTTGGTGACTTTACAGGAAATTCCACCATTCCCAGTTGGACTCCGACAGTGGTCTCTAACTGCAGGAGAAGACCCGGCCGGGTATTCGGGACCTGAAATCTCCCCGGAGCCGCAGT
>CM010903.1:168634-179098 GCA_003704135.2 Peromyscus polionotus subgriseus
GTCATGAAAGGAACATCTGCACATGCCTTTAATCCCAGCACTCAGGAGGCAGAGCCAGGCAGATCTCTATGAGTTCGAGGCCAGCCTGGTCTAAAAAAGCGAGTTCCAGGAAAGGCGCAAAACTACACAGAGAAACCCTGTCTCGAAAAAAAAAAAAAAATTCATTGAATATGAAAGTATATATATCTGTGTGTGTGTATTTTGCGAGTTTCACAATACACTTGTAAACATTAACACTTAAAAGTAAACTTTTATCCACCATTAATTTTCCGTCTGAGACATATGCACACTGGGATGTAAATACAACATTCTGAAAAGTGTCTCTGCCAGGCCTGGTGGCACAGGCCTTTAATCCCTCAGAAGGCAGAGGCAGGTGGATCACAATCAGTTGGAGGCTGGTAAGGTGTACATAGTGACTTCAAGGACAGCTAGCACTACACAGAAAAACTGTTTCAGGGAAAGATAGAAAACAAAAACAACCAAACAAACAAAGTCATTATAGTACAGAATGATATTAGAAAGCATCTTTTGAATAATTACGATAACTTACTTAAATCAGAAAAATGTCTACAATAGTCTTTTGTCTCCTTGGTCCAAGAAAAGCACTCTGTCCATGGACACATGACCAAACTGTTATTTTTGGTTCTTGTGTTTGCTGTGTTTGAGACCTGAACTCACAGTGTTGCTCTGTCTGGCCTGAACTCACCATGTAGATCAGTCTGGACGGGAGAACACAAGAGTTCCACCCACCCGTTACTCCAAATGCTAGGGTTAAAATTGTGCACCAACAGGACAATTCAAACTGTTTTTATTTTGTGATCTGTTGACAGGCAGTGGTGTGACTGTGGACTTCTCCCAGGAGGTGTGGCAAGGCCTGGACCCTGCCCTGAGGGCTTTGTACTTGCTGACACTGGATGTTCTGTGGCTGCGAATTGTTTGCTTGCAGTCTCCCTTGCTCCTCCTCAGTATCTCTTCACAAACTAATCTGCAAGTGTGTGAGCTTTGTGTGGATGAGTCTCACATCCCACAGAATAAAGTGAAATCCTCTGAGGAAAAAAGAAAAGTTTGATGAAATGTTCTCTCTTCTGAGTATGTGTTCCTTTGGGAGGTGTAAGGCTTCATCATTATTGGTTCATGATCAATTCAGACTTCACTAATGTATAAAATTCTCTTCCCAATCATTCAGTTCCATTTCTGCCCCTGAGTTTTGACTGAGCTGTGACTGGAAGTGGGAATCAAGTTACTATAACTAAAAGTTCTTTCTAATCGTTTTCTGTATTCTGACCCTGCAGGACAGTTGGGGAATCATTTCTATAATCCTGTGTTTAGTTTTTTCTTCATCTCCTGAGCGCAGTCCTGTGTTAGAAATCCAGGTGCTTCCTGAACAATCTGTTTCCCATGTGCAGAGCTAACTGATCACCCAGATCTGCTCACCTGTGCAGCAGAACAAAGTGGCCTGGAAGGAGAGAGGAGACAGGAGTTAAGGATCCAGGTAGGGTGGAGACATTGGTGAAGGACTGGAAAGGGGATCAAGTGAATGTGGAAGTAGAACATGAAATCAGTTTTGCCACATTCTGTTTCACTAGAAATAATTCTGGAGACTTCCACTGAGGATTATCCTAATGTAGGTGTGAGAAAGCTTTCTTCAGAAGAATTGATAATGGAATCAAATAAAATTTTATTTGACTATGCATGTGAGTGATGCTGTCCATATTCATTCACATTATGGATAATGTTTTCATACCATTATTGAGTCATTATTATTTATTATAAAAATGATGACAATTAATACCTCTTGGTTTATTGTTCTCAGAATTTTGGAGCTTTGGTATTCTAGCACATTTTCTACCTTTTAGTGTTTTTGTCTCTGTTCCTGATAATAATGCCAACAGAGTTTAGATAAGACTCAGGAAGTATATTTACAGCCTGCTACACTCTATCTATACTGTCTCCTATTGTCTGTTGGAAATTAGGATAAATATTTAGAATTCAGTAAGGACTTATGCTGATTTAGTAAAGTACTGGTTGTAGGTTCTCTTCCAAGATCTATGCCTTTACTAGCCCTGGGGAAACAGGATAGGTTTCCAATACACCGCAAGTTTTTCCTCTTGTTGAAAGTGTCCTAATATAATTAGCTTCTGGTCACCACCTAATTATGTGTGCCACTCTTGTACCCTTAGGGCTATCATGTCATGCAGGTCATTGTGGTTCATAGGTATCATAGCTGGGTAGGACTTTTGGCTGGCTTCCTCCTTTGGAAGGTTGCATGTTACCTTCTGGTATCATGAAAGCTAGTTCCCAGGCAGGGAGCTTTATGGTCAGTTACATCTGGGGTCCTCTAGGATATCTGCAAGTGTGTGGCTACTTCAACACTAGGGACTCAACTTCTGCCTCTGGGAGGCAACCATGGACAATAGCAGTACCCTGCAATGTTTGAATCATTGGAGCAGTTGGGAAATTTTCATTTATACTCTAAGTGTGTATGCTTATAGAGACTTTTACATATTACAGGCATTTTTTGTTGGGTGAATAATAGTCAAGGAATAGATGAATTCCTTATTAGTTTTCCAGACTGATATTTTACCCTCCTTCTTCTGTGTTTAATCTGTCCTTTCCCCATAATTAAATCCTCATATCTGTATTTACATTTCCCCCTTCATATCGCCTGTTCCCTGTTACTCCATCTCTGTTACTCCCCCACACCCCACAGTGCTCTTTTTACTTTTCTGGTTACTGCAGTCACTCCAGGTTGTGTTTGCAATCTGAAGATTTGGAGCTAAGAACTTACTCTGATAGAGATCATGCATTGTTTCTTATTAGGTCCGGGTTACCTCACTTGATATGTTCTTTTCTAACTCAATTTTTTTATAGCTGAATAGTATTCCATAGCATATATGTTCCACACTTTCTCTATCCATTTTTCAGTTGAAGGACATTTAGGTTGTTTCCTTTTTATAGCTATTGTGAGTAGAGCAGTGATGAACAAAGCTTAGCAAGTATCTGTGAAGTAGGATATAGAGTCCTTTGGGTGTACGTCAAAGAATGGAACAGCTGGGCCATGTGCTGAATTTTTTTTAACTTGAGGGTTTGTTTATTTAATTGAGGATTCTCTATTTTTATTTTTAGTGTGGCTCGTTTTTTTTTTTCATGGTGTTTTTATTTCCAATGGTTTTGTTTTATGTTGTGGCTGGTTGGATCTTTGGTAGTTGTAGGAGCCCATCTTCAGGTTTCCTAGTGGCTTTCCCCAGAAGGTCCGCATAGAGAGGATGATTGGACCACAGGCCTGAGTACAGGTGTCTGAGATGGTCTGCACTTGGCTGTGCTGGGGTGAGATCTTTTGCTCCACCCCTTGACATTTCTATAAATACCCTAGGGCAGAGACAATCTAGGCCCGTTGGAATAGGTTCCACGCCCTCTCAAGGCTATCCTGTATTTTCTGTTTATCGCTACACTCTAAGTCCTCTATCTAATATTTTCTGCTGCTCCCACTCAAGAGCACTCAGGGGAAATGTGGGGGTGGTGGGTACCCCCACACACACCAGGTAGTATTCTTCCTTCTTTTTAGAACTAGTGATTTGCTGTCTTGCTCATGGATGATTACTCTCCAATTCTCCTGTATTTCTCTATTCTTTGCATGAAATTTATTATTTCCCATGTTCTCATGGATGATTCTTTGACGCTCCTATGTATGTTTTGCCTCTAATTTATTACCTGAGTGCTGCTTTAGTGAAATCAATTGTGTTAATTGGTGACTATCTTGAAATGCACTTATGTCTCCATCAATTTTAACAGAGTCCTTAAATTTGTGCTACAGGATACTTGATGGTGATTTTCTCTTCAAGTTTCAAATGTCTTTTCGTGCTCTCCTGCCTTTGGGATCATTGACTAGACACCTGGTAGAATTCTGTTGCTTGGGTCTTTTCATGTGGTTTAACATTGTTCTCTAACAGTTTTCAGTATTAATTTTAACTCTTCCATTTTGACCCCTTGATTTGAAAGGGAAGCAACCATCTATTGATTGTTCCTGAAAGAGAAACTCAAAGAAGAGAAACATAAGAAATGGCTGATTCTCGAGTAAACATGTCGCAGGTCAGTGGTCCTTTCTATTCTTTATCTAAATATGTTGTACTTTCATGTATTAAAAGCCTTTAATTTTCTGCTTCTGATAATTTTTAAAATTTTATTATGAACAATTCTGTAAACAGACAATACCATCACCTACTGAAATTAAGCACACTCAAAAACTATACAACTCATTGTACTTTTATACAATTAGAGTTGTCATAGGGAACAGAAGCTCTAGAGCCGCACATGGGATTTTATATTTTCACAATTGAATATATTTTGATTTACTTTCCACCACCAAAACCCCAAAAGCCTTAGATAGAATTAGAACTTGAAAAACACTTATCTTTATATTATTTTTCATAACTGGCATTCATTATCTGCATTCAGTCCCTCATAATTTAACCTTTCCTGTTCTTTTTTTCTATGTTATAATGTGTCCACATATACATTGTTTCTATATACATATATTTTTGGGTAGATTCTTCATATGAGCAAAAGTGTGGTGTCTTCTTTCTAAAAGTATATGACCACACTTAATATTACACATTCTGGGTCCATCCATTTTCCTACAAATTTTTATTTTATTTTTCTGTTTAGCTGAATTGTCCTCTATTTTATACAGTTTTCATTATTCATTCATTTATTGATAGATAATTATTCTGATTTCAGTACTTTTCCTTTGGTGATTAAAACAGTAGTAAACATGGGCTATAAATATCTCTGTATTGGGGTATGTTTTTTTCTGGATAAATGTCCAGGAGTGAAAGAATTGGGTCATATGTTAGTTCTCTCTTCAATTTTTTCAATAATCTCAAAACTGATTTCTACAATGGCTGTATTAATTTACAGCCATTCAACTGTGAATAAGGCTGCCTTTCTCTATATCCCCTTGACATTGGTTGTCAGATTGGTTGATGACAGCCATTCTGCCTGGGGTGAGGCAGTATTTTAAATTGGTTTGCATTTGCATTTCCACAGTGGCCTTTTAGGGATGCTGAATTGTTTTGCAATGTTTATTGGCCATTTGAAGGTCTGTCTTGAAAAGTGTCTATTTACTTCATTTGCCCATTTGTTGATTTGCAGTTTTATTTCTTCAGTATTTAATGAATTTAATTCTTGGTAAATTGTTGCTATAAAACTTATCCAAAGAGTCACTGGTACAGATTCTCTTAGCTATACCTGAAACCTTTTATGAGGTGTTTTTGGACTTCCCTCAGTTTTTATTACTCTTTGGGAGTCTAGTGAAATATTCTTCAAAACTTCTGCCGGGCGGTGGTGGCACACACCTGTAATCCCAGCACTCGAAAGGCAGAGGCAGGCAGATCTCTGTGAGTTCGAGGCCAGCCTGGTCTACCAAGTTAGTTCCAGGAAAGGCACAAAGCTACACAGAGAAACCCTGTCTCGAAAAACCAAAAAAAGAAAAAAAAAACAAACAAACTTCTGAAATTATTATTTGTGTCTGTTGGCTTATGCATATCTTAGGAGAAATTTGTATTATATATGGCTCATGCAGATTTTTCTGTCTGTTTATAGTAACCCAAATAGTCTCAAAAATTTAATTCCATAGACTACTTATCTTACATGTTAGTGTTAAAAATGACAGTATGTACTGCTGTTACAATCCTTGCTACTGTGGAAAAAAACAAAACTATTTGTCTATAAAATCAGTCATATATTCTGTCTTTCATACCCACCCCTTTGCTGTTTAATGGTGTGGCATTGGACCTAGAGTTTAAACATCCCAACTGAGCCTGTCAGAATAGTCATGTAAGGCCCAAGTACACACAGGATTGATTTGTGTCAGTGTTTTGGCATGATCTACAGTTACAGCAGTTAAAGCACATTTCCTCATCATGAATTTTACTTCTGAGACATGTCTCCATAAACACACCATCCAATAACAAATAGTTAACCAAGTCCAGACCTTAAATGTATTTCTTGTTTCATGTATACTGCTTGTAAGACTGTTGTTTCATTCTGTTTCCACAGCGTTTGAACATTCATGAGAGAATGTCACTGTATTGGAAATCATCTTTTTGAGTAATTATTTTCAATCATCTACATTCTTTCTCCTTATATCTAGGAAAACACTTCCAGATAGCATGTAGTCAAACCATATTTTTTTGTTTTAGGGTGTGTTGACATTCAGGGATGTGACTGTCAACTTTTTGAAAGATGAGTGGGATTGCCTGGAATCTGCACAGAGGGCTTTGTACATTGATGTGATGTTGGAGAATTACAAAAACCTGGTTTTTGTGGGTAAGAACATTTTGCTTGTAGAATTCCTAACCCATCTTTTGTTTGTTGACTTCATAGGACGTAAAATCTGTTAAGCTGTCCTGAAAAAGCGAACAGGAGACAAGGCAAAGTTTAATAGTAGGAGAGAACTTTTTCATGCTATTTAGTTTTCTCTTTCCATTTTCCATTTCAGAGGTGTCATACATCTTTCATTTTGGTTTCAAGATTCATAATAAACTCAGTAACATATAATATTTCCACTCATATTCTAGAGCTGTGTATCCATTATCACTATTGACATGGTTTTAATTTTGAGAAAAGTTCAAGATACTGAAAACACTAAATATACTAAAGAATTTGAGAAAAAAAATCAATCAAGAAATCTTGCCTAAATACCTCTGTTTTGTGTTTTCATGTGCTGAGTACAGTATTGTATTGGAAAGAATGAGATTGACCTGGAATGTGGAGATGAGAGAGTAGCCACAACTAGGGTGGACTAGTGAATGAGCAGGACAACAGTGAAGGCTTCCATAAAAGAAAGCAAGAGCTGAGAATGGTTTGTGATATTCAATGCCACTTGAAAGAATTCCTGATCATTTAACTTACTGTAGTGTCCTGGCCCAGGAGGTATCCTGTGTGTTGTAATAACTATTAGAAGGCTTGTCTCTTACTCCTGATATATGGTGACTTAATACTAGTACAACATGCAGTTTTATTTGATTCTGCTGAAAACAGAATAATTTTACAAAATTTTAACTCTAACCTGAGTCCATGAAGTAGGATTATTCTGTAATTGTATTCCTTGTATGCATATCTTCATATTACATTCTTCATTTTCTTGCCAGTGGAGAATACAGACACCCTCATGGGAAATAATCTCATGAGTCGGTATAAAGAGTGGACTTGAGAATACTCCTATGAGGAAAGCTAAGAAATACAGCAGTGTGTGGAGCTCAGACACTGGAGGATAGAAATAAGCCGTAGCTGCCCATAACAGCCCTGCCTCAAACGATCTAAAGCCTCTGATGTCTGCCAGAATTCTGTCTTTGCATCCATTACTTTTGATTAATCTAATGTGTTTTTCTATAGACAAAAACAAACCCTTTGATGCTTTTAAGACTTTAATCTTTAAACAAATCGGGTCTTCTGAACAATACTCCTACTTTCCTATTACATAGTAAGTTTAAATACTGTGAACCTGGGATTGGATTAAACTCCTTTTCATTAATTTCTGAGAAGAAATATTTAAAGATAGAGACATGTTTTCTAAATATAATCTCCGTGAGCTTATCCCAAAGCTAACTCAAGGCTGTAAATTACTTTTTCCATCTTTTTTCCCAGTTAGAGATGGGCTATCTATTACAAATCATTGACCCTTGAAGGCTGTCATGCTGTTTTTGTGAGAATCCGTACATTGAATCCATACAGTGAATGAAAAATGTGCATTACTGGGAACTCTAAGTACTTCCAGGTTCACTTATGTTAAAACAGAACTTAGGGAGACCATGATTTATCACGTTTATTATTGGAACAAACCCTATTAATCTGAACTGTACTCATTTTCAGAGAACTATTGGAACTGTGATTCTGTCTATCAACATGTGAAGACTGAAAAGGAGTCTTGTCAGTGTACTGAGCTTGGCAAAGTGCTTCATGACCCCTCCATATGTGCACTTTATAGAACAAGTGAAACTACAGAAAACTCTAATAACTCAAGATACAGTAATCACAGGGATGCCTCTAATGACTCATCAAACCCAGACAGACATGAAAGCATGCACACTGGAGAAGAACCTTGCAAATCTAAAGACCATGAGAAATCCTTAAATTTGAGTTCCAACATTACTCAAGATCAGGGAGAATATGATGACGATTTCAGCTCTGCACACAGTCTTATGCAACAATCAATCTACTCTGGAGAGAAACCATACAAATGTGGGAAATGTGGGAAACGCTTCAGAGTTTCCTCATACCTCAGTGAACATAAGAGAATTCATACTGGAGTTAAACCCTACAAGTGCAAAGTTTGTGAAAAATCCTTTTCCCAGCGTTCAAGTCTTAAAATACATCTAAGACTTCATACTGGGGAGAAACCTTTCAAATGCAAAGAATGTGGAAAGTCATTTCGTCAGTTGTCAGGAATTATTAGCCATCAGAAAAGGCATACAGGAGAGAAACCTTACAAATGTAAGGTCTGTGACAAATCCTTTGCCCACTCTTCCACTTTCAAGAAACACCAGAAAATGCATACTGCTGGTAGATATTATAGTTGTGAAAAATGTGGCAAGGTCTTTCATCAGCTTTCACACTTTCAAAGCCATTACAGACTCCATACTGGAGAGAAGCCTTATAAATGCAATGAGTGTGACAGATCCTTTACCCACTCTTCATTATTGAGTAGCCATCAGAAAACTCATTCTCTAGAGAAGTCTCACAAATGCAAAGACTGTGATAAATCCTTCCTTAAATTATCACACCTTAACAGGCATTCCAGAATCCATACTGGTGAAAAGCCTTACAAATGTGAGGTGTGTGACAAAAATTTCACTTGGGAGTCAACCCTTAAGAGACATCAGAAAATTCATACCGGGGAGAAACCTTACAAATGTAAGGAATGTGACAAATCCTTTAGCGAACACTCATATCTTAAAAGACATCAGGTTGTTCACACTGGAGAAAAACTTTACAGATGTAAGGAATGTAACAAGTCTTATGCTAGTTGCACATATCTTAGAGCACATCAGAAAATTCATACTGGAGAGAAACTTCCGAAATGCAAAGACTGTGGCATGTCCTTTATCAATACTGCAGGTCTTAAAATACATCAGCGAGTTCACACTGGAGAGAGACCCTACAGTTGTAAGGAATGTGACAAATCCTTTACCAATCGTAACAATCTTAAAAGACATCAAAAACTTCACACTGAGGAGAAACCTTACAAATGTATGGAATGTGACGAGTCCTTTGCCTTCAAATCACAGCTTAGAAAACATCAGAGAGTTCATACTGGAGAAAAACCGTATAGTTGTTAAGAATGTGACAAATCTTTTGCCCAATCTGTGATTTAAAGAAACATCAAAATTTTCATACTGAAGAGAAATTTCACATATGTGAAGACTGTGACATATCCTATATCTGCTATTCAAATCTTATAAGATATCAGAGGGTTCATACTGGAGAGAGACGTAACAATTGTAAAGAATGTGACAAATCCCTTTCCAATTGCTCAAATCTTAGAAGACATCAGAGCGATCACACTGGGGAGAAAGCTTACAAAGTATGGAATGTGACAAATCCTTTAACTGGAACTCACATCTTAGAACACATCAGAGAGTTCATACTGGAGAGAGACCTTAGAATTCCAAGAAATGTGACAAATCTCACAAGGTGCTCCTAACCTTAGTGCACATCAGAAAATTCATACTAGAAAGAAACCATACAAATGCAAAGACTGACGCATCTTTTATCCATATTTTGAATTTTATGAGACATTAGAAAATTCATACTGGAGAGAAACACCATACAATGGTGTATGATATAGCAATGTGTATATAGCAATGTATGATATAGTAATGTGTGATATAGCATTTTCCAGTATTCTCTGCTTTCAAATCACAGTAGTATACAAAATAGAAACATAAAGATAAGAAACTTATGAAATCATTAATGAAGGTTTAAATTTTTTAAAATATCCTAGAGTTTATATTAAAATAAAATTCTGTAAATGTAATAATGGGAAAGGCTTTTTATTTCTGTTAATCCATATACATGTTTTGCTGCCAATATGTGCATTACATGTGTGCCTGGTTTAGTGGAGTCAGGAAGGTGTCATCAGATCCCCTAGACTGGAGTTACGGTCCATTTTGAACTGCCATGCCTGTGTTAGGAATTGAACACTGGTCTTCTGGAAGAGCAACCAGTGCTCTTCCCCACGTAGCCATGTCTCTAGCCCTCGTTAAAAAAAAATGTAATAAAAACATTTATCATGTTCAACATTCCAAAAATTCATATTAATGCCAGGTGTGGTGGTATACTCCTTTATTCTCAGCACCCAGGAGTAGAGGCAAAAAGGTCTCTTAAGTCAGAGGACATCATCATCTACATACTGAATTGCAGAACAGCCTGGACTATATAAACTCTTTGTCCAAAAAAAAAAAA
>CM010903.1:216295-237806 GCA_003704135.2 Peromyscus polionotus subgriseus
TTTTTTTTTTTTTCCTTTGAGTTTGTTTATATGGTGTAGTACATTGACAGACTTTCATATGTTGAACCATCTTTGCATCCCTGGGATGAAGCCTACTTGATCATGGTGGATAATTGTTTTGATGTGTTCTTGGAGCCTGATTGCCAGTATTTTATTGAGTATTTTTGCATCAATGTTCATGAGGGAGATTGGTCTGTAGTTCTTTCTTTGTTGCATCTTTGTTTGGATTAGGAGTCAGGGTAATTGTAGCCTCATAGAAGGAGTTTGGTAATGTTCCTTCTGTTTCTATTGTGTGGAACAATTTAGAGAATATTGGTATTAACTCTAAGATCTGGTAGAATTCTGTGCTGAAACCATCTGGTCCTCGGCTTTTTTGGTTGGGAGACTTTTAATGATTGATTCCATTTCCTTAGGGGTTATTGGACTATTTAAATAGTTTATCTAGTCTTGATTTAACTTAGGTATTGGTTCCTATCCGGAAAATTATCCATTTCTTTTAGATTTTCCAGTTTTGTGGAGTAGAGGTTTTTGAAGTATGACCTGATGATTCTCTGGATTTCCTCATTGTCTGTTGTTATGTCCCCCTTTTCATTTCTGATTTTGTTCATTTGGATGCTCTCTCTCTGTGTCTTTTGTTTAGTTTGGATAAGGACTTGTCTATCTTGTTGATTTTTCTCAAAGAATAAACTCTTTGTTTCATTAATTTTTTTGTATTGTTCTCTTTTTTTTATTTTATTGATTTCAGCTCTCAATTTGATTATTTCCTGGCATATATTCTTCCTGGGTGAGTTTGCTTCTTCTTCTTCTTCTAGAGCTTTCAGGTGTGCTGTTAAGTCACTAGTGTGAGATTTCTCCAATTTCTTCATGTGGGCATTTAGTGCTATGAATTTCCCTCTTAGCACTGCTTTGGGTATGTGGTATATTTGTTTTCATTGAATTCTAGGAAGTCTTTAATTTCTTTATTTCTTCCTTAACCATTGGTGATTCAGTTGAGCATTATTCAGTTTTCATGAGATTGTAGGCTTTCTGTAGTTTTTGTTGTTGAAATCTAACTTTAAGCCATGGTGATCTGATAGAACGCAGGAGGTTATTCCAATTGTTTTGTATCTGTTGACATTTGCTTTGTGACTAAGTATGTGGTCAATTTTAGAGAAGGTTTCTTGGGGTGCTGAGAAGGTATATTCTTTTTTGTTAGGATGGAATGTTCTGTAGATATCGATTAAGTCCATTTGAGACATAACATCAGTTAAGTCCTTTATTTCTCTTTTAAGTTTTGATTTGGGAGATCTGTCCAATTTTGAATGTGGGGTATTGAAGTCTCCCACTATTAATGTGTAGGGTTTTATATGTGATTTAAGCTTTAGTAATGTTTCTTTTACATATGTAGGTGCCCTTGTGTTTGGGGCATAAATGTTCAGAATTGAAACTTCATCTTGGTGGATCTTTCCTGTGATGAGTATGTAATGCCCTTCTTGATCTCTTTTGATTAATTTTAGTTTGAACTCTATTTTGCTGGATATTAGGAAGGCTACACCCGCTTGCTTCTTAAGACCATTTGATTGGAAAGTCTTTTCCTAGCCTTTTATTCTTAGGTAGTGTCTATCTTTGAATTTGAGATGCATTTCTTGTATGCAGCAGAAAGATGGGTCCTGCTTTCGTATCCATTCTGTAAGCCTATGTCTTTTTATAGGTGAATTAAGTCCATTGATATTAAGGGATATTAATGACCAGTGATTGTTCATTCCTATTATTATTATTATTATTATTATTATTATTATTATTATTTTGGTAGTAGTATGTGTGTGCTCCTCATCTTTGGGGGTTTACTGCTATAGTGTTATCTGTTGCCTGTGTTTTCGAGGATGTATCTGACTTCCTTAGGTTGGAATTTTCCTTCTAGTGCTTTCTGTATGGCTGGGTTTTTGGATTAGTATTGTTTAAATCTGGCTTTGTTTTGGAATGTCTTCTTCACTTTGTCTATGATGATTGAAAGTTTTGCTGGGTTATTAGTGTAGGCTGGCATCCATGGTCTCTTAGTGTCTGCATTACATCTGTCCAGGTCCTTCTGGCTTTCAAAGTCTCCATTGAGAAATTGGGTATTATTCTGATGGGTTTGCCTTTATAAGTCACTTGGCCTTTTTCCTTTGCTGCTCTTAATATCCTTTCTTTATTCTGTACATTTAGTTGTTTAATTATTATGTGACGAGGGGACTTTTTTGGGGGTCTAGTCTGGTGTTCTATAGGCTTCTTGTATCTTCATAAGCATTTCCTTAAGTTGGGAGTTTTCTTCTATGATCTTGTTGAATATATTTTCTGTGCCTTTGAGTTGGTATTCTTCTCCTTCCTCTATCCCTATTATTCTTAGGTTTGGTCTTTTCATGGTTTCCCAAATTTCCTGGACAGTTTGGGTCATGACTTTGTTGGCTTTCGTATTTTCTTTGACTGATGAATCTATTTCTTCTACCGTATCCTCAATGCCAGAGATCCTCTCTTCCATCTCTTGCATTCTGTTGGTTATACTTGCAGTATAACTGTAGTTCCTGTTCTTTACTCAGATTTTCTATTTCCAGCATTCCCTATGTTTATGTCTTCTTCATTTTTTTCTCTTTCCCTTTTCAGGTCTTGGACTGTTTCCCTTATCTGTTTCATTGCCTTTTCATTGTTTTCTTTCATGGATTTATTATTCTGTTTTATTTGTCTTTTCTTCTAGTTTTTTTTATAGCATTCTTCCCATTTTTTTTGTTTGTTCCTCAATTTTATTTTTGATTTCTTCTTTGTAGGCCTCTAGCGTCATCATGATGTTATTCTTAAGGTTGCTTTTTTCTGCTTCTTCCATTTTTTGATGTTCAGGTCTTGCTGTTGGAGGAGGGCTAGGTTCTGGTGTTGCTGTATTGCTCTTTATTTTGTTGTATGTACTTCTGCCTTGACGTTTGCCCATCTCCTCATGGATTTGTTCTTGGTCTTGATAGCACTCTTGGTCCATACAGAGCTCACAGATTTGGCATTTCAGGAGCCTCTCTGGTCCAGATGGGCCCTGGGGGCTCGTCTCCAATTCTCAGGAAATTGGGGGGGTCTCGGGTGGATGGGCAAGGCGTGTAGACTGCAGGGTCTGCCAGGGGTCTTAGAGAAGGGGTACCCTCCCAGAGTCCCCGCTCAATGGCCAGAAACTGGGGCCAAGTTGGGCAGGTCTTCCCCAGAACAGCTGGTGCCCAGGGATGGGACCTAGGGGCAGGCCTCTCAGAGTATGACCCCGGGCACTCACCTCTGGTCCAGATGGGCACTGGGGGCTGGTCTCCAATTCTCAGGAAGTAGAGGGGGATCTCAGGTGGATGGGTTTGGGGGCAGGGTGTGTAGACTGCAGGGTCTGCCGGGGGTCTTAGAGAAGGGGAATCTTCCCGGGGGCTCAGCCAGATGGCCAGAACTGGGGCCAAGTTGGGCATGTCTTCCCCAGAACGGCTGCCTCCCAGTGATGGGATCTAGGGGCAGGCCTCTCAGAGTATGACCCCAGGCACTTACCACTGGTCTAGATGGGCACTGGGGGCTGGTCTCCAATTCTCAGGAAGTATGTGTGTGGGGATGTAGACTGCAGGGTCAGCTGGGGGAATCTTGGAGAAGGGGAACCTTCCCGGGGGGCCAGCCAGATGGCCCCAAAGCAGGCTTTTTACCCCTGGTGTTGGTCATTTTGTTAGAAATTATATGGCTCTTGTGAGGAGCATCATCAATCCAGTTGGGAAAATTTTATTTATACTCTAAATGTATGTGCTTACAGAGACTTAGATGTATTATAGGCATTTTTTGATGGGTGGATAATAGTCAAGAAATAGATGGATTCCTTCTGAATTTTACAGACATGCTTACTGTTATTTTACCCTCCTTCTTCTGTGTTCATATCTGTCCCTGCTCCATAGTTAAATCCTCACCCCCTTTTTCTTTTTTCCATTTCCCCCTTCAGACACTTGTTCCGTGTTACTCCATCCTTGTCACTCTCCGACAACCCACAGTGATCTCTTCTTACTTTTCTGGTTACTGCAGTCACTCCAGGTTGTGTACTCACATCTGAAGATTTTGAGCTAGGAACTTCCTATGTTCATGCAATGTCTGTCTCCCTGGGTATGGATTACCTCACTCAATGATCTTTTCTGGGTCCATTCATTTACTTGCATAGCTCATGATTTTAATTTACTTCACAGCTGAATAGTATTCCATAGCGTATATGTACCACACTTTCACTATCCATTTGTCAGTTGAAGGACATTTAGGTTGTTGCCATTTTGTAACTATTGTGAATAGAGCAGCAATGAACTTGGGTGAGCAAGTATCTATGGAGTAGGATGCCCAGTCCCTTGAGCTTATACCAAGGAAAGGAACAGCTGGGTTATGTGCTGAATTTATTTAGCTTCAAGGTTTGTTTATTTAGTTGAGGATTCTCTATTTTTATTTTTAGTGTGGCTAGTTTTTTTATGGCATTTTAATTTACTATGGTTTAATTTTATGTTGTTGCTGGTTGGATTATTGGTAGTATTCTTCTTTTTGAGAAATAGTGGTTTGCTGTCTTGCTCATGGATGATTACTTCACAGTTCTCCTGTATTTCACTATTCCTCACATGAAATTTATTATTTCCCATGTTCTAATTGATGATTCCTCTGACTCTGCTGTGTATATTTTGCCTCTAATTATGTGAGTGCTGCTTTAGTGAAATCAATTTTGTGTTAATTGGTGACTACCTTGAAATGCACTTATGTGTCCATCAATTTTAAGAGAGTAATTTTCTTTGTGCAACAAGATGCTTGATGGTGATTTTTCTCTTCAAGCTTCAAATGTCTTTTCATGCTCTCCTGGCTTTGGAATCATTGCTTGGACACCCAGTAGCAATCTGTTGCTTGGGTCCTTCATGTGGTTTGACATTGTTCTTTAAACAGTATAATTTTAACTCTTCCTTTTAGACCCCTTGATTTGAAAGGGAAGCAACCATCTATTCATTGTTCCTGAAAGAGAAACTCAAAGAAGAGAAACAGTTAGAAATGGCTGATTCTCCAGTAAACATGTCGCAGGTCAGTGGTCCTTTCCACTCTTTATCTAAATCTGTTATACTTTGATGTATTAAAAGCCTTTAATTATCTGCTTCTGATAATTTAAAAAAAAATTATTATGAGCAATTCTGTAAACAGAAAAACAACAAAATCACACAATGAAATTAAGCAGTCCCAAAGACTATACAACTCGATGCCCTTTAGTACAGTTAGAGTTGTCATAGAGAACAGAAGCTCTAGAGCCTCACATGGGAGGTTATATTTTCATAATTGAATATATTTTGATTTCCTTATCCACCCCCAAAACCCCGAACACCTTTGACAGAATTAGAACTAGAAGAGCAATTAGCTTTATATCCTTTTTCATAACTGGTGTTCATTGCCTGCATTTAGTCCCTGATAATTTAACCTTTTCTGTTCTCTTTTCTTCATGTTATACTGTATCCATCTATACATTATTTCTACATACATATATTACTGGGTAGATTCTGCATATAAGTGAAAACGTGGTGTCTTTTCTCTAAAAGTATATGACCACACTTAATATTACACATTTTGCATCCATCCATTTTCATGCAAATTTTTACTCTAGTTTTTTCTCTAGCAGAATTGTTTTCCATTTTATACAATTTTCATTATTCATTCATCTGTTAATAGATAATTAGTTTGGTTCCAATAATTTTTCTTTGGTGATTTTTACAGCAGTAATCATGGAGTATAAATATCTCTGTTGTGGGGTGGGTTGTTCTCTGGGTTTATGGTCAGGAGGGAAAGAACTTGGTCATTTGTTAGTTCTCTTTCAGTTTCTTTGATAATTTCCAAACTGATTGCCACTATGGCTGTATTAATTTGCACCCTGCTCTCCATTAACAGTGAATAAAGCTTCCTTTCTGTCTATATCCCCTCAAACATTTGTTGTCAGGTTAGTTGATGACAGCTATTCAGCTTAGGGTGGGCAGTATTTCCAAATACTTTTAATTTGCTTTTCCACAGTTGTCTTTTGGGATCCTGAATGATTTTGTAATGTTTATTGGCCATTTGAGTTTGTGACTTTGAAAAGTGTCTATTTAGTTCTTTGGCCATTTGTTGATTTGCAGTTTTATATTCTTGGTATTTAATGAATTTAATTTTTGCTAATATTTTAAATTTTTTGGTAAATACTTTATCCAAAGTGTCACTGGTACAGATTCTCTTAGCTATACCTTAAACATTTTTTGATGTGTTTTTGGACTTCCCTCAATATTTATTACTCTTTGGGGAGAAAAATGAAATATTTTTCAAAACTTCTGAAATTGTTATTTGTATGTGTTGGTTTATGTGTATTCTTATGGAAATTTCGGATTATATCAAATATAGCTGATGCAGATTGCTCTATCTGTTCATAGTGGCCCACAGATTCTCATAAAATTAATTCCATAGAACATTCCATGTTAATGTTAAACATACCATGTTAATGTTAAAATTGACAGTATGTAGTGCTTTTACAATCCTTGCTAGTGTTGAAAAAAAAAAACCATTTGTCTATAATCAATCAGTCATATATTCTGTCTTCCATACCTACCCCTTTGCTATTTGATGATGTGGCATTGCACCTAGAGTTTAAGCATTCCAACTGAGTCTGTTATAATAGTCATGTAAGGCCCAAGTACACACGGGATTGATTTGTGTAAGTCTTTTAGCATGATCTACAGTAAAAATATTTAAAGCACATTTCCTCATCATGAATTTTCCTCCTGAGACATGTCTCCTGTGATCCTGTGCAACAAACACACCATCCAATAACAAATAGTTAACCAAGTCCAGACCTTAAATGTATTTTCTGTTTCATGTATACTGCTTGTAAGACGATTGTTTCATTCTGTTTTCACAGAGTTAGAACGTTCATGATAGAATGTGACAGTATTGGAAATCACATTTTGAGTAATTATCTTCACTCATCTACATTCTGTCTTATATCTGGGAAAGAATTTCAGGTATCATGTGGTCAGACCATACTTTTTCATTTCAGAACCTGTTGACATTCCGGGATGTGACTATTGATTTCCACCAGGAGGAGTGGGAATGCCTGGACTTTGCTCAGAGGGCTTTGTACATTGATGTGATGGTGGAGAATTACAACAACATGGTCTTTGTGGGTGAGAACATTTTGCTTGTAGAATTCTTAACCCATCTTTTGCTTCTTGACTTCATAGGATGTAAAATCTGTTAAGTTGTCCTGAAAAACCAACAGGAGACCAGGCAAAGTTTAGTGGTAGGAAAGAACTGTTTCATGCAATTTCCTTTTCTCTTTCCATTTTCCATGTCAAGGTATCATCCACCCTTCATTTTGGTTCTAAGATTCATCCATAAACGCAGTAGCATATATTATTTCCACTCATATCTTAAAGCTCCATATCCATTATCACTGTTGACATGGTTTTAATTTTGAGTAAAGTTCAAGATACACAAACTGAAAATACTAAATATACTGAAGAATTTGAGAAGAAATATTAGTTGAGAAATCTTGCCTAAATTCCTCTGCTTTCTGTTTTCCTGTACTGAGTGCAGTACTGTCCTACACTTGTGTAATCTTTCTAAAAGTTCTAGCATGGGTCATGGGCTGTCTCAAAGAAATGTGGATTATGTATTAGAGGTAGGCATGATCACCTGTCTGGAAAGAATGAGATTGCCCTGGAAAGTGGAGAGGAGTGAGTCGCCACCACTAGGGTGTGCTCCTGAATGAACAAGAGAACTGTGAAGACTTCAGGTGAAAGAGAATTGGTTTTGTGATATTCAATTCCACTTGAAAGGATTCCTGATCATTTAACTTAGTGTATTATCCTGCCCCAGGATGTATCGGTCTGTTGTAATAACTATTAGAAGGCATTGTGTTTTATTACACAAGAATTATAGTGACTTAATATTAGTACAAAGTGCAGTTTTATTTTATTCTGCTTTAAACAGATTGGAATAATTTTACAAAATTTTAAGTCTAACGTGAGTCCATGTAGTAGGATTATTCTGTAATTGCCTTCCTTGTACACATATCTTCATATTACATCCTTCACTTTCTTCCTTGTGGAGAATATACAGACACCTTCTGTGAAATGATCTCAGGAGTCCATGTACAGAGTGGACTTGAGAATAACCCTATGAGGAAAGTTAAGAAACACAGCAGTGTGTGGAGCTCAGACAGTGGAGGATAGAAATAAGCAATAGCTGCCCATGATAGTCCTGCATCAAATGATCTAGAGACTCTGATGCCTGGCTGAATACTGTCTTTGCATTCGTTACTTTTCTAGAATCTAATGCCTTGCTTTAGAAAAAAAAATAATAATAAACTTTTTGATGCTTTTAAGTAAGACTTTAATCTTTAAAGGAACTGGGTCTTCTGAACAGTATTCTACATTACCTGTCACTTAGTTAAGTATAAATACCATTAACTTGGGATTAGATTAAACTCCTTTTCATCAATTTCTGAGAAGAAATATTTAAAGATAGAGATATGTATTCTAACTATAGTCTCTGTGAGCTCTATCCCAAAGCTAATAAACAACCCTTAATTATTTTTTTTCCATTTGTTTTCCCGTTAGAAATTTCTGATAAAGACGAGATATCTGTTAAAAACTACTGACCTTTGGAGACTGTTATGCCATTTTTGTGAAAATCCATACAATTCAGTGAATGAAAAATGTCCATTACTGGGAGCTGTAATCTAAATAGTTCCATGTTGACTTATGTTAAAAAAGAACTTGGGGAGACAGTCATTTATCACATGTTTATTATTGGAACAAGCCCTATTAATCTGAACTGTACTCATTTTCAGAGAACTATTGCAAATGTGATCCTGTCCATCAACAGGTGAAGACTGAAAAGGAGTCTTATCAGTGTAATGAACTTGGCAAGGTGCTTCATGACCCCTCCATATGTGCACTTTATAAAACAAGTGAAACTACAGAAAACTCTAATAACTCAAGATACAGTAATCACAGGGATGCCTCTATTGACTCATCAAATCCAGATAGATATGAAAGCATGCACACTGGAGAAGAACCTTGCAAATTAAAAAACTGTGAGAAATCCTTAAATTTGTATTCCAACATTGTTCAAGATCAGAGACTCTACACTGCAAAGAAAGAGCACTGGCAGGGAGAATATGATGACTGTATCTGCTCTTCATACAATTTTTTGCAAAAAAACCCAATCTACATTGGTGAGAAACCATACCATTGCGGGGAATGCAGGAAATGCTTCAGTACTGCCTCAGGCCTCATGGAACATGAGAGAATTCATACTGGAATTAAGCCCTACAAGTGCAACATTTGTGAAAAATCCCTTAACCAGAGTTCAGGTCTTCAAATACATCAAAGACTTCTTACTGGGGAGAAACCTTACAAATTCGAAGAATTAGGAAAGTCATTTCGTCAGTTGTCAACACTTAAAAGCCACCAGAAAAGGCATACTGGAGAGAAACCTTACAAATGTAAGGAATGTGACAAATCCTTTGCCCACTCTTCTACTCTAAAGAAACATCAAAAAATGCATACTGCTGGGAGACATACTTATCAAGAATGTGGCAAGGTCTTTCATCAGCTTTCACATTTTAGAAGGCATTACATACTCAATGGAGAGAAGCTTTACAAGTGCAGTGACTGTGACAGATCCTTCCCTAAATTATCACTTCTTAACAGGCATTACATAATCCATTCTGGTGAAAAACCTTACCAATGTGAGGTATGTGACAAATCCTTTACCTTGAACTCAACCCTTAGAAGACATCAGAAAATTCATACTGGGGAGAAACCTTACAAATGTATGGAATGTGATAAGTCCTTTAACCGGGACTCACATCTTAAAATACATCACAGAGTTCATACTGGAGAGAGACCTTACAGTTGTCAGGAATGTGACAAATCTTTTGCCCAATCTTCTGGTTTAAGGACACATCAGAAAATTCATACTGGAGAGAAACTTCACAAATGCAAAGACTGTGACATGTCCTATATCCATATTGCAAGTCTTAAAATACATCAGAGAGTTCATACTGGAGAGAGACCTTACAGTTGTAAGGAATGTGACAAATCCTTTACCAGTTGCTCACATCTTAAAAGACATCAGAGTGTTCATACTGGGGAGAAACCTTACAAATGTATGGAATGTGACAGGTCTTATACTAGCTGCTCATATCTTAGAGAACATCAGAAAAGTCATACTGGAGAGAAACTTCACAAATGCAAAGACTGTGACATATCCTTTATCCATATTGTAAGTCTTAAAAAACATCAGAGAGTTCATACTGGAGAGAGACCTTACAGATGTAAGGAATGTGACAAATCCTTTGCCAATTGCTCAGATCTTACAAGACACCAGAGAGTTCATACTGGGGAGAAACCTTACAAATGTATGGAATGTGACAGGTCCTTTACCATTCGAGCAAATCTTAGAAGACATCAGAGTGTTCACACTGGGGGGAAACTTTACAAACGTATGGAATACGAGAAGTCCTTTACCCATGACTCAAATCTTAGAAAATATCAGAGAGTTAATACTGGAGAGAGACGTTACAGTTGTCAGGAATGTGACAAATCTTTTGCCTACTCTTCTGGTTTATGGAGACATCAGAAAATCCATAATGGAGAGAAAAAATAAAAATGCAAAAACTGATGCGTCCTTTATCCAGATTTTGAAGCTTAGGAAATATTAGAAAAATCATACTTTAGAGAAACATACAAGTCACAACAGTATACCAAATGGAAACAGCAAGATAAGAAACTGGTGAAAGTCATTGAAGTTTTAAATTTTAAAAAATATCCTAGAGTTTATATTAAAATAAAATTCTGCAATGTAACTGGAAAAAAGATTTTTATTTCCTTTAATGTGTATGTATGTTCTGCCTGTAACTGTGTATGTGCACTACATGTATGCCTTGTACAGATAGAGTACAGAAGGGGTCATCAGATCCCCTGAAGCTGGAGTTACAGACCATTGTGAACTGCCATGCATGTTTTGGGAATTGAACACAGGTCTTCTGGAAGAGCAACCAGTGCTCTTTCCCACTAAGCCATGTCTCCAGCCTCTGGTAAAAAGTGTAATAAAAACATTTATCTTGTTCAACATCCAAAAATTCATACTACTGCCAGGTGTGGTGGTGCACTCCTTTGTTCCCATCACTCATGATGCAGAGACATGAAGATCTCTGTGTCAGAGGACACCATCTACATACTGAGTTCCAGGATAGCCAGGACTACATTAAACTCTTTGTCAAAACCAAAAAGAATCCTAATAAAGTGACATAAAAAAATTACAAAACCTTTACTTTCACATCTGATTGTGTTGTACATCACAAAATTCATACTTCTGTGAAAACATAAAGGTAGAGAATATATACTCACCATTTCTGTCCATCTCGGCTCCCCAAATGAATTGAATTTGACAAACCCTTCACATAGTACTGAAATTGCAGAGATAAAAGAATATTCATCATTCAGAAAAATACTCTGATAATTTTTTTTATTCACCTTCAGAAATCTTCATACTAGAGTCAAACCATGCAAGTGGCAAAAGTCCAGTCATTGCTCCATCCACAATGCTGGTTTTCTCTGATGATCTTCAGTATATACTGGAATCTTGAAGTAGGCTTCAATGCCACTGAAGGAATGGATGTGCTAGAAAGACTAGGGCAAGTGCTTTATTCTTCCATGCCCTTATATAGACTTCCAGCATAAGGTATGGCTCAGATTAAAGGTGTGTCTTTCAGCCTCATGATTGTTTTCAAAGGCGTGTGTCCTCCCACCTCAAGATATGGATTAAAGGTATTTATCTTCCTACTTCTAATGTCTGGACTAATAGTGCACTCATACACCAAACCAAGCAAACATCTTCTCTAACAGGTGTGCCTTCTATTTCTGGATTGTAGTTCATTCTTGATGTAGTAAATTAGACAAGTCCATTTCTTGTCAACTTGGCACACAATTAAATCTCCTTATGTCATGATTCATTTCCAATTGAAGACAATCAACAGGTCATAACAGCTAAACATAATATAACTATACCAAATAGAATTGCAAATGCATTATGTTTTTAACCATGTCATAATTACACCTAACATGATAACTTGCTGTCATACTACTACAATAACATTGGTCATTTAGAATAGATGTCAATGTCTCTTGTGGACAGGACTTTAGTATCTAGAAGTTAAATACAGATAACCATTGATACTCTCTTAGTTGATGTTACATCACTTGACAAAGAAATTGGGAAAAAAAGAATTATCTGTGAAAAAACATTCTTAGGAAAATACAATAGAAACACTAATGTCAATGATAATCTTCCCTTCTGTTACTGGTCACATGGCCTTAACAAGTATTTATAACTACCTTCCTCTACTACCCATTCTGTATTTCCTCAACCTTTGGCCAGTCTTGGCTCCTTTCCTGGAAGGTGATCTATTCCTCCATTCCTGATGTGTTGTGCCCTCTATAAACCTTCCTGTGTTAGGCTGTTCATAGTTTCCCATTGATTTTAATCACAGGATATGGTAGCACTAGGAGACACCCTAAAGGATCTTCTGCACTGTAGACATAATCCTCACTGTATTGTGTAGAGGCAGTCCTATTTCCCCATGGTGATATGGATCAATCATCCCTCCTAAGACTGTTAGGAGTTGTTAGTTTTAGGCAGAGTTTCACAGTGTGTCAACAGCTGTTCCCAAATAACCATGAGGAGGCTTAATATTAATTATAAATTCTCAGACAAAACCTTGGGCTTGTTATTAGCTAACTCTTACATTTTAAATTAACCCATATTTCTTATCTACACTCTGCCATGTGGCTTTGTACCTTTTCTCAGTATGATAAGTTCATGTCTCTGCATCTCCTTGAAATTCCCTTCATGCTCTCTTTTCTCTGAAACTCCCACCTAACTCTACCTGTCCAGCTATTGGCCAGGCAGCTTCTTTATTAACCCAATCACAGTGACACATTCACAGAGTGAAAATAAGTCTTCCACAGTTACTTTTTTCTCAGCCTGTTGGTTTAAGGGCATTAGAAGCCCAAAGTGACCAAGGGAGTCTGAACTTCCATTTCAATAGAATGCTTGTTTCAGTCCTGATAGGAATACTCCCCTGTCTAGAATCAAGACTTCTAGAGTAGTAGAAAGTAGGATTATTTCAATTCTCCCAGTGTATGGTACCTTGTGCACAGCCATAGGTCTCCTTGAGGAAGGAATGGAGAATTGCTAACAGTAAAACTTAGATATTCTGTAGTGGTCCTTCTCAGGGAAACCCCACTATCCTTTTTAAGAATTTCTGGGTTTGCAATTTGGCTCAAGTCTGGAATGTACTCAGTGGCCTAGATTGCCTTTTGTCACAATCCATTGTAGCCATTCTTTCATTTGTTTTAAGAATTTTTCTGCTTATAGATGTCAAACAAAAATTCAGTAGGCTTCTCTGTTTTATGCCTGAAGAGACCATGATTGGTTAGCCAGTACCAAAGGTCCAGAAGAGACATACCACAATAAAATTCACTTTGCATATGTTGGCCATTCAGGGTTAGGACATTATAAACATTTTTTTTGTCTATGCTACCCATTATGATAAATAATATCACTGTTTCTGTGGTGATTGATTCAGTGCTGCCTTGTGGCCTATGGGCCCAATTAAACCCAATGCATTTAATTCATCCAATAGAGCAGCAGCAGCATCTCCAATCATAAGGTTCAGCATAAGGACAAGGGGGACAACAAACTCTTCAAATGTGCTGGTGCTGCTTTCATCATTTTGCATTTTATACAGTTAGTAAAGGGCATTTCTTCTTGGCCTTCGCATGGTTGAGGAATGGGTTTTACACAGCATACCCCATCTAGCATTGCAATTTCTCTGAGCCTTAAAATCCCTTGTTTAACCCTCAATCAAGATTTATCAGGCATCTTCAAGTCCCTTTGAGTAGGCTATCTTTTGACAAATGCTTCAGCCAATCATTCAAATAGACTTTTTCCGCTCAGAGGGATATTAATAAACTAAGCCTGATCTAGTTTTAGATTTCTTCCACCATTATCCCACACTATTAAAACCAATTCCTACACATACTCCTAGAATTATGCTAGAATTAATGGGCAAAATCATTAAGCCCGTTATCAATGTAGCACACCTCCTCATGGACTCCACTTACTTCCACCGCTCTAAGAGCCTGCTTGGCTATAAGTTTGGTTATAGGTCTAGAAGCAACAATTAGTGGACCCTGAGGAACATCAGTATTATCTTGCCTGACATTTCCTTCAGAGAAAGTCACTTCTGGTTTAATAGACAATGAAGGATTAGTTTCTTCATCAAATGTGGAAAAAGTAATATTTCAAGGGGCGGGGCTGAGGGTACTACTTCCTCAGGTAAGATAAACCCTTGAGAATCTGAGGAGTCAAAGTTCTTAGCTTTAATAGTGTCCTCCCACAATCCCCACGCCAAGTTACAGGATCCCATTCTTTACCATTTAATGCCCTTACTTCAACTGCCGACACTGTCTGAGGCTGGGATTTGAATTTTTGTTGTAGTTCAGCCTACCTCATAATGAGGGCTTCAGTTTGATTTTCTGAAACTTGAGCTCTGTAGCTGCTGGAGAGAAGATTCTCTTCCAGTTCACACTAAGAAACATTTAAACTATTTATTTGCATCTGGAGCTGGTCAGTTTTATCAGTAAGTTCTTTGATGTCCTTCACAGTAGTCTGAAATGATAGAAATTGGTTAGTTTTATCAAGGAGCTCATTTCTATCCTGTATCAATTTATCCAGAGTTGCGAAGAGCAACCAACTAGCTACATCATTTCCCTTATTTTCTCACAAATCATCAAAAGTTTTATATACCCCAAATACATTGCTACTCACAATTGAAGAATCAAGATAACAAAATGCATTTATCTCCTTAGCTTTGTAATATAGTTCACACCATGGACTTTCAGTATTCTCCAAGCTCCAAGAAGAGGGAGTGACTGGAGAGGTTTCAATATCTAAGGGTGCTGTTAAATTGAAAAGCATATTTCAGGTACTTAAAGGATTCATCCTTATACTTCTGTTGTTCTAGAGCCACTTCTGGTACCAAAATCTGCATAGTCAGGATTCTTTAGACTAACAGAACTTATAGAATGAATCTCTCTCTCTCTCTCTCTCTCTCTCTCTCTCTCTCTGTTGTGTGTGTGTCTGTCTCTCTGTCTCTTCTCTGTGTATACATAGGAGATTTGTTGGAATAATTTACAGACTGCTGTCCAGCTAATACATCAATGGATAGCTTTGAAGAGAAAATCCAATAGTTGCTCCATCCACAATGATGGATGATTCAGCTGGTCTTCAGTATATACTGGAATCCCAAAGAAGTAGACTTCAATGCCAGTGAAGGAATGGATGTGCTAGCAATGAAATGAGCCAACCAGCAGACAATGGACAAAATACTTTATTCTTCCTTCCTTGTCCTTCTATAGGTTTCCAGAAGAAGGTGTGGCCTAGATTAAAGGTGTGACTTCCAGCCTCAAGATCATTTTTAAAGGTGCGTGTCTTCCCACCTTAAAGCTCTGGACTACAAGTGGATTCACCTCCTTTATCCAAGCCAAAAAAAAAAAAAATCTCTCAAAGGTGTACTATCCATTTCTGAATTGTAGTTCATTCTGGAGGCAGTCAAGTTGACAACCAAGAGTAGCCATCACATCTAGTAATGTCAGAAACTACAGCTCTAAAAGTCTAACCAACACACCCACATAATGTGAGCAAAGCAAGGACAAGTACAATGAACATGCCAAAGTGGGTGAGGAAAAGCCCACAGGCCTCAATTCTACACAGAGAACTAAAGACACCAGGGGAGTTTTGGGAGAAGGAGAAATGGCCTCTCCCCAGGAAGAACACACCAGTTGTTTATTGAGTACCAAATAGTCAGCCTTGAAAACATACATACCAATCACATTATAATGACTGAGTAGTGTAGGAATGTGTATACATACTCATATATGTATGTATTAACTGTTGAAAAAAAGCCATGTATTTGAAAGACAGCAGGTAAGGCATATTGGAAGATTTTATAGGATGAACACAAGAGGAGAAATATTATAATTATATAATAATCCCAAAATAAATAATGTCAAAAAGGAAGACAAAGATAAAACAAATGAACAAAGGATAACAACCCAAGCTAAAACCAAACCAAAAGCAAAACAAGCAAAACAACAACAACAACAAACAAGTTATATACCTATCAGGAAATGCACACTAGCCTTTAAGTCTGCATGTTGCCCTAGCTACACTGGTCATCGTCAGGAATAGAAATGATAACTAACATTGGCATCAATGTGGAGAAAGGAGGAAAACACAGCAGTGGGAGTGAGAACCAGAGAACCAACTTTTGAAATCAGTCTATATGTTCTTAAAAAAATGAATAAGAGAAAGAAAATGACTGTGGGACCCAATTACAGCACTAATGTGTGACATTATTCCTGTGGAACAATGACAGAAAATTACTTATTACAGATAAGGATCCAATGACAAAGCAAAGTTGGGAACCAAAACATTCTAACTTGGGGAACAAATGAGGATTCTGTTTGTTTTCTGTTTTGGCATGTTTTTCTTGCATGTTTGTCTGTGTAACATGTGTGTTCCTAGTGCCAGCAGAGACCAAAAGAGACCATTGGATGCTCTAGATTTGAGGATACAGATTAAGTGCCCATGTGAGAATGCTGGGAATTCAAAGTGAGTCTTCTAAAAGAGCAGACAGTGCTCTTAACGACTGAGTCATCCCTAAGTGCAGTTGAAAAGTGAGTTTTATTGGGGTGACTTACAAGAGTGTAGGGGTTACTTATAGAAGCAGAAAGAACTCAATGATAGCTGCATCAACCTGCGAGGGGGGTGGCTAAGGAAGCTGGAAACCTGGGGATCTCTTCACAGCTTGCAGGCAGCTCAAAGGAGTTTGGAAATGTCTTTCAAGCCACCCACTACTTCCTCCTGGCAGCTTTTCTTGTCTGGTCCAGGCAACTTGACTGTGTCTGCTTCATGGCTGGTCTGAGCATCTTCTGTGTAGTCTAGCTCTCTGACAGTGTCAGCAGTCCTTACTGATTATACATGCTTGAGGCAGGAGGGTTCTAGTGAATCTTGCCTGTTTCTGTGACTCCCTGAACATATGAAGTTTTCTGTTTCTGAGCTTTGGGGGCTTCTCATTTGGATATACTGTTTCAACTCCATTCATCCCATTCCTTTACCTTTCTTTTAAAGTCCTGTGTTTTTAGGGAGTTTCCTCAAAATTGAAGGATTTCTTCTAAGAGGAAGGTGATACACAGCAATCGCTTCTGGGCATGAACTCTAAGAATTTTCTATCTTATCACTGAGCACCTGCCCATGATGTTCAATGATCCTTTATTGACAGTATTCTAGGTTATGGAGTCAACCTAGATATCCATCAACAGATACATGGGTTATTTAATATGTGGGTACTCACTTCAAACTTATTTTGTGTATTAATGTAAGGCTGTGTGTGGAGAAATGAATGGAGAGATGTAAGAAGAGAGGGTGGATAGTAGAATATAGATGATATGAAATTAGAGAGTGGGAATACTAGGGGTAGAATGGTTCAAATACTACAGTGTGGGGAATACAGGGGACTGTGGAAAGGTCAACTCAAATGAGATGTCCATGAAGAAACTACATAGGAATCTCTCATTTTTGTAACCCAAGTAAATGTTATATTAAGAGAGGGTAGTAGAACACTTGTGTTATAAAAGAATGGGGCATTGGATAATGTGTGCTAGATACTTAATTGTGGATAGGCTTGAGAGAAAGGAGGAAGAGTGGGTGAGTTACCCAAAAGGAAGGGTGTGTGAAGAAGCTTTATGAAATCTCACTATTTTACAAGCTAACAGTAAATATAATTTTAAAACTTTGAACAGAGGTATCCTGCATGAGTGAATAATGCTGCTCCCAGACATCAGGGCTATTAGATGAAACTTTCTGTACCAGGTTCTCGTCACCTGCCTTCGACTAACTTTTTGTTATTTTAATTTTTTATTAATTAAATTTATTCATTTATTTTACATCCCATCTGCAGTTTTTCCCTCCCTCCTCTCCTCCCATTTCCTCCCATCACCTCACTTCCACCACCACCCCAACCCATTCCTCCTCCTTTCTGTTCAGAAAGGGTCAGGCCTCCCATGCATATTCCATATTCCCATGCACAGCATATCAAGTTAAGGTAGGACTAAGTTCCTCCCCTTGTTTTAATGCTGGACAAGGCAATCCAGTATGAGGAAGCCAGCCAAAGCATGAGGGAAGCCCCTGCTCCCACTGCTAGGAGTCCCACAATTAGACCATACTACACAACTGCCACACATATGTAGAGGGCCTAGGTTGATCCCATGCAGGCTCCCTGGCTGTGAGTTCCTATGAGCCCAGGTTAGTTGTTTCTGTGGGTTCCCTTGTGATATCTTTGACCTCCCTGGCTCATACAATCTCCTCCCTCTCTTCAGCAGGTTTCTCAGAACTCGGCCCAGTATTTGGCTGTGGGTCTCTGCATCTGTTTCTATCAGTTGCTGGATGAAAGTTCTCTGATCACAATTGGGGGAGTTACCAATCTATGACTATAACAGAGTAACATTAGGCATCTTTTTTTTTTTTTTTTTTTTTTTTTGATTTTTCGAGACAGGGTTTCTCTGTGTAGTTTTGCGCCAACATTAGGCATCTTTATGTTGACTTTCTTTTTCTTTTTCTCTTCCCAATCATGTTTGGTTCTATCCTAGGTCTTTGGGCTATCCAGTCTCTGGGTCCTTGTGGGAACCCACAACTGACTCAGTTTTCCAGTTTGAATCTGAAGTCTATTCGTAGTCAATAGAGCTCAAGCTTGCTTGCTCCAGGGCTGTGAGAAAGTCCCGATTAGCCCACAGGAAGGAACACACTATCTAGCTAGACACAGGCTGCTGATGCCAGCCAGAGGTACATCGAGATAGAAAATGAAAGTGCCTGCTCCTTGACGCAAGGCAGGAGAGATAGCGGTTGAACGCCTGCGCTGTGCATTGTTCTACCTCTGCCCTTCAAAACTGTATATAAGCTGGCTGTGAAATGAACTCAGGGCTGTCCGGCATTGACTGGCAGACCTTTCAACTCTTTTCTGTCTTCTTCATTGTCTCTTCAATCCACACCCCTCTACCCAGGTAGCCAGCTGTCAGCAGATTCCCACAGGTCCTGGCACTCCAGGCAGTGTCAGAGGTGGAATCACTTTTGTGATATGGGTCTGAGGCTGGATCAGTCATTGGTTGACCACTTCCACAATCTCTGGGCCACCTTTACCCCTCCCCCTGCACTTCCCATTGACAGGAAAGAATGTAGGTTGTGTGGTTAGGCAGGTGTCACAATCCATCCACTGAAAGTTCCTTACAGTCATAGATGGCCAGTTCAGGCTATACATCCACTGTGGGAGCCTGTTTTTAGGTTCCTCATGACTTTACCCAGCAGGTCCTCATAGAGGATCATTAGGGCCATGGACCTGAGTGCAGGTGTCTGAAATGGTCTGCACTTGGCTGTGCTGGCGGAGGAGGTCTTTTGCTCCACCCCTTGGCATCTCTATAAATACCCTGGGGCAGAGACAGTTGGGGGCCCATTGGAAAAGATTCCAGGCCCTCTTGAGGCTATCCTTTATTTTCTATCTGTTTATGTCCACAATCTAAATCCTACTATCTAATATTTCCTGCTGCTCACATTCAAGAAAACTCTGGTAAGCTGTAGGGATGGTGGGTAAACGCCCCACAGAATGGCTCCATGAACAGGGACTAAAGAAAAAAGAAAAAGAAAAAAATAAATAAAAGGGGACTAAAGAAAAAAATAAATAAAAGGTGACTAAAGAAAAAAAGGGGGGCTAAAGAAAAAAAGGGGGGACTTAAAAAAGGGGGTACTAAGGACAAATGAACAGGGACTAAAGACAAAGTAATTGGGACTAAAGATAAGGGAAAATAATGGTTTTATTACAGAGTTTTAGGTGAAAGTGTGAGTCAGCCTTGCCAGTGGAAAGTGGCATGCCAGTGTTATGTAATATATATATTAGGGGCAGGGGCTTTATCCTCAAGAGAAAAGGAAAGTGGACTGGAAGGATGTCTGATGCTGCAGCGCAATTCTCTTCTGTCAAAATTTTCTATCTTCTATCCCTTTCTCAATTTCTATCTGTGAAAAATATAATGCACAGTGTAGTGATATAGTGTAGGAAAAACTTAGAAGTGTAAGATCGTGCAGAAAAAATAAGTATGGCAACTAGACAGAAAAACTCTCCAATTTTCTAACTTTGGGGGCTATAAACACAAACTGAGGAAAAAAATATTTCTTTGGGCTTTACAGGTAGTAAAAAAGCTCTTTTTTGAGCTTATGGGGAAGAAAAAGTTTCCTATGGAAGCTTTTGACCTGGGGACAGCTGAAATGCTAAGTCCATGCAGCATGAGAAAGTGTTTTCTCCCTGAGGAAAAAATGGGGGTGTAAAAAGCCAAAAAGTTTAAAGTTGGGAAGTTTTGGGAAAAGTTGGTCTTTCTCTCTTGGGGGAAAAAAATTTTCTCTTAAACTAAAAGCTTTTCTTGGAAAATTTGGGGGAAAATCTCTCTAAAAAGCTTTAATCTTTCTCCAAAGCTCTCAAAAACAAAAGCCTTTCAGAACTCTGTCTCAGAAGATTAAATTAGAATCACCTTGAAGATATTAGGATGAGGACCATCTGTGATTAGCTCTAAGGGAAAACAACAAACTTCATAAGACTGCAAAACCTCTCTAAGTTTTCTTTCAAGCTTTAAAAATCCTCCCTGCAATGCAGGAGGCAGGGACAAGTTTCTAAAACCTCTTCTAAGCTCTGTCTCTTCAAGCTGGTAAAAGGCAGTGGGTCAAAGTCCCCTGAGGGAAACACTTGGGAGAGTGCGGGTGAAGAGCCACAAAGAGCTCAATAGGGCAGGAAACTGTTTACCTGAGAAAAGAAAAAAAAGCCAAGCTTTTCAATTACAGCCAAGCTGAAGCATCATGGGTTTTGTTTCTGAGTGAGTGTTTCAGAGGGAAAAGGTGCTCCTAATATTCCTAATGTTATGCCCAGATTGTGACCCCCCAAAGAGACCACCGAAGACCTTGGATGTCCAGAATGCAACAGCAAGGTTTATTCTGCAGATACAAGTCTAGACAGGGACTCATTCCTACACCCAACACAGTGAGGCAGGGAGGAGTTCCTCTTTCTTGAGGAAGTTAGTTTTTATAGGCAAAACCCATAAAATTTCTTAGAGGGGAGGGGGTTAGTACGGGTCCATTCTTGATTGGTCAAGTTTTTCCAGGGCCTGGACTTTATTTTATTTTATCTTATCTGTTTGCCCTGTCAGGAGTTTTACAACTCATCTCTGGGGTCTGGTCTTGTTATCTCCGGAGAGGGGCATCTCGTGGTTAATTGGTTACCATCAGACATCCTGACTCTGTTCTTTTGTTCCTGGGGCTGGCGCCATCATTTCTGGGGACTTGAAACTGGCCTGGCCTA
>CM010903.1:251142-261892 GCA_003704135.2 Peromyscus polionotus subgriseus
TGGGATTAAAGGTGTGCACCATCAATGCCCGGCCTAAATTCATTCTTATGGTGCTTTTGAGTCTTCTTTCTATGGATCCTTGTGAAACCACACACCTGTGCCACAATTCATGACACTTAGTTCTACTTTTTTGGTCTCATTCTTATCTCCCCTCTTGCCTGACTCCTCGTATTTCTAACAGGAGACTCCTTGCCATCCTGAGAAGTTTCAAAACCCTCAAGGTCATAGCACATTCGTAGAATTGATGATAAGGAGCAGAGTCATTACTATAGTAACACAAGGTCCCAAGGTCTCAGGACTAGAGGGAGGGGGTGCAGTGCTCAGTGCCACAAACTCTGAGACACAGCTTTTTATCAGCAAACTTGGCAGGTGAAGAATTGGCAGGCTTTTCTTAGGGTGTTTTGTGTTAGACACCTGTGGCTTTGACCTGTTGTATAACTGTAAAGTTTTAAACTTATGATCTATATCAAAAGGCCTTTAGTCTAGTTTGAACTTGCTCTGAGGTAAAAATGAGCTAAACGTGTGCAGTTTGTGTTAGACTGAGGAGAAATTATTATTCTCTGTGTTAGTCTGAGCAAATAGAACAGAGCAGGCTTTAAGTGTCTATAGTATCACGGGAAAATGGATCTGGCTATGAATCATATCCTAGTATATTTTCTATATATCAAATTATACAGATAAATGAAAAGTTATCTACCTGATCACCCACAGATATATGTGCCCATAAGACTGAGATGTAATCATGAGATTACATATATACATTTTATGAAAATGTATGGTAAAGGGAAGATATCATAGCTGCTATTGCACAAGAAGTTTACAACAAAAACAGCCAATTCATTCAAAAGGCAGTTATTCCAAAATGCCTTGCATGATGGTTTCCTCCACCAGAATCCTTGGTTCTGACAGAATGACCTTCTGAACACTAGTTATCACTTGCTGTATACTCCCATGGCCTTTTGCTACTAGCAGCTCTCAGTAGCAAAACACATGTACACATTAAAAGAAATAATCTTTTACTAGAGTAACATTTGGAGAATTTTATTTTGGCATAAACTCTGTGATATTTTCTAAGATTTAAACCTCATTAAAGGCTTTCACAAGTTTCTTGTCTTTATGTTTCTATTATATATACTGTTGTGATTTGTAAGGAGAAAATAGCACATAAATGCTATATCACATTATTTACAATGCTATTTTTCATTCTAGTATGAATTTTCTGATGTCTTCTAAGTCTTGTAATATGTATATAGAATATGTCATAGTTTGCGTTTGTAAGGTTTCTTTCCAGTATGAATTTTCTGATGTGCTCTAAGATATTCACACCTAGTAAAAGATTTGTCACATTCCTTACAACTATAAGGTCTCTCTCCAGTATGAACTCTCTGATGTCTTCTAAGATGTGAGTCCCGGGTAAAGGACTTGTCACATTCCTTACATCTGTAAGGTTTCTCTCCAGTATGAACTCTCTGATGTCTTCTAAGATGTGAGCAAGTTGTAAAGGATTTGTCACAGTCCTTACATTTGTAAGGTTTCTCTCCAGTATGCAATTTCTGATGGTTATGAAATGCCGACAACTGAGGAAATGACTTTCCACATTCTTTGCATTTGTAAGGTTTCTCCCCAGTATGAAGTCTTTGATGTATTTTAAGACTTGAACGCTGGGTAAAGGATTTTTCACAAACGTTGCACTTGTAGGGTTTAATTCCAGTGTGAATTCTCTGATGTACACTGAGATACGAGGCAGTCTTGAAGCATTTCCCACATTTCCCACACTGGTGTGGTGTCTCTCCAGTGTAGATAGGTTGTTGCAAAAGACTGTATGTAGAGCTGAAATAGTTATCATATTCTCCCTGCCTGTGCTCTTTCTTTGCAGTGTAGAGTCTCTGATCTTGAGTAAGGTTGGAACACAAATTTAAAGATTTCTCACAGTTTTTAGATTTGTAAGGTTCTTCTCCAGTGTGCATGCTTTCATGTGTATCTGGGTTTGATGAGTCAATAGAGGCATCCCTGTGATTACTGAATCTGCTATTATTAGAGTTTTCTGTAGTTTCAGCCATTTTATAAACTGCACATGTGGAGGGGTCATGAAGCACTTTGCCAAGCTCATTACACTGACAAGACTCTGTTTCAGTCTTCACATGTTGATGGACAGAACGACATTTGCAATAGCTCTCTGAAAATAAGTACAATTCAGATTAATAGGACTTGTTACAATAATAAACATGTGACAAATGACTGTCTCCCTAAGTTCACTTTTAAGATAAATGAACCTGGAACTATTTAGATTAGAACTCCCAATAATGTACATTTTTCATTCATTGTAATTATATGGATTCTCATAAAAACAGCATGACAGCCTCCAAAGGTCAGTGCTTTATAGCAGATATCTCATCTTTTAAAAAAAATCTCTAACTGGGAAAAAGATGTAAAAAAGAATTGAAAGCCAGGGATTACTTTTGGGGGCTGGAGAGATGGCTTGGGAGTTAAGAGCACTGGTTGCTCTTCCAGAGGTTCTGAGTTCAATTCCTAGAAACCACATGGTGGCTCACAAACACCTGCAATGAGATCTGGTGCCCTCTTTTGGCCTGCAGGCATAAATGCAGGCAGAACACTATAATAAATAAATAAACCTTTGGGGAAAAAAAAAGAATTAGCTTTGGGATAGAGCTGACTGAGTGATTACATTTAGAATACATGTCTCTATCTTTAAATATTTCTTCTCAGAAATTAATGCAGAGTACTTTAATCTAATCCTAGGTTATACTTACTAAGTGATAGAAAATGAAGAATACTGCTCAGAAGACCCAATTCCTTTCAAGATTAAAGTCTTACTTAAAAGCATCAAAGGGTTTATTTTTCTATCTAGAAAAGCACACTCAATTCTTCAAATGTAATGGATGCAAAGACAGAATTCTGGCAGACATCAGAGGCTCTAGATCATTTGAGGAAGGGTTGTCATGGGCAGCTATTGCTTATTTCTAACCTCCACTGTCTCCACACACTGCTATATATTTCTTAACTTTCCTCATAGGATTATTCTCAAGTCTACTTTATACACCGACCCATGGGATTATTTCCCAGAAGGGTGTCTGTGTATTCTCCACTGGGAAGAAAATGAAGGATATAATATGAAGATATACATACAAGGAATGCAATTACAGAATAATCCTACTTCATGAACTCATGTTAGACAAAATTTTGTAAAATTATTTCAATCTGATTTCAGCAGAATCAAATAAAACTCTTTTGTACTAGTATTACATCACCATAGTTCAAGTGCAATAGGCACAATCCTTCTAACAGCTATTACAACAGACTGATAAATCCTGGAGCCAGGCACTACACTAAGTTAAATGATCAGGAATCCTTTCGAGTGGAATTGAATATGGAAAAACCATTCTCAGCTCTTGCTTTCTCTTTCACCTGAAGCCTTCACTGTTGTCCTGCTCATTCACTAGCCCAACCTAGTTGTGGCTACTCTCTCATCTCCACATTCCAGGGCAATCTCATTCTTCCCAGACAGGTGATCATGCCTACCTCTAATACATAATCCACATGTTCTTTGAGGCAGCCCATGACCCATGCCAGAAATTTCAGAAAGAATACAGGAGTCTAAAGACTGTACTGAGCTCAGTACATGAAAACAAAAAGCAGAGGAATTTAGGCAAGATTTTTTGATTGATATCTGTTGTCAAAGTCTTCAGTATATTTAGTATTTTCAGTGTGTATATCTTTGAATTTTTTCACAACTAAAATCATATCAATTGCAATAATGGACATAGAGCTTGAAGATATGAGTGGAAATATTATATGCTACTGAGCTTATGGATGAATCTTGGAACCAAAATGAAGGGTGGAGAACACCTCTGGAATGGGAAATGGAAAGAGAAAACTAAATAGCATAAAAAAGTTTTTGTCTACTACTAAATTTAGCCTTATCTCCTGTATCTTTTTCAGGACAGATTAACAGATTTTACATCCTATGAAGTCAACAAACAAAAGATGGATTAGGAATTCTACAAGCAAAATGTTCTCACCCACAAAGACCAGGTTGTTGTAATTCTCCAACATCACATCAATGTACAAAGACCGCTGAGCAGAGTCCAGGCATTCCCACTCCTCCTGGGGGAAGTCCACAGCTACATCCCTGAATGTCAACAGACCCTGAAACAAAGAAGTATGGTTTGACCATTTGTTACCTGGATGTGCTTTCCTAGATATAAGGAGATGGAATGTAGGTGAGCTAAGGTAATTACTCAAAAAGATGATTTTCAATACAGTCATTCTCTCACGAATGTTCTAACTCTGTGAAAACAGGATAAAACAATAGTCTTACAAGCAGTATACATGAAACAAGAATTACATTTAAGGTCTGCACACAGTTATCTATCTTTTATTGGATGCTGTGTTTATGTTACACAGGATCACAGCAGACATATCTCAGAACGAAAATTCTTAATGAGGAAATGTGCTTTAAATGCTGTTCCTATAGATCATGCTAAAACCCAAAACAGTCCTGTGTATATTAGGCCTTACATGACTCTTTTCTAACAGGCTCAGTTGTGATGTTTAAACACATTGTACTCTAGGTACGATGCTATTCCATTAAATAGCAAGGGGCAGGGATAGAAGACAGAATATAGGACTGATTTTATAGCTCAAAATTTAGTTTTTTTTTCCACCCTAACAAGAATTGTAACAGCACTGTATACTGTCATTTTAACATTAACATATAAGATAAGTAGTCTATTGAATTAATTTTATGAGAATATTTGTGCCACTAAGAACGGATAAAAAAATCTGCATCAGACATATTTGCTATAATCCAAAATTTTCCTAATAATATGCATAAGCCAATAGAGACAAATAACAATTTCAGAAGTTTGCAAGAATATGTCACTACACTCCCAAAGAGCAATAAAAATTGAGGGAAGTCCAAAAACACATCAGAAAATGTTTAAGGTATAGCTGTATCAGTGACATTTTGGATACGGCTCATAGCAAGAATTTACCAAAAATGAAATTAACTAAATACTGAGGAAATAAAACTGCAAGTCAATAAATGGTCAAATGAACTAAATAGACACTTTTTAAAGACAGGACCTCAAATGACCAATAAACATTGCAAAAGTGTTCAGGATCCCAAAAAGGCCACCATGAAAACAAAAATTAAAACTATTCAGAAATACTGCCTCACCCTAGGTAGAGTGGCTGTCATCAACTAACCTGACAATAAATTTTCCAGGGGATATGGAGAGAAAGAAAACCTTATTCACTGTTGATGAAGGGATGGTACAAATTAATACAACCATTGTGGGAATCAGTTTGGAGATAATGAAAAAACTGAAGAGAGAAGTAGCAAGTGACCCAGTTCTTTCATTCCTGGCCATATACTCAGAGAACAACACATCCCACTACGAGACATTTATACCCCATGTTTACTTGTGTTTTAATCATCAAAGGAAAAGTACTGGAATCAGAATAATTATTTATCAACAGATGAATGAATAAGGAAAACTGAATAAAATGGAGAACAATTCAGCTGAAGAGAAAAAAAATATAAGAATCTGGAGGAAAATGGATGGACCCAAAAATGTGTATTATTAGGTGGAGTCATACACTTTTAGAAAGGAGACACCACATTTTCATTCATATGCAGAATCTACCCAATAATATATGTATATAGAAACGATGTATACGTGGACACAATATAACATGGAGAAGAGAGAACAGGAAAAGTTAAATTATCAGGGTCTGAATGCAGGTAATGAACACCAGTTATGGAAAAGGATATAAAGCTAAGTGCTTTTCAAGTTCTAATTCTGTCAAATGTTTTTGGGGTTTTGGTGGTAGATAAGGAAATCAAAATATATTTGACTGTGAAAATACAAAATCGCATGTGAGGCTCCAGAGCTTCTGTTCCCTATGATGACTCAACTGTGTAAAAGGACACTGAGTTGCATAGTCTTTGGGTCTGTTTAATTTCAGTGTGTGATTTTGTTGTTTGTCTCTTGGCAGAATTATTCTTAATACATTTTTTTTTAAAAATTATCAGAGGAAGAAAAGTAAAGGCCTTTAATACATCAAAGTACAACATATTTAATAAAGAGTGGAAACAACCACTGACCTGTGACATGTTTACTGGAGAATCAGCCATTTCTTACTGTTTCTCTTCTTTTAATTTCTCTTTCAGGAACAATCAATAGATGGTTGCTTCCCTTTCAAATCAAGGGGTCAAAATGGAAGAGTTAAAATTAATACTGAAAGCTGTTAGAGAACAATGTCAAACCACATGAAAAGACCCAAGCAACAGAATTCTACCAGGTGTCTAGTCAATGATCCCAAAACCAGGAAGGAGAGCATGGAAAGACATTTGAAGCTTGAAGAGAAAATTACCATGAAATATCTAGTTACACAAAGAAAATTACTCTCTTAAAATTGATGGAGACTTAAGTGAATTTCAAGACAGTCAGCAATTAACACAATTGATTTCACTAAAGCAGCACTGCAGATAATAAAACAGAGGCAAAATATACACAGGAGAGTCAGAGAATCATTCATGAGAACATGGGAAATAATAAATTTCATGTAAAGAAGAGAGAAATACAGGAGAACTGGAGAGTAATCATCCATGAGCAAGACAACAAACTACTATTTCTCAAAAAGAAGGAAGAATACTACCAATAAGCCAACCAGCAACAAACAAACAAAACCATAGGAAATAAAAATGCCATAAACAAAAAAACTTGCCATACTGAAAATCAAACTAGACAATCCTCAAGTAAACAAACCCTGAAGTTAAATAAATTCAGCACATGTCATTCCTTTGTACAAGCTCAAAGACTTGACATCCTGCTCCACAGACACTTGCTCACCCATGTTCATTGCTACTCTACTTATAATATCTACAAAATGGAAACAACCTAAATGTCCTTCAACTGACAAATAGATAAGTGGAAGTGTGGTACATATACACTATAGAATACTATTCAGCTGTAAAGAAAATTAAAATCCTGAGCTCTGCAGGTAAATAGATTGACTTATGAAAGATCATACTGAGTGAGGTAACCTGGCCCCAGAAAGAAATGACGCATGATCTCTATCAGAGAAGTTCCTAGCTACAAATCTTCAGATGTGAGTACGCAACTTGGAGTGATTGTAGTACCCAGAAAAGTGAAAAGAGATCACTGTGGGGTGTGGGTGAGTAATAGAGATGGAGTAACAGGGAACAAGTGATCTGAAGGAGGAAATGGGAAAACAGGGTTGAGGATTTAACTATGCAGAAGGGATAGATATGAACACAGAAGAAGGAGGATAAAATAACAGTAAGGATGTCTGGAAAATTCATAAGGAATCCATCTATTCCTTGATTCTTATCCATCTATCCAAAAATTCCTATAATACATCTGTCTCTGTAAGAGACACTTTTAAGTATAAATGAAAATCTCCCAAATGGACTGATGATTCTCCTCAGAAGAGCCATAGAATTTCTAACAAAATGACCAATACCAGGTGTAAGAAGCCTGCTTTGAAGTTGTTGGTCACACTTGTCCAAGAGACTTCCAAATATTACAAGGTATTGCTGTTGCCCATGGTTTCCTCCTAGAAGTCGTTGAGTCCCTAATGTTGAAACCACATATTACAGACACAAATCCAAGAGAACGCCAGATGGACATGACCTCAACGCCTCCTCCCTGGGGACTAGCTTTCATGGTATCAGAAGGCAACATGCAACTTTTCAAAGGTGGGAGCCAGTCAACAGTCCTGCCCAGCTATGATGCCTATGAACCACAACAATGATCTGCACTGCATGATAGCCCTAAGGGTGTAAGAGTGGTACACAGACCTTGGTGGTAATCAACAGCTTCTAATTGGATTAAGACCCTCTCAACCAGACAGAAATTATGGCTGGCACTGGAAACCTAGCCTGTTTCCCCAGGGCTAGTAAAGGCATAGATCTTGGAGGAGAAACTACAACCAGTACTTTACTAAATCAGCATAAGTCCCTACTGCATTCTAAATATTGATCCTTATTGCCAACAGACAATATGAGACAGTATAGATGGAGTTTAGCAGCCTGTATATATACTTGCTGATTCTTATCAAAACACTGTTGGCATTATTTTCAGGAATGGAGGAGACATTAACCTAAAAGATAGAGAATGTGCTAGAATACCAAAAGCTCAAAAACTCTGAATACAATAACCATAAAGGTATTAATTTTCATTACTTTTATAATATATTAAAATCAAAGAAATAAAAATGATTTAATAATGGCATGAAAACATGACCAGTGATGTGAATGAATAAGGACAGCATCATTCACATGCATAGTCAAATAAAATTGTATTTGACTCCATTATCAATTCTTCTGTAGAAAGTCTGCTCATTAGGATAATCCTGAGGAGATTTTTCTCAGGGGGAGTCTCCAGAATTATTTCTAGTGAAACAGAATGTGGCAAAACTGATTTCATGCCCCACTTCCCCTTTCCATTCCTTCACCAATGTCTCCACCATACCTGGATCCTTAGCTCCTGTCTCCTCTCTCCTTCCAGGCCACTTTGTTCTGCTGCACAGGTGAGCAGGTCACGGTGATCAGTGAGACCTGCACATGAGAAAGAGATTGTTCAGGAAGCACCTGGATTTCTAACACTGGACTGTGCTCAGCAGATGAAGAGAAAACCAAATACAGGATTATAGAAATGATTCCCCAACTGTCCTGCATTGTTAGAATACAGAAAACAATTAGAAAGCATTTTTAGTTATAGTAACTTGCCCACTTCCAGTCACAGCTCAGTCAAAACTCAGGCAGAAATCGTACTGAATGATTTGGGGAGAGAATATTATATACTAGTGAGGTTCTGTATTGATCATGGACCAATAGTGATGAAGCCTTACACCTCCCAAAGGGACACACACAAAGAAGAGAGAACACTTCATGGAAATTTTCTTTTTTCCTTTGAGGATTTCACTTTATTCTGTGGGATGTGAGACTCATCCACACAAAGCTCACACACTGGCAGATTAGTTTATCAAGAGATACTGAGGGAGACTGCAAGCAAATAATTCTCAGCCACAGAAACCATTCTGCTGCAATTCCGCAACATCCAGTGCTAGTACAAAGCCCTCAGGGAATGGTCCAGGCATTGCCCCTCTCGTCCACAGTCACAGCACTGGCTGTCCACAGATCACAAAGGAAAAAAACAAAACAGTTTGAATCATCCTGTTGGTGCACACCTGTAATCCTAGCACTTGAGAGAAACAGGTGGATGAAATTCTGTGTTTTCCAGTCTAGCCTGGTCTACATGGTGAGTGCTGGGCCAGACAGAGCAACACTGTGAGTTCAGGTCTCAAACACAGCAAACACAAAAACCAAAAAAAAAAAAAAAAAAAAAAAAAAAAAATTGGTCATGTGTCCTTGGACAGATTGCTTTTCTTAGACTAGGGAGACAAAGGACTATTGTAGACATTTTTCTGATATAGATGAGTTATTGTAATTATTCAAAGGGTGTTATCTAATATAATTCTACATTATAATGCATTCGAATATCTTTTTGTTGTTGTTTTTTATATTACCCCCCCCCCAACAGGCTTTTTCTGTGTAGTGATGGCTGTCCCTGAAGTCACTATGTATACATCCTCCAACAAACTGCACCCACCTGCCTCTGCCTTCTGAGTGTTGGGATTAAAGGCCTGTGCCACCAGGCCTGGCAAAGACACTTTTCAGAATGCTGTATTTACATCCCAGTGTGCACATGTCTCAGATGGAAAATTAATGGTAGATAAAAATTTACTTTTAAAAGTTAATATTTACAAAGTATATTGTGGAACTCGCAAAAAAAAAAATGTACTTTCAGATTCAATGAAATTTGCAGGCGTTCCTTTCATGACTATAATCCAAGAGCTCTTGACGAATCCAAGTCTCCGGGTAAATGTGCCACTCTCTTGAGTAGGGAAATCATACAACAAAAGTTAGTACAGATGATTGTAAACTTCAAGAGCTTTGTCGTTTCCATCATTGCAAAGAGAATCGTGCTTGCAAATCTTAACAGATACATTCAAATATCCGATTAGATTATTTTTACAAGAATATTTTAGCAATCAGAAGACTAATTGAAAACAAAAATAGGCTTATTCCATATGATCTAAAGCACACCATAGGGAAAGATGTTCACAGTAGAACTTCAGAGCCGGCTTCCTTATGAACATCAGAGAAACTGCTCGCACCCCCGGTCCCTTCCCTCCCATGTCCCAGCCCCGCAGCTCCTCTGACCTGGGAGGTTCCAGGGCCGCCGGGCTGCGGTTCCCGCCACTGCGCTGCTGACTGGTGACTTTCCCAGGCCGCCCGGCGCGGCGACTGCGGCTCCGGGGAGATTTCGCGTCCCCGCGACACCGAGCCGTGTCCTTCGCACCCAGGTCTGCACCACGGGATTCCCCACCGTGCCGGCCCCAAGCAACGACAGGGACGGGCATTCGGTACTGCTGGCTGTGGTTCTTTCCAACTTCCCCGGCTCACATTGTGTCCCAGTTTTCGTTTACTTCAGTCCTCCAACCCCTCCCACGCTTTCGCTTCCTCTACACCCAGCCAATGGGCCACATCTTCCCAACAGCTGTTTCCTGCTGTATGTTCCCGCCCCATCGGGGGCACATCTACCTCCCACTGGGTCTCAGGCTGCCTTCCACACAGCTCCAGCTGTCAGGCTGCCCTGCACCCGCTCTGCACAGCCTCCCCACATGCTCGCTGCCA
>CM010903.1:334287-354418 GCA_003704135.2 Peromyscus polionotus subgriseus
TATGTATACAGAAGAGGGCGCCAGATCTCATTACAGATGGTTGTGAGCCACCATGTGGTTGCTGGGAATTGAACTCAGGACCTCTGGAAGAGCAGTCGGTGCTCTTAACCGCTGAGCCATCTCTCCAGCCCCAAAACTAATGTTTTCTTTTTTTCTTTTTATTTTTTTGGTTTTTCGAGACAGGGTTTCTCTTGTGTAGCTTTGCACCTTTCCTGGAACTCACTTGATAGTCCAGGCTGGCCTCGAACTCACAGAGATCTGCCTGCCTCTGCCTCCCGAGTGCTGGGATTAAAGCTGTCATTTTCAATGGACAAGAAATAGGGATTATATATGGCATAATATGGAATACATTTGTGATGTTTCTCAGAAGTATGAGTTTTGTGATGTACAGCCATAATCATATTACTTATGTTCTGTATTTTTTCCTATTATTATTATTATTACTGAGACAGGGTCTATGTAGTGCTGGCAGTCCTGGAACTCACTATGTTGGCCAGGAATGTCTCAGACTCTCAGAAATCTTCTTGCTTCTGCTTCCTGAGTGCTGAGATTGAAAGCATGCATCACCTTGCTTGGCATTATTTTCAATGTTTAGATGTAAGACAAGTTAAATGTTTTATTATAGCAATTCCTTAGGGGTGGAGAGAAAACTTAGTGAGTAAAAGCACTGTTTGCTCATCCAGAGGACCAGGATTCAACACACACAATAGATCACAACTGTATTTATCTACAGCTTCAGGGAATCTGAGGCCCTCTTCAGAACTACATAGGCATCAGACAAACATGGAGTACACAGAAAGTTTTGAGACAAGTTTCCATACACACGAAGAACAATTCACACAGTTACTGTTGTAGAATTTTATTTGAAAATAAACTCTGATATTTTATATCATTTAACACATCAATAAACCCTTTCATAAGTTTCTTATCTTTATGTTTCTATTATGTATACCTGTGCCTTTTAACCAGAGAACACCATAGAAATACCATGTCACATGGTTCACAATGGTACTTTTAATTCCTGTATGAACTTTCTGATGTCTTCTAAAAATTGAAATGTCGATATAGGATATGTCACAGTCTTTGCATTTGTGAAGTTTCTCTCCAGTATGAATTTTCTGATGTGCTCTAAGATATGAGCAGCTAGTGAAAGACTTGTCACATTCTTTATACCTGTAAAATCTCTCTCCAGTGTGTACTCTCTGGTGACTTCTAAGATTTGACATGTAGGTAAAGAATTTGTCATATTCCAGGCACTTATATGGTTTCTCTCCATTATGAAGTTTCTGATGTCTTCTAAGCTGAAATCTGATTGAAGGATGTGTTACAGTCTTTGTGTTTGTAAGATTTTGCTCTAGTGTGAATTTTCTGATGTTGTCTAAGATATGAGCACATAGCATAAGATTTGTCACATTCCCTACATTTGTAAGGTTTCTCTCCAGTATGAAGTTTCTGATGTTCTCTAAGAGTTGAATAAGTAGATAAAGATTTGTCACATTCCTTACATCTGTAAGGCTTCTCTTCAGTATGAATCTTCTGATGTTTTCTAAGTTGTGAGTCCTGTGTGAAGGAGATGTGACATTCCATACATTTGTAAGGTCTCTCCCCAGTGTGGACCCTCTGATGTCTTTTAAGATGTGTGGAATTGGTAAAGTATTTATCACATTCCTTACAACTGTAAGGTTTCTCTCCTGTATGGATTCTTTGATGTCTTCTAAAATTTGAACTCTGGATAAAGGACATGTTACATTCTCCACATTTGTAAGGTTTCTCTCCAGTATGAATTTTCTGATGTACACTAAGATGTGAGCCTGTAGTAAAGGATTTGTCACAATCCCTGCATTTGTAAAGATTCTCTCCAGTATGTAGTTTCTGATGATTTATAAGAGTTGAAAGTGTAGACAAAGATTTGCCACATTCCTGACAACTGTAAGGTCTCTCTCCAGTATGAACCCTCTGATGTTTTCTAAGATGAGAGTCCTGGTTAAAAGACTTGCAACATTCCATACATTTGTAAGGTTTCTCCCCAGTGTGAATTCTCTGATGTCTTCTAAGATTTCCACAAGTGGTAAAGGATTTGTCACATTCCTTACATCTGTAAGGTCTCTCTCCTGTATGAACCCTACGATGTTTTCTAAGATATGAGTCCCAGGTAAAGGATTTATCTCGTTGTATACATTTGTAAGATGTCTCTCCAGTATGAATTTTCTGATGTACAGCAAGGCTTGAGGCCTTACTGAAGCATTTCTCACATTTCCCACACTGCTGGGCTTTCTCTTGAATGCAGATTGGTTGTTTGAAAAGACTGGGTGCTGAGCTGAAATAGTCATCATATTCTCCCTGCCTGTTCTCTTTCTTTGCAATGTGGAGTCTCTGATCTCGAGTACTGTTGGAATGCAAAGATTTCTCACAGTCTTTAAATTTGCAAGGTTCTTCTCCAGTATGCATGCTTTCATGTCTATGTGAGTTTGAAGACTCAATAAAGGTCTCCCTATAATTACTGCACCTGTAGTTATTAGAGTTTTCTGGAGTTTCACCTATTTTATCATGAGCACATGTGGAGGGGTCATGAAGCACTTTGCCAAGCTCATTACACTGACAAGACTCATTTTCAGTCTTCACATGGTGATGGACAGGATCACATTTGTAGTAGTTCTCTGAAAATGAATACAGTTCAGATTAGTAGGGCAGCTTCCAAGATTAACCTTTTGATAAATGACTGCCAACCTCAGTTTTCTCTTAAGGTAAGTCAACCAGCAACCACTTAGATATTTTTCTTTCACTGTATTTCAATGTATTCTCACAAAACAGTGAAAAAGCCTTCAAGGGCCTGTGATTAATAATAAATAACTTGTCCTTATAGAAAAATGTATAATGGCACAAGATGGATCAGGAAATTGTGGAATCAGTAGTTAGCTTTGTGACAGAGATCATGGACTAATTATATTTAGAATATATGTCTCTATTTAAATATTTCTTCTCAGAAACTGATGGAGAAGAGTTTAATCCAATCCCAGGTCATTGTGTTTATACTGACTAAGTGATAAGCAATGAGGAGTATTGTTTATTAGACCTGAATCCTTAAAAGGTTAAAGTCTTAAATAAAACCATCACAGGGTTTATTTATTTTCTACAAAAACACATTAGATTTTCTTATGTAATGGAAGCAAAGCAAGTATTCTGGCAGGTACCAGAAATCAGATTATTTGAGGCAGGGCTGTCATGGGCAGCTACTGCTGATTTCTATCCTGTACTATGTGAGCTCCACACAGGACTGTGTTTCTTTACTTATATGGTTATTCTCATGTCTAGTCTGTATACCAAATCTTAAGAATATTTTCCAGATGGATGTCCGTGTATCAGCCACTGAGAAGAAAATGAAGAATGTAATAAAAAAGATAGACAGTAAGGAAGGCAATTAATGAATAATCCTACTTCATCAACCAACATTAGGCTTATAATCTGTAAAATTATTCTAATCTGATGTCAACATAGGCAAATACAATTGCATTTTGTACTAGTACGGTCACCAGAGTTCAAGTGCAATAGGCCCAATGTCTTCAAATAGTTACAACAGGCAGGATGCATCCTGGGGCCAGAACACTATGGTAAGTTAATGATTAGGAATCTTTTCAAGTGGAATTGAGTATCACAAAACCATTTTCAACTCTTGCTTTCTCTTTCAGTTGAAGCCTTCAAGGTTGTCCTGCTAATACACTAACCCACCATACTTGTGGATACTCTCTGTTCTCCACATTCCTGGGCAATCTCATTTGCTCTGGACAGGTGTCCAGGTCTATCTTTCATCAACCACATGTTCTTTGAGGTAGCCCATGAACCATGATAGATTTTTGAGAAAGAATACAGAAATCTAACATAGTTACTGAGTACATGAAGAAAACACAAAGTAGTGGAATCTAGGAATGATTTCCAATGGCTCTTTCCCATCAGAATCTTTAGGATATAAATACGCTAAAGTACTTCTCAATTTGCACATATTGAGCTTTTCCCTCAATTAAAACTACGTGAGGTACAGTAATGTAATTGGAGCTTAAAATATGGATATAAATATTATATGGTACTAAATTACTGAATGCATTGTGGAACAAAATTAGGGGTGCATGACACTTCTAACATGCAAAATGGAAAGAAATATATTGAATACTGTGAAAAAGTAGTGTTCTACTACCAAACTTTCCCTAGTGTTCTGTTGTTTCTCACAGCTTGAGAGAGATTACAAACTATACAGCCAATATATAAAAATGATTACTTAAAAGCAAAATGTTCTCACCCAGAAAGAGCAGGTTGCTGTAATTCTCCAACATCACATCAATGTACAAAGCCCTCTGAGCAGTGTCCAGGCATTCCCACTCCTCTTGGGAGAAGTCCACAGTCACATCCCGGAATGTCAACGGATCCTGAAATAAAATAGTTGTTAGACCACGTGGTACCAGACAGAGTGTTTTCCAGGATATACGTAGACCTGAGGAAATGAGGGATGTAGACAATGAAGACAATTACTCAATCAGATGATTTCGATATAGTCACATCATATGATAGATTTTCTAAGTCTGTGGAAACAGGATGACACAATAGGCTCACATACAATATACACACACAAAAAAACCCCACACATTGAAGGTCTGGACATGGATGACTATCTATTATGGATGCTGTTTGTGTCCCACAGGATCACACTGTTCGTGCCTCAGAATGAAAATTCATGATGGGGAAATGTGCTTTAATTGCTGTACCTGTAGATCATAGTAAAACACTGTAACTCAATCAATTCTTGCATTCTTTGGCCTTACATGATTATATTCTAACAAGCTCAGGTTATTTGTTTAAACACTAGGTTGAATAACATTCCATTACAGGGCAAAGACATGGAAAGTAGAATTTATGTTTGACTAGGTAAGCAAAGAATTTTCCTATTTTCCACAGTAACAATGAGTGTAATAATATTGTATACTGTCAGTTTTAAAATTAACATGAAAGAACAGGTAATATATGAGATTATTTTATCAGCATTTTGATCCACTACCAAGTAGGTAAAATATCTGCATCAACCACATTTGATATAATCAAAAATTTTCCTAATAAATTATGAAAATGCCAACTTAGGCAAAAACAGCAATTTCAGAAGTTTTGAAGAATATTTCATTTCTGAATAGTTACAAAGATTGAGGGAAGTCCTGTTGCAGGATGTTTTTTTACCCTGTATGAGAAATACCATCACTGCTCAGTGCTTTTCAAATGTTATGGTGCTCAGAAGGTCCATTCAAGAGAGAATATGAGATTTTTTTTGTGCCTGAAAGTTGTAGTTTTTAATGTGTTCCTTTTTAGCAGTTTTCCTGTACTGTCTAACAGATTTTAGGTTAGCAGTGTTTATGATTCTTCCTTTATTACAAAATGTCAAACTGCATAGTGGTGACATACTCGGTCTGAGTTGTGTGTCAAGAATAAATGCAAACCTGGCAGTCAGAGCTCATTCCCCAAATTTCTGCTTTAAAACTTTGCAGGTTCAGGGTTGGGGAGTATAGTCATGACTCTCACAGGAACTACCTGGGGTAAAGCAATCATGAGGAATGTTCTTTCTGCATCAAATGTGATAGATTGTGCACATCCATCAGTCAGTGTCCTCAAGACATTAGTTCTGATGCATTCTATGTAATGCTACCTAATGAGTCCAAGAATGTAATGGTTGCACGTGGGATCCTGTTTAGGCAATTAAAAAAAAAAGAAATAAAAATGCTGATCTCAAGCACATGTGGTGGTACATGCCTTTAATCCCAGCATTTGGAGAAGAAGATATGTGGAACTCTGAGTTTGAGGCCAGGCTGGCCTACAGTGCCACATCTAGAAGAGACAGAGCTATACAGAGACACCTTGTTTCAAAAAAACAAAACATAACAAAAAACCCAAAACACTGATCTCTGTAGTTTGGGATGTTACAACTGAGCATTCTAACCAAGAGTGTGATGTGAGTAGCAATTCCCCTCAGACAAACAGATAGCAGTTGTCAACAAACATGTGGAGACATCATAATTACCATGATATTAAACACCAAAGAGAAATAAGTAGACTACTGTGGTAGTTTGAATGTAATTAGACACCATTGGGAGTTGCACTATTAAGAGGTGTGGCTTTGTTGGAGTAGGTATGGCCTTGTTGGAGGAAGTGTGTCACTGAGGGGGTGAGATTGGAGATCTCTTTGTTTAAGCTTCACTCAATGTTACACTCAGTTGACCTTCAGATATAAGACTCTCAGATAGTACTCCATTATATCTGTCTCTATGCTGCCATGATGATAATGGAATGAACCTCTGAAACTATAAGCTGGCACCTCAATTATATGTTTTCCTTTATAAGAGGTGCCATGGTCTTAGTGTCTCTTCACAGCAATTGCAGTCTTAACAAGTAAACTACAATCCGAATCTACACTCAAGAACATGATTTTCATGGTAGGATCAAGCCACTTGTGCAAGCCTGTTCTGCACTGTCTAGTGTCCTTAAATTTTTAGTGTTAGGAACCAAGGATTACTTAGCATTAAAAACCAAGCTTTGTCTCTTAAGTGCACATAGTGCCAAGATGTTGTAAGAACTCTCTTGTGCTTCAATATGAGCTCTTTACAACCATGATTCAAGGGGGTGGGGGTGTTCCCACAAATAAAGCTTACATAACATAGGAGTCCTCACTCACTAATATATAAAGATATAGCCCTTATTCTACAACACTTATACATCACATCAATGTATTTTTTGTTCATGTGTTAAAATGGAAATTTTTTCAAAATCACTAGTCAATATTTCATGTGAGCTACTTATTCTTGGGGGAAAATAATCTGAGAAGGTTGTATGGACAAAAATGCTGTAAGTGTGGATTTATGAAATTATATTTTATACCTGTAGTCATAAATACAGCATGGTACAGTCATTTAAAACAGACAATGATAAGAGATTATGATACAGGACCCAGAAAGAGAGAAAAATTAAAAAGCTAAGGTAGTTAATATTTGACAAAGGAGGCAAAAAGATACAACACAAAAATGTAATCTTTTTAACAAATGATGTTGGTAAAACTGAACACAGCAGAAGAATGTAATTAGATTCTTATCTTTCCTTTGTCCAAAAGTCCATTCATTCAAAGTGGATCAAAAATCTTATGTTAAATCAGAAACACAAAGTCAGCTAGAAAATGTAGAGAAGATCCATCATTATATTTGGATATGAAAGGCCTTATTGATTAGAAAGAAAACCAACAACACAGAAAGTGAAACAATGGGACTACAGGAATAGAAAAAGTTTCTCTTTGGAAACCATCAGCACAGCACACACACACCCAAGTGATGGAAGAGAATCTGTACCAGTGACATTGTTGATAGGGGCTCATACCTAGAATTTACCAGGAATTACAGAAATTAAATACCAAGGAAATTATACTGACATTTATAGATGCACAAAGGAGCTGAATAATCATTTTTTAAAGACAAATACACAAATGGCCAATAAATATTGCAAAAACTGTTCAGGATACCTAAAAAAATGCCATCATGGAATCCCAAATTAAAACTGCTTTGAAATATCACCACATCCCAGGCTGAGAATGGCTGTCATCAACTAACCAGAAAATAAATGTTAGGCAACGTGAGGAGAGAAAGGAAGTCTTATTCACTGTGGATGGGGTTGTGTGGAATTTATACACTCAGTGTGGGAATGAATTTCAAGATTATTAAAAACATTGAAGATAGAACTAATTGATGACCCAGCAATGTCACTCCTTGAAACATAATTTGAAAACTCCACACCCCATTACAGAGATATTCACACTCCACATTCACTGCTACTGCCTTCAACATGGCAAAGTATTAGAATTAACCTAATTATATGAAGACTGTAAAAATATATAATGGAATACCATTCAACTGAAGAGAAAATTGCATGAAAATGATTAGACATAGAATGTGTAATATTAAGTTAAGTCACACAGTGCCAGAAACAAGAAATCACATTTTCCTTCATATGCAGAAACTGGCCAATAATATGTGTCTATGAGAAACATAATGCATAGGGGCTCAGTAGAACATGGAGAAAAGCGTTCAAGAAATGTTAAACAGGGTTGAGGTAGGACTGAATGCAGATAATGAATAGCAGTTGAGAAAAAGAATATAAACTAACTAATGTTCTACCTGTGATTCTTCCAAAGTAATATTTCTTTTTTTTGGTGGATAACTTGATAAAAATATATTCAATAATAAAAATATAAAGCCCCATTTGAAAGACTCCAGAGCTCATGTTCCCAATAAATACTCCAACTAAATAAAATTGCAATATTTGTACAGTACTTGTACAGTAATTGAGTCCAGTTAGTTTCAGTGTGTGTGTGTGTATGTGTGTGCTTGTGTGTGTTGTTTATTTGCGACAATTGTCATAATAAATTTTAAAATATTGTCAGTAGCAAAAATTAAAGGTTTGCAATATCTGAACATATAACATTTCTAGAAAAGTAGGCATGACCACTTACCTGGAAAATACATACTGGAGAATCAGCCATTTCTTTCTGTTTCTTTTCTCTGAATTTCTCTTTCAGGAACAAGGAATAGATGACTTGCTGACCTTTCATATAAGGGGTCTAAAAGAAACGGAAAAATTACTACTGAAAGCTGTATCACAAATTCTTGTTGGACTTATTAGTAAAAACCCAACATCTGTTATCAGGGGGAAAGCTGAAAGATCAGAGAAGTAACACAGCCAGCTACTAGTTCTTAAATCTGTAAGATTCTCCAACTGAAATAGTGCTGAGCTCCTGATTCCTTCCACCTTATATTTTTTTCTCTGCCCAGCCATACGAATGACATCCTATCTCAAACTCCTTAGTTCAGGGTTTAAAGGTGTGTGTGCCTCCCCAGCACTGAGAACAATGACATGAGATGCCAAGTGCTGGGATTAAAGGAGTGTGCCACCACTGCCTGGCTGTTTCTCTTTTAAATTGGATCAGTTTTGTGTAGCCTAGGGTGACTTGAATTTGCAGAGATCTGTCTGCCTCTGCCTCTGCCCCTTGAGTACTGGGATTAAAGGTGTGTGCCACCACTGCCTGGGCTCTATGATTAACTAGTGGCTGGCTTTGTTTGCCCTCTGATCTTCAGGCAAACTTTATTTGTAAAAGCATACACAATCTACCACCACAAAAAGCTGTTAGAAAAAATGTCAAACCACAGGAAAAAACCAAGAAGAGAGTGGAATGATATTTTAAGCTTGAAGAGAAAATCACTGTCCACCTATTTTTGCCTCAAGAAAAAAAAATATCTTAAAGGTGATAGAGAACTAAGTGCATTTGAAGATAGCCTTGAGATAAAATAATTGATTTCACTAAAGCAGCTTTGCTGACAATAACTAGAGGCAAACTTTACACAGGGTATCAGAACAATTATCCATATAAATACAGGAAATAATAATTCTATGTGGTGACTACATAAATACAGGAGAACTTGGAAGTAATCATCCATGGGGAAGACAGCAAATTACCAATTCTCACACAGAAGGAAGAAAAATATGTTGTAAGATTCTTAAAATGGTCTTATAATAAAAAACCTGAAACAAAATATTGGGGTAAAGGCTGAAAGATCAGAAAAGCAGAGCAAGCCACAGCTACCACCTCTTACCTCACCAACTCCTCAGCCTGAAAGAGCTCAGCCAAGAGGCCTGAAGCCGAATGAGCTTCCTCAGCTGAAAAGGTCTCAGCCCAAATGCCTTTAGTTCCTGTCTCTTCAAGCCTTATATACCCTTCTCTGACTACCCATCACTTCCTGGGATTAAAGGGTGTGTGCTTCCCAGTACTGGGATTAAAGGTGTGTGCCACCACTGCCTGGCTCTGTTTTCTCTCCTACACTGAGTCAATCTCATGTATTTCAGGGTGGCTTTGAATTCACAAAGATCCAGATGGATCTCTGCCTCCTGACTGCTAGGATTAAAGGTGTGTGCTACCACTGTCTGGCTTCTATGTTCAATTTAGTGGCTTGTTCTGTCCTCTGATCTTCAGGCAAATTTTATTAGGGTACACAACATATCAACACATAAATACTACCAATAATCCAACAAGCAACCATATAAAAACATAGTGAATAATAATGCCATGACCAAAAATATAGCCATTCTTGAAGTCAATATGGAGACTACTCAATTAAATAAATCCTTAAGTTAAATAAACCTACCACTGTACTGCACTCACCACTAGATGGTGGTCTTGTCATTTTACTAACTCAGGAACAAGTTTGTCTTCTGTGACTCAGGGTAAGGTGTTTAGACTCCCCCATTCCTCCCAAAACACAGACACAGACACAGACACAGATACACAGACACAGACAGACAGACACACACACACACACACACACACACACACACACACACACACACTAACCCCACCCATCACTGGTGGGTGCAGAGACTCATGCTTTGCCAGAAGTAGAAAGTAAGTATGGTATGTGGTTCCTGGCCTAAAAATGTCAGCTACAGCTCCCATCTATGTTTCAGAAACAATGAGGATGAGGAGGAGAAAAGGAATAAAGAAGGGAGAGAGGAGGAAAGGCTAAGACATGCCATTCTCTAGACTCCACACAGCTGTTGTAATCAGTAACCAACAGCAGCTGTACTGACCTGCATTGACCTCACATTAGACCACAATTAGACTAGGAAAGGGAAAGGCTCACAGGGCCCACCCTTTACCTTTCAAATGTTGGCTATAGATAGAGTGTAGGAGAAGAATCTCTGCCTTTAGCTGTAGTCCTCTGCTGAGCCAACCAGACTCCAACACATAGCTCCAAACCCACAGTCTCACAGATGGCTCTGGATAATCTCAGGGGATCCCAAGCAAAATAAATAGAGATGAACACTCTAGAGAGAATGGTTGGAATTGTGGGCCAGGATAGCAGACAGGTAGGAGTGAGAGTGGGCAGTGTTTGATGTGTGCATGCTCAGATACACGAATAGAGTGTATATGTACACATATGTATGTCAGTGTGAAACAGTTATGATTAAAAATTTCATTATTTTTGAATCAGGGTTTCTCTGTGTAACACTGGCCGATCTGGAATTTGCTTTGTAGATCAGGCTGGACTAAATTCCCAGAGATCTGTGTACCTCTGTCTTGGGTGTGTTCGGATTAATGGTGTGTACCACCTTACCCTTTTCAGAAATTTATTTTAAATGACCATATCAGTCTGTACACTCCTTTTCATTGAATACTTATCTGGTTTTTTGTTTTGGTTTTGTTTTGATTTTTTGAGACTAGGTTTGTCTGAGTAACAGCCCTGGCTGTCCTGTAATTCCCTTTTTTGAAAAGGATGATCTGGAAATCACTGAGATTGATGCACCTTTACTAGCATGCTGGGATTAAGAGAGTGTGCCACTACACCCTGCACATTATCTGGTTTAATATCAGGTAAAAGTAAGAGTCAACGGGAATCTCCTTTTTTTGTGTCAAGAAGATTTTGTTTGTTTGGTTGTTTGTTTTTGGATGTTTTATTTTGTAAAAGGGTTTTATGTTATAGTCCTGACTCTCATGGAATTATGAACACCAGGCTATCTTTGAACTCATATTGATATGCCTGCCTCTGCCTCCGGTGTACTGGTATTAAAGGTTTGTGCCACTGTTAAGAAGTATATCAAGTAACGTTGAGGTTAGTTTTTCTCTGGAGTTCTGATGGAATCCTGTCAATCTGTTTGAGGGGTAGTTTTAGGGGCAGCATTTTATACCTGCTTCAGTCACATTGCTACTGATGTTCTGTTTACATATTTATTTACATATTATTTCATGTTGTTTTAATTTAGTGTGTTATATTCATCTATTTCAATTAGAGTTTCCAATTTAGTGTAACTAAAATCTTTAATGTCAGTTAACAAGATATCCACTTGATCACTCATTTCTATCATGTCAGCTGTGCAGTTACCTTGTATAATTGTCAAGACATGGTAACAGAAGGGGTGGTAGTGGCAAACAGCTTTAATCTCAGCACTCAGGAGGCAAAGACAGACACATCCCTGTGATTTCAATACCAGCCTGGTCTACAGTGTGAGTTCTAGGTCAGCAAAGGCTACAGAGCAAATAACAAAATATGATAACAAAAAGTTATTTATAGTGCAGCAAGGTCATGCAAGCCTTTTAACCCAGCACTCAGGAGGTTTGAGCTAGGGAACTAAGTTCAAGGTCAGTGAAATTTACACAGTGAAATTAGGAAAGTAGAAAGACACAGAGATATTGTCTCAAAATAATGTAAATTGCTCCATGAGCGATAACTTTCATGGTTTCAGAAGGACCATGCAAGCTTCCAGAGCAGTGAGCCAAACAAAAATCCTATGATGCTTATAAACCACATCAACTGTCATCCTGGAACAATAGCCCTAAGAAAGCAGTAGTGGCAAGCATACCTTGGTGGTAACCTGAATTTCGATCCTAATTAACATTATTTTAAAAACCCATATTCAGCTATTGAGGGAGAAAAAAGAAATATCAGAGAAGGAGAGCAGCCAGCCACCAGAGAATTCTTACCTCTATGAAATCTCAAACCAAATGGTAGAGGGAACCTGTCTCTGTATGTTCTAAGCCTGAATGGGCCAAAAATCCTTTCTTCCCCTGCCTTATATCCCTGTCTTCCTCCCTAGTGCTGGGATTATAGATGTGAGCCTCCATTACCCAGCTCTGTTTCTTTTTTTACACTGATTCAATCTCTTGTAGCCTAAGGTGGCCTTGAACTCCTGATCTTCCTGCTTCCTCCTCAGAAAGACCAAGATTAAGGTGTGTCTGGCCTCTAAGGTTAACTAGTGGTTAGCTCAACCCTCTGATCTCCAGGTAACCTTTATTTGTCTGAACACAAAGTATCATAAAACAGTAACCAACACTCTATCATTGAACTTAAGACCCTCTTCACAAAAGTGAAACAATGACAGGTAATGAAAAACTGTCTACACTACTGGTGCTGGTGAATATATGAATCTTTGAGGACAACAAAAAACAGCAGTTTACTAAAACATCATAATACCTAACAAATAACTAAATATTTTTTGTACCCATATGTAAGATAAATATTGACCCTCCTAAGGAAACTTCTCTTCTCAACAGAGACCCAAACAAAAATCTACAACTAATCAAAATGCAGATTTGTGGATCCCAGGCCGACTGGATGCATCTTTAAAACACACATGAAGAAGGGATATAATGATTAAAAGAGGCAGAAGATCAGAGAGTTTTTGTGAGATTGTTTCTACTAGGGTATTCATCATATTCTCTAGTATTTGATATATATCAAACACTATATTTTATATATAATATATATATTATTTTATATATTTTATTATATATATAAAATGAGAATTTGTTAGAATGATTTAGAGGCTGCTGTCAAGGTAATCCAACAATGTCTGGCTGTAACAGAAAGTTTAAAAATCCAGTATTACTTGTCCACATGTTGAGTGTCTTGGCTTGTTTTCAGTATATGCTGGAATCCCAAAGTAGGTTCCAATGCCAGTGAAGGAATGGATGTGCTAGCAAGAAAACGAGGCAACAAATGGGCAGTGAGCAAAATGATTCCTCTTTCTATGTCTTCATATAGTCTTCTAGCAGAAAGTGTGGCCTTCCATCTCTATCCTATTCAAAGGTCCTTAAGCCTCAAGATGTGGATTAATGGCATTTATCTTCCTGTCTGAAATTCCAGACTAAAAGTTGATTCATTCATGTCCAAATAAGCAAAAATAATGTATCTCAGCTATGTCCTCCATTTCTGGATTCTAGTTCATTTCAGATGTAGTAAACTTGATAACCAAGAATTACCATCACACCTAGCAATATCAGAGGCTATGATTATAAAATCTCACCAACATGACCTCCCAAAGGTTGGCTAGACAAAACCAATAACAATGGACATGCCAAAGTAGTTAGGGCAATAACCACAGGATCAATCTGGGCACCTACTGGACCTATTGTGAGTGAGACATCAGCCAAATCTCCATTAATCACCTGGCCTCCATAAGCCCCTACTTTACTGGAGGGCCATCATGTTTCTTGGGATTCTCTGGAATCAGCATCAGTTCAGAATCTGTATCCAATAGACCCTGGAAAGTATGATTGTTTCCTTCCCCCCAGCTACAGTTTCCCTTATAAAAGGCCTTGGTCTCTCTGGGTAAGAACTGGGGAAAGGCTATCTGCACAAATTTTAGTTTTCTTATCAGGATCCTTCCTCAGGGGAACCTGGCCCTCATTCAAGGGGGTCTAGGTCTTCAAACTGGCTCAAGTCTAGAAATTGATTCCCTGGCCAAGATTGCCTATTACATGATCCTATGCAGCCTTTCTTTCATTTGTTAAGAGAATTTTTCTGCTCACACAGATTAAACAGAAGTGCTGTAGAATTATTATCTATTTCATGCCTAAAAACACCATATGAGTCATGCTACTATAAAATTCACCTTGCCTGTGATGACAATTATGGGATGGGCCAGTATGAACATTATTTTTGTCTATGTTGCCTATTATGATAACAATGATCATCTTGCCTCTGGCAGTTCATTGATGCTACCTGGCCCTTGCTACCTTGGAGCCCAATTAAACTCATTGCATTTCATTGGTCCAATTGAGCACCAGGATCACCAACAGTAAGGTTTTGCACAAAGACAAGGATGGCATTGAAACATTTCAAATGTCCTGGTACCCCTACCACGGGCTTGCATCTTATAGGACTTGTGAAGGGCATATCTTCTGGGTCTTCCCATTAGAGATGATTGGGTTTTACACAGAATACCCACTCTAGCATTTCAATTTCCCTGAGTCTTTAATTCCTTTCATTAACACTAAGCTAAGAAATATTAGGCATAAACAAATCCCTCTCAGTAGTCCAGCTTTTGATAAATGCTTCAGCCAACCATTCAAACAAACTTTTCATACCTTTTTCCTTAAATATGTGAACTTCTATCTTAAACCTAAAATCTCCACTCAGTAGGCCCATATCAGTAAACTCGGCATGATCTAGTTTTATTTTCTTCCAACATTATCCTGCACTCCTAACATCCATTCCCACACATATTCTCAGACTTATGCTTGAACAAATTAGCAAACCCATTAAGCTCCTAACAATTGTAGCTCACTTCCTCACTGACTACACTTTCTATTGTCCTTTTTAAGCCTGCTTTGCTGTAAGTTTGGCTATAGGTATAGAGCCAACTAGTGGTGGGACCCTGAGGAATGTTAGTACTATCTTGCCTGGGATAGCCTTTAGAAAATGTCACTTCTGAATGAGCAGACAGTGATGAATTAGTTTCCTCAGTCATATATGGAAAGGTCAATATTTCAAGGGTTGGGGCTCATGGTACTACTTCCTCAGGTAAGATTAACCCTTGAGAATCTGAGAACTCAAGTTCTCAGGTGTAATAGGGTCCTCCCACACATCCCCACCCAAAGTTATAGGATACCATTCTTAATCAGTTAGTGCCCGTACTTCAATTGCCTACATTATCTGAGGCTGAGACTTGAAATTTTGATGTAATTCACTTCAGCTTATAGTAAGGGCTTCAGTTTGATTTTCTGAAACTCAAGCTCTGGGACAACTGGAGGGAAGATTCTCTTTCTGGGCACACTCAGAAAACCTTAGACCATTTATTGGCATCTGAATCTGGTCAATTTTGTCACTAACTTCATTTTTCCTGCAGTTGATTAAGATTACAATGCACTTATTCCTTTCCTTTATCAATAGATAGTAAGAGTAACCAACCAGCAGCATCATTTTCAACATTTCCTCCCAAGCTGTCCAAAGTTCCTAAATAGGGTCATTAAATCCATAGTCACTCACTATTGATCAACAAAGATGTTAAAAAAAATTTATCTCTTTAAGTTTGAAATACAGTTTGCACCATGGACTTTCAGTACTCTCTGAGATTCTAGGAGACAGAGTAAATAGAGAGGCTTCAGAAACTGAAGGTGCTGCTGAGTTTGAAGGTGCTGGTGAATTAAAAAACCTATTCCAGATACTTAAAAGATGCATCCTTTTACTTCCATTTCTCTAGAACCACTCAGATACCACAACTGTCTTAGGGTTCTCTAGAGTCACAGAACTTATGGAATGAATCTCTCTTTCTCTCTCTGTTTCTCTCAGTATCTGTCTGTCCCCCTCTCTGTCATTCACTCTCTCTCTCTCTCTCTCTCTCTGTCTCTGTCTCTGTTTCAGTCTCTCTCTCTCACACAGAAATATCTCTATATATGAATTCATTGGAAAAACTTACAGGCTGCATTACAACAATGGCTAGTTGTGAATGAAAAGTCCGGGAATCTAGTAGCTGCTCAGTCCTTCGAGACTGGGTGTCTAAGCTGGTCTTCTGATATACTGGAATCACAAAGAAGTAGGCTCCAATGCCAGAGAAGAAATAGAAGTACTGGCAAGGCAAGGGCTATCAAGCAAAGAAGGATTACACATCATTCCTTCTTGTCCATATAGTGACTTCTTGAAGAAGGTGAGCCCAGATTAAAAATCTACCTTCCAGCCTCAAGGTCTGGGTCAAAGGCATGGGTCATGCTGCCTCAAGATCCACATCAAAGCCATGTTGTTGTTGTTGTTTTGCCTCAAGATCTGGATCACAAGTGTGCCCTCCAATTCTGCATTATACTTCACTCCAGATATAGTCATTAACAACCAAGAATAGCCATCACAATATACATAGACATACTATAACAATTAGTGTGAAAGAGGCCATGGAATTTAAACCAAGCAGGTAAGGTATATGGGAAATTTTGTCAAGAGGAAAGCAAGAGGAGAAATGTTCTAATTATTTAATAAATTCAAATTAAAATGTAAAAACAAAACAAACCAGTAAACGGCAATAACAAATCCAAACTAAACCAAAACAAAAAATCAAAAGTCATATACCTATTAGGGAAATGCAGACTAGGGTTCCTATAAGCTTCCCTGCTTCCCTAGCTATAAGGTCAATCAATCAGCAGGAATAGAATTCATAGCTAAGGTTGGCACACATTTGAGGAAAGGAGGTCAAACACTGCTGTGGGAGTTAGAACCACAGAATCATCTAAGGAAATCATTACAGTGTTCTCAAAACAATGAACAAAGGAAAGAAAGAAAACCACTGCACTATGCAAACTAGTGTGTGACACTATTCCTGTGGAAACAATGACAAATGTCTATTTAGCATAGGTAAGGAGCTAATGACCAACAAAAGCTGGGAAACCAACAAAACCTCAATGGTGAACCGATAAGGACTTTGTTTGCTTTCTTATTGGTAGGTGTTTTGTCTGCATGGATATCTGTGCACCAGTGTGTTCCGAGTGCTAGCAGAGGCCAGAGAGGGCATTGGATGCCCTCAAGTTCAGCCTACACATTGAGTGCCCATGTGAAGGTGTTTGGAATTCAAAATGAATCTTTTGAAAAAGGAGACATTCAGCCAAAATACTTACTCACCCTGGGCCTTACATCCCATGTATACATCCTATGGAATGGATACACATGTGCAGCATGGCCACGTACTCTATAGAAATCTATAGGCATGATTTGCATGGGTACATAAGCCCCTATATGCATGTGCTGAGCTACCTATAAAGATGGATATGCCCACCTGTAGCAGAAATCTTAGATGGTCTTATTAATAAAATAAAACCTGTGAGCCAGGTATTAGGGTGAAGCTGGAAGTTCAGAGATACAGAACAGGCCACAACTAACCTCACCTGGCCAACTTCTCAGCTGCCTTTGTTTCCTCAAATGGGAAGCTTCTGTGTCTTCATCCCAATGGCTCTCAGCTGAACTGCTGCTCCAAAGTCTGAAGCTTAACCAGCCAAATGCTTCTAGTTTCTGGTCCTCATGTCTGAAATACCTTTCTGCTTTCTACCACCACTCCCTGGGATTAAAGGCTCACTTTCTGGGATTAAAGGGGTGTGTCACCATGCCTGGCCTTTTCCAATGTGGCCTTGAACTCACAGTGATCCAGAGAGATTTCTACCTCTGGAATGCTAGGATTAAAGGCGTGTACTACGTGTACTACCCCTGCCTATTCTCATGTTTAATATTGTGGCTGTTCTGTCTCTGACCCCAGATAAGTTTATTAGAGTGCACAATATTTTAGGAAACACAATACCACCACACCTACCCCACACCCTCTCTCTACCACATTTCTTCTAGACAGGCCTCCACACCCTCCCCTTTCTCCTTTCCCAATCTCTACTAATATAACTCTTAAAGTGGGTTTCATTGTATACCTTGTGGTCCATTCTCATGTACAGTAAATAACACTGGTTTTGCTCTAAGAATATATAAATGCTCAGAAGTGATTACAATAACATACTAGCATCAGTACATGTATGGAGAGTATAATCTTCACAAGTGATACTACAATTATTAGGGTTTCATTGTATAGACCTTTTCAGTAATATATAAGGTAATGGTACATGTGTTACAAAAGTGTGACTTTGATTCAATATAAGTACAAAGTGTACTTAGGATCATAAACATTTACATTTCGTTTTTCAAGTTTAAGGGGCCATAAGGCACTTGCCAATTTTCACAAATTAGTCTGAACTGATTTGCCAAATTATAATATGAAACCTGACATTCCAACTCCATTCCATTGAATATGTTCATCAACAGTAGAACAAATTTGCAAAGTTCCATTCAAGCTATATCACTGCCATCTCTACTCTGAGTGAGAATATTTTCCTTGAGGTAAGCCATAAGGGCTACAATCAGTGATATCTCATGGGGAGGTATCAATAAGCCCTTGAGGTTTCTCACCTTTACATTGTTGCCAGTGTGTCCAGTCAGATTCCTTGTTGGTAATCCACATCTCAAAGATGGTAGATTTATGGAACTAATAGAATTAATTCCCTGTCCTCTAAAACCAGATGCATGAAACATATAAAATTTATCATGAAAATGATTAACTAAGGATGGCCAAAATTGAAAAGTTCTATTTAGTAAGTGAATTCCATTGTCCATAGAAATTTGAATTCCTTGCACTCCCACAGTGTAGTTTGTAATCTCCTCACTCACCTCAAGTTTAGCAGGTCATCTGAGGTCATAAGAACCAGATAGCCAGGCGGAATCACTGACAACAACAGGAATATCCATATCTCCCTAATTTACTCCCTTGTTAATTGGAGGATCAGGAAAATAATCCCAGTGAATATGATCAGTCACTGTTACCTGTTTATTTATCATAGACAGCATAGCCAGGAACAAAGTTGTAGCACTCAAAGGTTTTGCAGCCAGAAAACTATTGCTTCTCCTTCTTCAGTCAATTTCTTGAACTGTCCCCATGAAGGAGGATGAGCTCTATGCTTCAGGGGTTTTCTGTATCTTTTTCTCCCCGGAGCTGTGTTATCCATATCAGCAGCCAAGCCATCCAGGAGACTGCTCTTGTCCATGTTAAGTTTTATTAATTTTGATGATATCCACAATTTCCTGTTTTCTGCAGAAACATAAGCATAACCTTGATCCCATTATAAAACCTTCCCCAGTTTCCACACTGATGTCAAGGCATCCCTGTAGTACACAGGCTGATTTAATTCAGCAGTTTTTTCTATGGTCCAATGCCTTTCAGCAACTGTTATCCCTGAATCATTAGCATTTAAATTTTTTTAAATTTTTTAAAATTTAATTGTGTGTTTATTTTATAAGTGGGATGTGGGATTACCAGGAACTGGAGAGAAACTCTCCAGCTACCTCAGTTCTGTCCTGGCACAGGGATGTCTGAAAGAATTTCAGCTGTTCTCAATTTCTTATAATTAAAAGAGCATTTTTTCCTTCTATTTTTACTAAGATGAGGCTGTTTTCTTTATTTTTTGTTTACAGGGCTTTTTAATTTTTAGACTTTGATCAATATTTTTCCCTTTTTATTGAGAAAATCCTTTTTTCTTAATTAATATCTTCTCCCTTTCCTACTGGGAAATTTTCTTTGTTATTTCCTTTCCTTCACCTTTCTATACTGAGAAGATATCCTTTTTTACATTCCTTTCACTCCCTTTCTCTACTGGAAAATTCCTTTTTTAACTTTCTTTCCTTCCTCTTTCTCTACTAGGAAGAATCCTTTTTTAGTTTCTATTTTTCTTTGTCTCAGGAGTTCATGTGTTCACAAACATGCAGCAAACTTTTCG
>CM010903.1:530179-542897 GCA_003704135.2 Peromyscus polionotus subgriseus
GCCATACTGTACATTGGAGTCCTTGTAAGATAGTATCCCAAAAGCAACTGGAACTTGAGTTTATAAATTTATAATTTTCAAAGCCAATCGAGATGTATATAACTACTGAATTAAATTTATCATGCCCAATAGAATGAAAGATTATCTAACTGTAGTAGCTACTTTTTTTGCCAGGGTCTCCACTGTGCTAGCTGTAGTAAGCAATTATGAAATGGTAATCCCAGAAACAGTAGCAGCGGTGTGCGCCATTGATATAACAGCAACAGCGACAGCAGCAAAGTCAAGTTCTCTTCTAGATTGTGTGGACATCCACTGGCATGGATACAACTCCAGTAACACGAACCGCCAAGGCCCGTTTTTCTTGATCCGAGCATGACTGGCTGTCAGCTCTTCTGGAGAATCCAATCTCATGGCTACAGTTCCTAGGCTTACATTAATGCTTGCCAAAGCTGGCCATATTGGGCTCTCGATCTCCATTGGCATCAGAAGGGTAGATTTTTTTCATGATGACCCATTAGGTCTCTGTCATGTTGGGCTTCAGCAGCAGCCACAGGGCATGTTCAGTGCTCAGGAATCCAAAGAGGAACCTCATTGTCCTGAGGAAAGACATAAACCAAACTCTGGGGCCCTCACCTGCAGGGCTCTGGCCCCCGTATTGGGTAACTGTTACCTTGCTTGCAGACCTTGACCTTGATATCTTCCCAATGCTAATTCCCTGCCAGGTTCCACCCTCCTGAATGCTTAAGAGAAGGAAGTTCCTTGTCTGTGTATCCTGAATAATGGGTATTAACAGCTTAGATGCAGGATTGTAAAACATCAGTAGTGAACTTCTGCCCTCCGGGGCCCTCCCATTGTGCTGTAAACCTGTAATTAAGACTTCTTACCCCCTTCAAGAAATGACATTCGACATTTAAGATTATATATATATATATTTGAATGAATCCTGCAAATGTAATCTATGAATACTACAAATGTGAATAATATCATGAGTCTAATTTAAAAAAAATTAATTAAATATATATATGGGTTAATTTAGGTTATAAGAACTAGTTAGGAACAGGACTAAACTAAGGCAGAGCTTTCATAATTAATAATAAGTCTGCATGTCATTTTTTTGTGACATGGTAGTCCAAAGAACAATCTGTCTAGAAAATAAAATAAAATAAAAAAAAGCCAGGCACATCCCTCAAATTAAGAGTGAACAAGACAACCCAGTAGGAGTAAAAAGTTCCCCAAAGCAGGCAAAATAATCAGAAATAACACCTGACTCCACTATTAGTAATCATACAGGAGTCCCAAACTACACAAACATAATATGTATGCAGAGTACATAGGTCAGACCAATATAGATTCCTGATAGTTTGGTCAGTCTCTGTGATCCCCTAGGGGCCCTGCTTAGTTGATTCTGGGAGCCATTTTCTTGTGGGGTTATGACCACTCTGGCTCATACACTCCTTCCTTGGACTCATCTGCTGGTTTCACAGAACTCCACCTAATGATTTGTTGTGGGACTCTGTTTCTGGTCACATCAATTGATGGTTGAAGCCTCTCTGATGATGATTGTGTTAGAACCTAGTCTGGTTACATAAGATGTCTGGTTTAGTTTCCGTACACTCCATTACAAGGAGAGTTTCTGAGGGTCATCCTCATGGATTCCTGGGAGTTTCTGAGGCACTGGGTTTCTACCTCACCACCCAAATACCCCCAAATTCCAGTCTCCTCTTCTAGTACTCTCTCCATCCATTCCCCACATAATTCCTCTCCATCCCATCCCCACTTGTCCCTAGTACATCTGTGAAATCTCTTCTACTTCCTCTTCTCAGGGAAATTTATGTCACCCTTGGTCCCTCCTTGTTACTTAGAATCCCTGGGTCTGTGGATTGTAGCATGGATGTCATTTAGTTTACAGCTAATATCCATTTATAAGTGAGTCTATATTGTGTTTGTCTTTCTGTGTCTGGCTTACCTCACTCAGAATGATTTTTTTTAGTTCTATACATTTGCCTGGAAATTTCATGTTGTCATCCCTTTTAACAGCTGAGTAATACTTCATTGTGTAAATGTACCACATTTCCTTTATCTATACTTTACTTGAGGGACATTTAGATTACTTCCAGTTTCTTGCTACTACAAATACAGCTGCTATGAGCATAGTAGAGTAAGTGTCCTTGTGGTATGGTTGAGCAAACTTTGGGTATCTGCCTTGAGGCAGATCAATTCCCAATTTTCTGAGAAACCTCTATATTGATTTCCAGTGCTACTACCAGCAATGAAGGAATGTTCACTCTTCTCCACATCCTCTCCATCCTAAACCATCATTAATGTTTTTGAACTTAGCCATTCTTACAGGTGTAAGATGGAATTTCAGAGTTGTTTTTATTCTCAATCCCCTGATGGCTACAGATATTGATTATTTCTTCAACTGTTTCTCCACAATTTATGATTTTTCTGTGGAGGATTCTATTTAGATTTATACTCCATTTTTATTTAGATTTTTTGTGGTTTTGTGTAGTTTCTTGAATTCTTTATATATTTGGAAACCAGCGCTCTATCAGATATGAGAGGGTGAAGAAATTTTCCTGTTTGGTAGGCTGCTGTCTTGTCCTACTGACAGTGTTTTTTCCCTTACAGGAGAGCTGAAGTTTCATGAGGTGCCATTTATTCGCTGTTGTTCACAGTGTTTGAGCTATGACTGTTCTAAGTTGTTTCCTGAGCCAATTCATTCAAGGCTATTCCACAGTTTCTCTGCTATCAATTTCAGGGCTTTGATCCACTTAGACTTGAGTTTTTTTCAGTTTGATAGATATGTATTTATCTGGATTATTCTACCTCCCACTGCCCAGTTTGAACAGCACACGTTGTTGAAAATCTGGTATCCATAAGTGTGTGGAATTATACCTGTGTTTGGTTTAATTACACTGAGAAGACCAGTCTATTTTTTATGACAATGTAATGTGATTTTTATTATTGTAGTTCTGTAGTACAGCTTGAAATCAGGGATAATGGTACCTCCAGAAATGCTTTTATTGTACAGGATTATGTTAGCTACTCTGGGTTTTGTTTTTCCCTATGAAGCTAAGCCTTGTTCTTTCAATATCTGTAAAGAATTGTGTTGAGATCTGGATAAGGATATCCTTGAATCTGTAGATTTTTTTATTTTGTTTGTGTTGTTTTGTTTTGTTTTTGTAAGATGGCTATTTTACTATGTGCATCCAATCATTGAGCATGGAAGACTTCTCAATTTTTTGATACCTCCTCCAACTTTTTCTTCTAAGACTTACAGTTCTTGTCATACAGGTCTTTCATCAGCTTGGTTAGACTTGCACCAAGATATTTTATATTATTTGTAGATATTTGTAAGGATGTTATTTCCAAGTTTTCTTTTTTACCCCTTTATCTTTTTTATGTAGGAGGCAAACTCATTTTTTTAGTTAATCATGTAACCACCCACTTCACTAAAGGTGTTTATCAGCTGTAGGAGCTCCCTAGTTGAATTTCCAGGACCACTTATCTATATAGGCATATCATCTGTGAATAATAATATTTTTAATTCTTCCTTTCAAATTTGTATCTCCTTGATCTCCTATGTCTTATTCCTCTAGCTAGAATTTCAAGTACTATATTGAATAGATATGGAGAAAGTGCACAGCCTTGTCTTCTTCCTGGTTTTAGTGGAATTGCTTTGAGTTAATTAACAAAATCATAAATGAAAATGAGAATATGACCACAGCTACCAGGGAAGTCCTGGGAATTATTATGTCATACTTCAAAACCTGTACTCTACTCTGGTGTGATACGCACCAACAGGCAATCAGGTGAGTGACCTACCTGCTGGTAGGGACACCACCAGACACTTGATTCTGCTCTGCCTCATACTCGTCCACATGGCTAGCACTTGCCTGCAATTCCAGCAGATTTCATAGGCACAGGTACATCCCACACCATAGTTTATGAACTGTCCTGGGTCTCACAATGAAACATTTATCCCTGAAATTTATCTTTAACTATAGAAAATTAGTCATTGAAAACTCTGATGTGAAAGCTTCCTGCATGAAATTTCACCTTCACACGACAAATCAATGATATAAAGATAATATGAATGTTTCATTGTGAGACCCTGGACAGTTCAATGTCTGAATCTCACATGCAGTTATGTCTTGTCTGTGGCCATTAACTACATATATCATAGGGAATGAATGAATATTAGCAAGGGTCTTCCTCAATTGCAACAAGAAGTATTGAGTGCTTGCTAACTTGACATCACTGCAATAATGTATTAAGGTCATGTGCACATTACATCTTCTGCTTTCGTGGGTGCCCAGGGAAGCACATTTTCCTACTTCTACAGAGGAAAGTCAGAGTCTGTTATAGGTAGAAGGTTCTCTGTGTAGGACAGCTGGAATGTAGGACAACTAACACTCACAGCAAGACTTAAAACCAATTCAATATGACAAGTAGCTGTGACTTTTCCTTAAAATATTTAGTGTTACCAAATAAAACAGTGCATTTTGTTTTGCAAAAAGTATTCATGATTTTAGTATCTCCTATTCAAAAACAGACCTTCACTTCAGAGAGAGCTTGCAATTATGTATCCATATTCTAAGCTCAAAAATATGAAACTTGTCACAGCCAGCTATGATGGCCCATTTAGGTTAATAATCCATGTCTGTAATCAACTAAGGAAAATGTAGCTGGGCACATCTATGAGGGATATTCTTCATCAGATGATTTTAAAGATTAATTTATTTCATATTACATGTACTGGTGCTTTACTCAATGTATGTGTGTGTACCTTATGCATTCTGGTGTTCTAGGACGTCAGAAATGGACATCAGTTGGACTGGAACTGTTTTTATGAAAGGTTGTAATATACCATGTGGGTGGTGGTAACTAAAACAGTGCCCTCTTGAAGATTAGCCAATGCTTTTAATTGCTTAGGTGACTGTAGCCTGAATCTTAAAAAGTCTTATTAATAAAAACAAACCCAATGCAAGGATTGGGGTGAATTCTGGAAGATCAGAGAAGCAGAACAAGCCACAGTCAGCTCACCTCGCCAGTTCCTCAGCTGATCCTGCTTCCTTAGACTGGAAGCCTCTGTGTCCTCATCTGAATGGGTCTCAGCTGAACTTCTACTCAAAAGCTTGAAAGCTTAATCAGGTTTAGCTCCTCATTTTCACCCCTTAAATACCTTTCTGCTTCCTGCCATCACTTCCTGGGATTAAAGGCTCTTGTTACCACGCCTGGCTGTTTCCTGTGTTTTTGAACTCACAGAGATCCAGACTGATCTCTGCCTCTGGAATACTAGAATTATAGGTGTGAATGCCACCATTTTCTGGCCTCTATGTCTGTCTAGTGGCTGTTCTGTTCTCTGATCCCAGAACATTTATTAGGGTATACAATATATTGGGGAACAAAATATCACCACAAGTGAATCTCTATCCGTTGATTCGGTTTTAAAATGTGAGGATATGCTTATAATTGTGTGTAAGAACTTCACATGGCAGTTGGATAAAAGAGAAATTCAGAGGACAACTGAGACAGTGAATGTGGTTTGAGAATGTCCGAAGATCTCATATACGATTTCATGACAGACAGTCTTCCAAACCCATCATTTCACTTTAGCCAGGCATGATGATACCCTGGGTGGAATCCATGACAGTGTTGTGTCAGGGAACTCTGGAGGTCACAGTCAGCCACTCCTTAGTGAAGGATATTGAAGGGTTTGGACAAGGACATCTAACAGCATCTTAGGACTAAAATTAACTTTATCATCTTTTTCATAAGAGAAACTATACCACAGTTTCCATTCTACAAGTACTACCTTCTCAGAGAGTACTGACACCTGTTGCTCATGAGGACAGATGAGAAGACACTCAGTGGTACTGTCACCAACTCTGCCCTCAAGAGAGAAAGGGTCCTGTTTTCTGGAGTCCCCATCACAATTCAGTCATAGATGATGTTCCCTCCTTCTTGAACTACAGTGAGCCTGTCAGCCTTGTCCAGCCAATTGGTGGCACTGAGAAGAACCATGACCCTCCAGGGTTGGTTACATATAGTTTTGAAAGCTTCATTCTGTCCAAGGGAGGTGATCACATAATGAGTGTTCTTATACCTTAGACTCACACCAAAACCATATACACACAGCTTATTCATCCTGGGACCCCAAATTCTGAGCCACATGGGCCTATTCAGATACTCCTCCTACTGCAAGAATACAACCACAGTTGTGGTCAATGCCCAGCAACACCCTCTAGCTCCAAGTTGATGGTGAGCAAGTCTCAATGATGAACAAATTATTTCAAGACCTGAGCATCTTTCCATGAGCCATGTTCTGAGAAGAGACATAGGTGGAATGTGATTGAATAGAGCTGAGTTCTCCTTTATCAAAGTGTGAGAGGCAGATATATTTACATCAGAGAATGAGAGAGATCAGGTGTAGAGGAAGAATGAACCTATTGGCCCTGGCACATTATGCCAAATGTGTTATCCAGGACTTCATCACTATTGACCCAGAGAGGATCTGTTTAAGACACTTGACGAACTGCCACTCAAATATAATTCTGAAGTCCATTGTTACTATTTAACTCTGTCTAGAAATGATAAAACATACCTCCTCATGCTCCTGGGTCAAATTCTCTAGACCTGGAACATTCAAAATGACTTCTTCATGGGATCTGTGAACTCTATGCCATTCACTATGTGGTACACAGGACATGCATGTGCCATGGGCCCATCCTTTGAACTGATGCTGAGTTAGAGAATTTTTCACATGTGATACATTCCTACCATTGAATCACTACAGAAGAGGAGGATGAGAAATTGTGAGACCCAGAGGTTGTGGGTAACAAGAATACTCTATTGAACACTGCAAAGCAGTTGCACATCTGAGCACACAGTGTTGAGACAGCATCTTCAAACCACATATAAGCTCATTACAGAAAAAATCCAGTATATGGATAGGAGATGCAAACTAAATCCTACCTAGAGTTGAATAGCTATTGGCATCTGATAGGACCTGGAAGAGGGAGAGTCGGCCTTCTTTAAGGGTGTGGGTACTGACAGGATGCCCAAGAACAAATGGAAATCACAAATGGAACTGTATGGAAGGAGGTGAGAACAGAATGCTAGGTGAGTAGGGAATGCAGTGGAATGAGTAAGAGTTTGAGAGAGGGTTAAATCAAAACACATTGTTTAAAATTCTCAGAGAACTAATTTCTAAAAGGGAGAAAGAAAAAGATAGAGTTTGTATTGTAAAAGATGGATGCTACATGTAAACTTGAATTTATATATTTAACAGATTTTTTTTTCATTTTACTTACCAATTCCAGTTCTCCCTCCCTCCCCTTCTCCCTCCACTCCCCACCTCCCCCAATCATTACCTCATTCACTTCTCAGAGTGGGTAAGGTCTCCCATGAGGAATCAACAAAATCTGGCATACTAAGGCAGGACCAAGCACCTACCTTCATGTCAAGTCTTGGCTGAGCTCCTGTACTTCAGTTGAAGAGAGGGAGAAGGCATCACAGGAGCAAGTGAGGTCAAGATCATCATGGGGAAAACCACAGAGACAACTGACGCAAACTGTTGGGAACTCAGGAACTGCCAGCTAGGGAACACACACAGGATTGAACTAGGTCTTCTGAATGTGGGTGACAGTTATGTGGCTTGATCTGTTTGGGGAGCCTCTGGCAATGGGATCAAGACTTATCTCAGGTGCATGAACTGGCTATTTGAAACACATTCCTGGGGTGGGATATTTTGCTCATATAAACTTGAAATTACATTAGAATTGCAGTAACACACTTGTTACATCAGAACAAAATAGTGTCTTAGAGTTTCTGTATCTGTGAAGAGATACCATGACTAATTGTGGTGGCTCACTTACAGTTACAGTCCATTATAATCACAGTGAGATATGGATGCATGCAGGCAAGATATGGTGCTCTACAGGTAGCTGCTACATGTTGGTAGGCAAGTAACAGAAACTAGACTGTGTCACTGGTCTTTTCTTGTGCATATATCAGACTTCAAAGTACTCCTGAAAAGTGACACACTTTGTCAAACAAAACCACACCTAATCCAACAAGGCCATACCTCCTAATAGTGCCACTCTTCTTGGGGGCCATTCTTTCAAACCACTACACTCCTTAAGGACAAAAAATATTCAAGCAATCAGCAAATATACCATGAGGATTTATTAAGCAGTTGATAAGAGCATCTATTGCTATTGCAGACAACCCATGATCAGGTCCCAGGACCCATATTGCAGTCACCAACACAAGTAACCCCAGTCCCAGGGGAGCCAATGTTCTCTTCTAAACACCACAGGGAGCAGAAATCTCACACTAGTGACTTAACAGTACACTTGAAAGCTCTAGAACAAAAAGAAACAAACACACCCAGGAAAAATAGAAGCCAGGAAATATTCAAATTGAGGGATGAAATCAATAATTCAAAGAATGATTGAAACAATGATTTGGTTCTTTGAGAAAATTTATACAATAGACAAATGCCTATCCAAAGTAACCAAAAGCTAGAGAGAGAACATCCAAATTAACAAAATCAGAAATGAAAAGGGAGACATAACAACAGAAAACAAGGAAATACAGAGAATCATCAGGTCATTCTTGAAAAATCTGTACTCCACAAAATTGGAAAATCTAAAAGAAATGCACAATTTTCTGGATAGGTACCACATACCAAAATTAAGTCAAGACCCAATAAACAATTTAAACGGAACTCTAACACCTATAGAAATGGAAGCAGTCATTAAAACTCTGCCAACCTAAAAAGTCCAGGACCTGATGGTTTCAGTACAGAATTCTATCAGATTTTCAAGAAAGAGCTAATACCAATACTCTTCAAATTGTTCCACATGATAGAAACAGAAGGACCATTGCCAAACTCTTTTTATGACGCTACAGTTACCCTGATCCCCAAACCAAACAAAGATGCAATAGAGAAAGAGAATGACAAACCAATATCCCTCATGAACATTTATACAAACGTACTTAATAAAATAATGCAAACTAAATACAAGAACATATCAAAAAGCTTGTCTACCATAATCAAGTAGGCTTCATCCCAGAGATGCAAAGGTGGTTCAGCATATGAAAATCTGTCAATGTAATCAACCATATAAACAAACTGAAAAAAAAAACACATGATCATCTAATTAGATACTGAAAAAACCTTTCTAACACCTCATCATGATAAAGGTCATGGACAGATCAGGAATATAAGGAACATACTTAAACATAATAAAGGTAATTTACAGCAAGCTGACAGCCAATGTCAAACTAAATGGAGAGAAATTCAAAGCAATTTCAATAAAATCAGGAACAAGACAATGCTGCCCACTCTCTGAATATCTAGTTAATAAAGTACTCAAAATTCTAGCTAGAGCAACAAAAGGAGATCAAAGGGATACAAATTGGAAAGGAAGAAGTCAAACTTTCCCTATTTGTAGACAATATGATAGTATACATAAGTAACGCTAAAAATTCTACCATGGAACTCCTACAGCTGATAAACACCTTCAGTAATGTCCAGGGTATGAGATTATCTAAAAAAATCACTAGCTCTTCTATATACAAATGATAAACAGGCTGAGAAAAAAAAATAGTGAAACATTAACCTTTGCAATAGCAACAGATAATATATAATACCTTGGTGTAACTCTAATTAAACAAGTGATAGACTTTGTATAACAAGAACTTTAAGTCTCTAAAGAGAGAAATTGAAGAATATATCAGAAAATGGAAAGATCTCCCATGCTCATGGATAGGTAGAACCAACATAATAAAAAGGGTAATCTTATCAAAAGCAATCTACATTTTCAATGCAATCCCCATCAAAATCCCAACACAATTCTTCACAGACCTAGAAAGAACAATACTCAACTTCATATGGGAAGACAAAAAAACCCATGATAGCTGAAACAATCCTGTAAGTAAAAAAACTCCTGGAGACATCACGATCCCTGACATCAAGATCTACTATAGAGCTATAAAAATAAAAACAGCTTGGTACTGGAATCAAAACCAAGACATGGACCAATAGAATGGAATTGAAGATCATGACATTAATTCACACACCTATGAACACCTGATTTTTGACAAAGAAATCAAAACTATACAATGGATAAAAGAAAATATCTCCAGGAAGTGGTGCTGGCATAACTGGATGTCAGCATGTAGAAGATGGCAAATAGATCCATATCTATCACCATGCACAAAACTCAAGTCCAAGTGGTTGAAAGACATCAACATAAATCCAGATACACTGAACCTGATAGAAGAGAAAGTAGGAATTAGCCTTGAACACACTGGCACAGGAGACCACTTCCTATATATCCCACCAGTAGCACAGACACACACACACAACAATTAATTAACTCTACCTACTGAAACTGAGAAGCTTCTATAAGGCAAAGGTCATGGTAAGTAAGACAAAATGACAGCCTACAGAATGGGAAAAGATCTTCACCAACCCCACATCTGACAGAGGGCTGATCTCCAAGATATATAAAGACCTCAAGAAACTAGACTTCAAAATACCAAACAATAAAGGAAAAATGGGCTACAGAGTTAAACAGAGAATTCACAATAGAAGAACCTCAAATAGTCAAAGACATTTGAGAAATTTGTCAACATTCTTAGTCTTCAGGGAAATGCAAATCAAAATAACTCTGAGATACCATATTACACCTGTCAGAATGGCTAAGATCAAAAACACTGAAGACAGCTTATGTTGGAGAGCATATGGAGCAATGGTAAAAGTCCTCCACTGTTGGTGGGAGTGCAGTCTGGTACAGCCACTTTGCAAATCAGTGTAGTACTTTTTCAGAAAACTGGAAATCTATCTACTGTAAGACCCAATGATACCACTCTTGGGCATATACCCAAGGGATACTCAGTCATACCACAAGGACACTTGCTGAACTATGTCCATAGCAGTATCATTCATAACAGCCAGAACCTAGAAACAACCTAGATGTCCCTCAATGGAAGAATGGACAAAGAAAAATGTGATTCATATACACAAGAAAGTACTAGTCTGTAGTAAAAATAAAATGGCATTGTGAGATTTGCAGTGAAATGGGTGAAACTAGAAAATATTATGAGTGAGGCAACCCAGACTCAGAAAGACAAACATGGTATGTACTCACTCAAAAGTAGACACTAGATGTAGAGCAAACCAGACTACAACCCACAGCTCCAGAGAAGTCAGTTAACAATGAGAACCCTAAGAGGAAGAGGCATAGATTACCTTGAGAAGGGGACATGGATGAGATCTCCATGAGTAAACTGGGGATGGAGGGCTAATTGAATGTAGGGGATGGGGAATGAGAACTTAAGGTCCAGGATTGTTGAGCTGGAATAGGGACATAGAGGGAGAGAAATAAAACAGATACGTTGAAAGAGGAGATATCATGAGTATAAGGAGAAACCCTTTCCTAGAGAAATTCCCTGGAATCTATAAGGATGATCCCAGCTTAGACTACTAGCAGCAGTGAAGAGCGTACCTGAACTGGCTTACTCCAGTAATTAGATCAGGGAATACCCTCACTGTCATCATAGAGCCTTTCTCCAGTAACTGATGGAAGCAGATGCAGAGATCCACAGCCAAACACCAGACTGAGCTCCAGGAGTCCAGTCAAAGGGAGGAAAGAGGGGTTCTATTAGCAAGGGGCATCAAGATTGTGATAGGAAAACCTACAGAGATAACTGAACCAAGCTAATGGTAACTCATGAACTTTAGAACAAAAGCTGTGGAGCCTACTCTGGACTGGACTAGGCCCTCTGCATAAGTGAGACAATTGTGTAGCTTGACCTGTTTAAGGGGCCCCTGGCAGTAGGATCAGCATCCATCCCTGGTGCCTGCATTGCCTTTTTAGAGCCAATCACCTATAACGGGACATCTTACACAGCCTTGATGCTGGGTGAAGGGCTTGCACCTGCCTCAACTGAATGTACCAGGCTCTGCTGACTCCCCAAGGCCTTACCATTTCAGAGGAGGGAATGGGGCATGAGCTGGGGTTTGAGGCAGAGGGAGACTTGGGAAGAGAGAGGAGAAGAGAATCTGTCTTTGCATGTAAAATGAATAAAAATTTCTTAATGAAATTTTTAAAAAAATCATTACCTTTGAGGTTGAACTCAGTAGTACACTGAGAATCTCAAGGCTGAGATTTAGGACCAAGAAAGCATCCCCCTTGACCAGAAGCTGCAGATAGCACCAGCAGCAGACAGGGTGGCTTCACCTAGCATACTCCAACTTACAGGAGTCTACTATGTACCTGGTGCTGTGGCTGTGTGGTGACATCGATAGCCATCCCTTCACCAGCCTAACCAAGAATAAAAATGTGACAAGAAGATGCAGTGCCGCTCACAAGTACTGCCCACCCCTGCACCAATTTATGGCTAATAATGGAAAGAAAGTGTCCACACCAACACCCTGCACCCTAAGAGGGTCAAATAATACACATCCCTGTTTGGTCCAAGATCCCAGACACCATAAACTTTTTAGTCAAAGGAAAAGGACAAAGAAAAGTGGATATGTAAGTGTTGGGCCTGTTAGATGGCTCAGTGTATAGATGCCTGCTGCCAGCATTGAGGGTCGACTGCTATTGACAGGACCCATATTATATAAGGAGAAAACTGACTATTGATTTTTTTCTCTGAACTTGATGCCTGGGGCATATATTCATGAGCACACACA
>CM010903.1:574739-587788 GCA_003704135.2 Peromyscus polionotus subgriseus
CAGTAATCTGTGGCTAGGCAGATCCTGGGGGAGAACTGCTATTATTACTCCGCCAAAGGTCCACAGTATTAAACACATTCCTTACTATAGTACTCATAGATAAGAATACATCTCAACCAACATTAGAGATGCTTCCTTTCGCAGTAGATGGTGCTTAACACAGAAACCCCCACATGTCAAAGTGCAGAGAATGGACTACAGAATGCTTAGTACTAAGTGGAACATCAATATCTCACCCCCATTTTTTCATGGCTCAGTGACTATTTTAGAAGAGGTGCAGAAAGATTCTAAGAGTCAGAGATGGTCCATGGCTACAAGGAAGCAGTATTCTCTGAACACTGCAGGGCAGATCACATATGAAATCACAGCAGTTATGACAGCATACATGAAGCCCTTGCAAGCTCAAGGCAAGCAAAGATAAAAAGCAATAGTGAGGGGACTTGGGCATGGAGTTTCACCTGTATCTGGGGAGTGTTGACAATTAATAGCTTTTTGCAGATGGACAGTCAGGTTTCTTTAACAGCATGGCCCCATGTAGATGGATAACAATCCAATGAAGCCCAAACATGTAGATTTTTGTGGGCAGCATAAATTGGACTTGATAGATGTTTCATTTTTGAAAACTGAAAAGAGAACAAAAAGTTGTGTAGATATGGAAGTGGGTAAGGTTGAGGGGTTGGGCAGTGAATATGTTCAAAAGACATTTTTCAAAATTTTACAAATATTAATAAAAATGAGAAGAAACACAAAGAAAAGAGTCAGGATAAAGTAGTCTTCTTTCATCCTTGAATTTGTAAAATACAAAGAAATATTCTATGAGCTGTAAAATTTGTTATTTTCCATATACAAAACTATTCATAAACTTCTTCATGTGGAAAAGATAATATGTATATGTGACTTCACCTTGTTCTTTCTACTTTACAATAGTGGACCAACAAAATCAAAACTGTTTTTCCATCGTGTGTTTTTCCACCTCAGCCACTGCACACTGCATGGAGGTGCTGAAAATTTTGGAGGAAGGCTTTCCTAATTAATCAATTTTTCCTAAAAATACACTTACAGAGTTGCCCAAAGAGTTGCTTAGTTGATTCCAGGTCCAATAAAATTGACACACACTTTAACCATCACAAGAACACAGTCAAAAATAAAAATAGAGAGAAAGTCTGGTGAGATTTCATGAAAAATCAAATCCTGACCCTCAGGTTAATATATTGACCATTCATGAGTTTGGTGACCAAAAAAAATAGAGGAATGAGTTGAGTCAAGACACTGATTCAAACACTTCTTATCATGCCCTGTGGCATATACCTATACCAAGCTCTACTCTTCTGTCAGATATGGACTCTGGGAAGGCATGACTGGTCACAGTCAGTAATTGCTATGATTAGAGTTTCCAAGGGTACCACTTGTGCTGCATGAAGCAAGAGGTTCTGGGCAGTAGATAGTACTGGCTTGCTGTGGATATAGAACTTATGAATTGTTGGTTCCACTTTGAGAATTATTGGTAAGAGTCCCAAATCTCAGACATTTTAAAAGGAAAATGAAGGATTGAATATGTTGGGATGTATCCATTCTAAGGAGACCAATTGATAAGAGAAGCTGACAGGTGGAGGAAGAAGGTTTTGTTTTCTTGGTTTTGTTTTTGATTTTTCCCAGTAGGATGGCTTTTAACAGCAGACCAAAAATGGCAAATGAGCAGGACATTGCTAGAACATTTGATCCCAGGACCTGTTTCCCACAGTTCTGGTTTACACCTCATAAAAGTCACAGATATCTGACTGCATAGCTCTTATTTAATCTAGAATTCTATCTATAAGGACAATGTGAAACTGCCACATGAGAGTCATGGTTTAACACAATTCTTACCAAAGCCCAAAGGAACCTCCAATATCTCCAATGAAAACTATATGAACTGTAGAAATCATGGTGTACAATTATTGCAATTCCATCCATTTATATATCAGCACTGTTTCCCTGTGGCCAGCACCCCTCCCTTTATTTGCCCACCTCTGGATCAACAACACTGCATCACACACTTGAAATCTGTCAAGTGTCTGTTAAATGCTTTTAGTGTAATAAATAAGTGAGCATAGGAAATGAAAATTATGTTACCTGAATGATGGTGGTACATGTCTTTAATTGCCTTTTTCTAGGAATCTTCGCTGGGTTCATGCTGATATATTCCAGGGAACTTCCCTTACACCAGGTTTCTACCTCAACTTGGTATGACCACCTTTCCAGTTGGCTTTTTCAGCACTCTCCTTCCCACCAAATCCTCACCTGATCCCTCATGTTTCCATCTCCACCTTCTCAGTGTTTTTATTGGTGTGAAGAGACACAATGACCACGGAAACTCTTACAACATCTGAGCAATACTCCTTTGTGTATATACCACATTTTTTTTATCCGTTCTTCAGTTGAGGGACATAGAGGTTGCTTCCACATTCTGGCTATTACAGATAAAGCTGCTGTGAACACAGTTGAGCAAGTGTTCGTGGTATGATTGAGAATCATTTGAGTATATGCTGAAAAGTCATATAGCTGGGTCTTGACATAGATTCATTCCCAATTTTCTGAAAAACCACCATATTGATTTCCTAAGCGGTTGTACAAGTTTGCACTCCTTCCAGCAATGGAGAAGTATTCCTTTGCTCCACATTCCCTCCAGTATGAGCTGTCACTTGGTTTTTTTACCTTAGACATTCTGACAGGTGAAAGGTGGAATCTCAGAATCATCTTGATTTGCATTTCCCTCATGGCTAAGGATGTTGAACATTTCTTTAAGTATGTCTCAGCAATTAGAGATTCTTCTCTTGAGAATTCTCTGTTTAGATCTGTGTCCCAGGTTTTAATTGGATTAACTGTTTTTTTATGTCTAGTTTCTTGAGTCCTTTATATATTTTAGTTTGTGTATCAGGGTGACTGTGGCACCCTACAATGAATTGTGCAAGTTTCATTCTGTTTCTATTTTGTGTAAAAAGATTTAGTAATGTTGGTATTAGCTCTTCTTTGAAGCTGTGGTAGAATCCTGCACTGAAACCATTTCACCATTTTTTTTTTTGGTTAGGAGACTTTTAATGATTGTGCATATTTTTCTTGGGTGGTATAGGTCTATTTAAAATGTTTATTCAACCTTTATTTAACTTTGGTAAGTGGTATCTATTGAGAATTGTCCATTTCTTTTAGATTTTCCAAGTTTGTGGAGTACAAGTTTATGAACTATTATCTAATGATTTTTTTGGTTTCTTCAGTGCCTGTTGTGGCCATTTATGTTTCTGATTTTTTTTTCAATTTGCATATTCTCTCTGCCTTTTATTTAGATTGGTTAAATGTTTCTCTGTCTTGTTGGTTTTCTCAAAGAACCAACTCTTTGTTTCATTGATTCTTTTTTATCATTCTCCTATTTTACTGATTTCAACCCATTGACTATTTCCTGCTGCCTACTCCTTTTTGGCGTGTCTCTTTATTTTTGTTTTAGAGCTTCCAGGTGTCCTGTTAAGTCACTGGTATGAGAATTCTCTAATTTCTTTCTGAAAGAGCTTAGTGTGGTGAACTGTCCTCTAACACTGCTTTCATTGTATCTTACAAGTTTGAATATATTCATTTTCATTGAATTTTAAAAAGTCTTTGATTTCTTTTTTTATTTCCTCCTTCATCCCGTGTTAATTCAGTGGATTTGTTCAGTTTCCATGAGTATGTTTGCCTCCTGTTGTTTCTGAAATCCAACTGTAATCCATGGTGGTCTGATAGCATACAGGGGCTTATTTCAATTTTTTTGTATATCTTGAGGCTTGATTTATTTCAAAGTACATTATCAATTTTTTGAGAAGATTACAGGAGGTACTGAGAAAAGGCATATACTTTCGTGTTTTTGTGAAATACTCTGTAGATATCAGTTAGGTCCATTTATGTCACAATATCTGTTATTTTCATTATTTCTATTTTAAGTTTAAGTCTGTAGTATGTATTTTATGTGAGTGAAGTGATAAAGCCTCTAACTATTAAGGTGTAGGGTTTGATGTGTGATTTATGCTTTAGCAATGTTTCTTTTACAGATGTGGTGCCCTTGCATTTAGGGCATAGATCTTGGTTAATTTTTCCTTTGATGAGTATGAACTGTCCTTCTACATTTCTTTTGTTTAATTTTTGGTTTGAAGCACCTTTTGTTAAATATTAGGATAGTTATATTTGATTGCCTGTTAGGACCATTTGATTGGAAAATGTTTTTCCAAATCTTCACTCTGAGTAATGTGTATCTTTGCTGTTGAGGTCTATTTCCTGTGTGCAGCAGGGGGATGGATCCAGTTTTAATATAAATTCTGTTAGCTTGTGTCTTTTTATTGGTGAATTGAATTCATTGATAATGAGGGATATTAATGACCACGGATTGTTTGTTCCTGTTGTTATTTTGTTAGTATTTTTGCTGTGTGTGTGTGTGTGTGTGTGTGTGTGTGTGTGTGTGTATTTCCCTTCTTTGGATTTAGTTGGTGTTAGGTGTAAAAAAAATTATCTATATTTACATTACTATTGTCTATATTTACATGGGTGATGTTAACTTCATGGGGTTGGATTTTCCTTTTAGAACCTTCTTTTGGACTGGATTTGTGGATATATATTGTTTAAATTTGAATTTGTTGTGAAATATCTTGCTTTCTCCATCTATAGTGATTTAAAATTTTCTTCGGTATATTAATCTGGGCTGGTGTCCATGGTCTTTTAGAATCTGTAAGACATCTGTCCTTTTTGGCTCTTAAAGTATCCACTGAGAAGCTGGATGTGATTCTTATTGGTTTGCCTTTTTATGTTACTTGGCCTCTTTCTCTTGCAGCTTTTAATATTTTTCTCTGCTGTCTATATTTAGTGTTTTGATTATTATGTGATGGGGAGATTTTCTTTTCTGATCCAATCTGTTTGATATTCTGTAAGCTTTTTTTTCTACCTTCATGGGCATGTCTTCTTTGGGTTAGAGAAATTTTCTTCTTTTAGGAAATTTTGTTAAATATTATTTTCTGGCTTTCTGAGCAGAGATTCCTCTCCTTTTTCTATCCTTATTATTCTTAGCTTTGATCTTTTCATGTCCCATATTTCCTGGATGTTGTGTATTAGGAGGTTTTTAACTCTAACATTTTCTTTGGCCAATGAATCTATTTCTTCTACTATATCTTAAATGCCTAAGATTCTCTCTTTCAACTCCTGAAGCTTGCACCTGTAGTTACTGTTTGCTTACTCGGATTTTCCATTTCTGAATTCCCTCAGTTTGTGCTTTCTTTATTTCTTCTATTTTGATTTTCATGTTGAATAGTTTCCTTCACCTGCTTGGGTTGTTTGGGTTTCTTGTCATTCTTTAAGTGATATGTTCATTTCCTCCAATATTTTGGTTGTCTTCTCTTTGATTTCTTTAAGGGAATTTTTCATCTCCTCTTTAAGGACCTCTATCACCATCATTAAGTTTGTTTTAAAATCATTTTCTAGAGCTTCTGTTGTGTGGGAATATGCATGGCTTGTTGTAGTTAAATGGCTGGTCTCAGGCGGTGACATATTAGCCTGGGTGTTATTTGTGTTCTTACATGTACCTTTAGGCATCTGGATTTGCAGTGATTATAGGCGTAGGTGCCAAATTCTAGATTTATCTTTCTTTGATGGGTATTTTCTTCCTTATTTTCTGTTTCGCCTCTGGTCTTCTGTGTCCTGTGTCCTGTGGTTCATTAGAGGGCCACATATCTCCCTATATTGGGGGTTGCACTTTTGATGACCTAAGTGGCTTCTAGTCCAGCAGGGGTATGTTGCCCAAGATTGTGGCTGAAGTTATTGCTGTGTGTGTGTGTGTGTGTGTGTGTGTGTGTGTGTGTGTGTCTTGTCATCTAGCAGAAGGTCCTCTGGGTTTCAGATGTTGACCTGGCTTCTGGTTGGGTAGGAGGCTTCAGGGAGCTGTCCTGATTTTGGGAGTTCAGAATGCTGGTATTGCTTCTGGGGATCAGAATTCTGGCCTGGCTTCTGATGGTTCTGCCAGAGATATGGACCAGGAAATGGTGATGAGGAAAGGAGGAACAGTTGGAGTTATGCTGAGCAAGCATGCGTGGGTGGGTGAAGGGAAGTATTACCCAGAGTTCAAGATGCTGGCCTGGCCTCTCGGGGGAGAGGAGCATTCCTCTGGAGATGTTGGCTGCGATTTGGTGGCAGTGAGAGTAGGGGTTGGTGGGTTATGTTGGTCAGGAATAAAATGGGTGGGAGGCATTCTTACCTGGGTTTCAGGATGCTGGACAGTCCTTTGAGAGGTGGAAGATTTTCTCCAGGAGTGTGATTCAGTATCTGGTGACAAAGACAGGAGGAGCAATTGTGGTTATGCTGGGTGGGGCAGGGGAGGGCTGGGTGGGATGGTGGTCTATCTAGCTTTTAGGATGCTGGCCTGGTTTCTCTTGGGGTGGAAGACTTCTGCCAGAGGTGTGGGAGAATCAGTTTGGTGTTTTCTTTTTCAAGTTTACCATTCTATGTGACTTCTTATTTTATTGCAATGAAATAATTTAAGTATAAATTTAGTTTATTAATAAAATCTAGTGAAATATTTCATCAAATGTGAATACTACCTCCAAAATAGAAACATTTTCCCTGTTAGCATGTTCACTGGTGTTGTCCTTGTTTTGGTCTTGTTTCGGAAGGCTTAATGTTATTTTCAATGGGTGTATCTTCCCTGTCATTTCTAGGGCACATAATCTCACAGAATATTTCAAGGTCTTATGGCTTTGAAAATCTTTCTGATCCCTTTTCTTCAATGTTCCCTGAGACATAGGAACAGATGCTGTATAGGAGGTGTATCAGTTGGGAATGTTCATCCCCAATCAGTTGTTCTCTGCAATTTGAATAATTGTATATTTCTGTAATGGTCTCTGTCTCCTACGAAGAGAAGCTTCTGTACTGATGGGTAAGAACTATGCTTACCTGTTAATTAGTCCATTGTTTTATAACAAAACAAACAAATAACCCACAAGAATTTATAATATTATATTGGTGACACAATTAAGTAGGTTCAGTGTGAATATCTTTTCCTGAATGTGTAAGACAATGATTGGCTTGTAGAATGGTAATGTATTTTTCTGAACATTTAAAGGACTAACCACTCTCTCCAAAGCAACTGATAAAGCAACTCAAGAATGAGAGAGAATAATTATCCTTCTTTTATTGGTCACTAATTGACTGGAGTTATTTGTCTAAGTATGGAAACCCATGAAAATAATCACTTTTCACATTAGTATGTTTACTGACACTACATTGTTCAGGTTTTGTTTGCTTCTGTGGAAAATACATAATTCATTTCTTTATACATTTCTAGGAGAAATTGTTCACCTGAAGACTTCTTGGTATTGTGGCTCTAACAATCTTTCTCTACCCTCCTCTCTAATGTTCCATAGGCCTGAGATTTAGGAGCTATGATGTAAATGTATCTGTTAGGGCTGGACTCCCCACAATTCATTGATCTCTACTCCTGTGTCCAGTTGTGATTTTTTGTGATGGCCTCCACTTGTTGTAAAGACAGGAATTCATGATGAGAGATTGATCTGCTGAAGACATAAACACACACACAACAAAAACAGACTGACTCATCAGTTTATATCTATATATTTGTGCACATATATATATATATACAATAATTATAGTAAGCAAATAAAAAACAGTTGGAGGTGCGTGAGAAGTTGGAGGGAGGGTATCTGGGATAGGCTGGAGGGCAGACAAGGAGAGGGAAATTGATGTAATTCTATTTCAATTAAAAATATATTTTAAAAATAATAAGAACTAACTGCACTTGAACAGTAGACATTTCTTATCACAATTGACAATATGTTAAATGAATCAGAGATTGATGTGTTATATAAATTCAAATAAATAGATTGGATTGGCTTTCTATTTGAAGGAAACCATATGAGGACATGACAGAACAAAAGATAGAGGCAGTTGGTAGGACAACTGGCCTGATGAATGATGACCTGCATTTCTGTCATTTAGGTATGTGTGTGGGAATAAATTCATGGTGGATATTGCTACATTTCTACATCATGGAAGAGAAGAAGGAATGTAAGAGCCAAAATATTGGGATAATGGTGGCCAAATAATATCTTCTAGGCAAAATAAATCCATAACAAATGCGAACTATGCAACCTGCCTAGTCCTATAATTGTCTGATCCAGTCAGTGGTCAATTATGGGTCAGGTAAGGAGTCATTTGGCTCTGTATGTTCTTCAGTTAGTTACTCATGGAAATTTCTTGGTGGACACTCATTGTCTTCAGTTGTACACTCACAAGTGAGTCCTGTCAGATTCCTAAGGTACCTAACCCATGTGCATATACATATCCTCAGTTAAAGTCAGTGAAAAATAACAAAACATAAAGACACAGATGAGGAAATGAGAATTGTAGGAATGAGATGTGAGTTGCTATGGATACAAGGGAGATAGAAGTCAGTGAGGCAAGAATAATTAGAGTAATATATATATATATATATAATGTAATATATAGTATTTTTGAAATATGATGTTCTCTGAAAGAAAGTCTGAGCTTCCATATGAATATCAATGATACTTGATGCCTAACTCAATCCAATCCCAGACATCAATGTGTCTGTTAAATTGTCATGTGTGTTACAATTGAAATCTATGCAGACTTCAGGACAATAGGTAAAATACTTGCAGAAATCAGTCTCCTGAGCATGCATTCAGCCTGGCTTGCTTTTCTTAGCTAGTAAGAGTGATTTCTATAAATTCTCATTGTGGTTAAATGCAAGTGTACTTTCTTGTCACATAATGTTTTAATGTCTCACAAATCCAGTTCAACATTCACTGTGGCATTTATGATTCCCTGAGAAGTGTGTAATCAGGAAGTGAGGAATGTTATAGAGTGAAGATTCCAATTTGGACCAGATTAACCTTCACACCCTCCAAGTCATGGTCATATAGCAAGGGTTACACCCTGGCACCCATGGAAACTGAGATAAAAACACCCAAAAATCTCAGCCCTAATATTTTGCAGGTGGCCAACAACCTGAGGCAAAATAGGAAATGGAGCTATACTCCTCTTGTTTCAAAGGAACAGTTGTGTGTACTGCATGGTGAGCACTGATGCTTGAAAAATTCCAGCACTTTGACATTGTGAATGACAATTTCAGCACCTTTTTACTTTCATTTATGCCTCTTCATTTGGAAATTTTGTGGGGGCTTTGAGGAATGATTAAAATGTATAAAATAGGAGCCTCTTTAAATAAAATAAATTCCTTTTGGAAAAGAATCCCCAAGACCATGGAGCCATATACTATGATGGATGACTTTACCCACAGGAATCCCTCTGTGCTCTCTGGATTACACCAAGACAAAGCAAGTTTGAGATTTACTAACTGGACAAACTTGACCACAAGGATGAAAACTGTACACTCTTGATCCAGAGTCTAAGGTCATTAAGAGCAAGAGTTCAGTTCATAAGTATACAGGAATCAGAATGTACAGTATAATAGAAAAAGAGTAAGATAGCAGGACCTTCCATTGTGGGAGCATATGAGAGGAACAGATCCATATACTAACACCAAGACAAAAAGGAAGGAAATTAGGAAACAGCTCAGTGCTTATGCTGCATCATGTCCCTTGAGAAAAGAATATTGTTCTTAAATTGTAGTGGAGTGTCTGGTCTCCAGAGGAAGTCCTTTTCCAAAAGTCAAGCATTTGAATGAGACCTCCATTCCCTCTCAAGGGCTTGAATAAAATTCTTGCTTTCCAAAAGCAGTCATTTTCCTTATTTCAGTGAGGAGGAACTTGTGGCCCTTACATTAATATAAGAATGTGCATTGAATAGTTACTGAACCTTTGGGAACAATAGGCACTTAGTTGATGAGCTTATTGCTTTTGTCTCAAGAGTAAAGTTAATAACTGCTTTTGTCACTGAATAATTAATCCTGTTTTCAATCTTGCCTGTGCCTAAACTATTGAGTATAAAAGGTTTACCCTTTTTCAATTAAGGGTGCCATCCTGATGCATCAACAGATAATGTCAGACTCCTCCTTCCACTCAGAGTCTCCACACCTCCTCTTTGGGACCTGAACCCCACTGGAGTTGAACTCTGGCAGAGCATAGCAATAAAATGACTCTGAACAACATTCTGCTATATTCACAGATCACTATCTTTTTCAGCCATCATCAGAGACTTCTCCTTGCAGAATATAGGAACTAATACAGAGCCCTATAACTGGACAATGTGCAGAGAGAGACCTTGAAATCCTTAATGGAATGTATCCATCAAATCCCTTCCCCCTGGGCTCGCAGAACTCTGAGAAAGAGGAGATGGGAAGACTGTAAGAGCCAGGGGAGATGGAACAAAGGAAACACTGTCATCCAGACACAACACAGTGTTACAGATAGTGACTCCTGGAGATTGTGGCAGCATGCACAGGTCTAAGCCAAATAGTGTCACAGTGCTGAGATGGAATATGGACATAAGACCACAGTCCTAAACAAGAAGCCACTTGGAAATAATAACCACTTGCAAAAGAAAAACTGTTTTTCCCCCCAAGAGTCTCACTTGATATATAAACCACACTTAAATGTAGGATCCGCCCATCCTGACCCCGACTTCCCTTCTGGACCAGAGGAGAGTAACCGGGCCCAACCCGGACCCCATCCCTGGGCACCAGCCACTCTGGGAAGACCTGCCCAACTTGGCCCCGGGTTCTGGCCACCAGGCAGGTCCCCTTCTATCCCCACTGGGAGGGATCCCCTTTTCCAAGCCACCCCAGCAGCCCCTGCAGTCTCCGCGCCCTGTCCCCACGCCCATCTGCCTGAGACCCGAGCTACTTCCTGAGACTTAGAGACAGGCCCCCAATTCCCGTCCTGCTCCCGACTTCCCTTCTGGACCAGAGACTTCCGGTCCAGATAAGAGCTTCCATCCTGTCCCGGAGTTCCCATTTAGACAAGAGAACTCCCATCAGGACAAGAGAGAGAGACATCCTGAATCTGTCAGCTCTTTCTGAACCAAGTACACTGATAAGACCAAGAAGGAACCACAAGGAGATGGGCAGACGTCAAGGCAGAAGTACATACATCCACATCTTTCCTGTAACCTCCCCAGGATCCTCATACTATCTACCACAAATCTAGGTTGCAACAGATGATGGAGTGGACATTGCTTGAGGGACCCCTGATGGCCTCCACTTCTCTAGAGGGGGCAGTGCCTTCTGAGTAATCCTTCCTATTCTCCCCTTAAGGTTTTGGACTGTAAGTCACCCGAAGAGTTCAGGGTTACCTCACCTGAGACAGTGAGCTCCACAGGAGCACTGGTATGTGTCAACAGGTAGTGTGATGAGTGTAGAGATCCATAGCACCCATAGCTACCTGAGAAGGCAGAGGTCCCAGCACTCATGGAGAATTTTGTTTGGAAAAAACAATCTTGGAACTTTGATTTTAGTCACTTGGGTTGGTTGACTGTTCTCTCCTTGTACTGAATGAAAGAGCCCACTGGATTTCTTGACCAACACAGAAGAGTCACATTGACTCCTAGATGTACTGTTGAGTAAGGCTTCACTGAGAGGGAAGAAGTGAAAGAAAACCCTCCCAAAGAGAAGGGGGATGGGAAGAGGATTCCTTCATTGTTCAGAGCTGAAATCACATCAGGTTATCCCCTGAGCAGCTGCGACTCTGTCTCTTTTCTCTGACTGAGCTCCTCTCCTGTTCCCCTGTCTCTGCATCTGTTCCTGCATAAGTTTTCTGTCCCTAGGCCCAACGATGACCTCTTAGGCTCCTCATAAAAGCTTATGCAGAGGCTGTTACCTGATGAAATCTCCTTGGTTGCTCACCTGTAATCAGGATGTCCAGGAGGTCACTGGAGGCTGACCACTCAGAAGAGAGGTTGTGTGCACCATAGCATCGGTACTGGCCTCCAGTAGAGCTGTTTACAGAGCTCAGGGTGAAGTTGGCCAAAAAGAGGCCAGCCTGGGTCCACTGGCCATGGTGCAGGATGAAGTCAGTTGCCCCAGACTTGTACAGAACAAATCTATTGTAGTTGATGTCAGAGCAGCACTGCAGGGTGAGACTCTTTCCAGGGTCCAGGATATGGCTTTGGTGAGACAACAGGGAGGGTTTCCTAGACAGTCCTGCAGGAAAGGTAGCAGGCTAGGGACTGAGGAGCAGGTTTTTACCAACCACCTATCACTTCCCTTTTTGCTCAGCACATGTCACTGCTTCTACCCAGCTGTGGGGCTCTGGCTTAGAAAGCAGATTCTTCGTTTAGTCACTCTCTATCAGCAAATTCCCAGGGGGGAATTTCCTGGCAAAGACTTAGGGCCTCAACAAGATTGGTCAATGATGGGCATGATTCACCTGAGATGTGTAGTTCCAGGGTTACTGGGTACTGCCCAGAACTGTGGGGTATTCTTGTGGTAACCATAACATCTAATGTCCTTCTGTGGCCTAGGATCATGGGACCCATAAAGAACATGGCCTGGTAGTGCCCATTATGGCATATACACTGTGTGTTCAGGGAGCTAGAGAACTTCTCATCTTCCTTAGAGAGAATGAGTTTGTCATATGCCCCCAGTGAAACACATTGGAGAGTCATGTTGCCTCCTGAGGTTGCCACAGGGCCTGGAAGGGTTGACAAGCTTGGTTTATGGTTGTGGATTCCTAGGAATGAACGTGAGAGCCTTTTACATGGGCTGACCTAGTCTCAATGTTCTCCAGGGCTAGGCTGTGAAAAGGGAATACTCCTGAGGGCAGAATCAGACCCTGAGATCTGACTGTCCCCTCACTCATCACCAAAAGCTCCAGGATGTCACTTCTCTCTGACCAGCCAGTTGAGCTCTAACAGTAACAGGGATATTGTCCCACATTTTGCTGTGTCAGAGAAGGGATGCAGAACTTGACCTTGTTCTCAGGCTTCTCTGTGGTCTGTGTGCCCCAGTATTCTGGGCTCCCCTCTTTATGTAGAACACATATTTCTGTATCCAGGCTCCCCTGACACCAGATGGTCACTGCACTTCTAGAGGCAATCACAGAGCCTGGCTCAGCCTTGATGGTGGGTTT
>CM010903.1:588933-603087 GCA_003704135.2 Peromyscus polionotus subgriseus
GAGAAAAACAATGACATCATGAGGTTTGCAGGCAAATGGATGGATCTAGAAAAAATCATCCTGAGTGAGGTAACCCAGACTCAGAAAGACAAACATGGTATGTACTCACTCATAGGAGAATATTAGATAAGGAACAAGGATGACTGGACTGCTACTCACAACACCAGGGAGGCTACCTGGAAAACAGGACCCCAAGAAAGACACAGGGATTGCCAAATTAAGGAGAAATGGATGAGATATACATGAACAGCCTGGATGTGAGTGGGGTTAATTAAGGGTGAGGGTCAAGGAAAAGAGAGCTTGGGGGAGTGGGAGGTCCCAGCTGGATCAAGAACAGAGAGGGAGAACAAGGAATAGGAGACCATGGTAAATGAAGACCACATGAGAATAGGAAGAAGCAAAGTGCTAGAGAGGCCCACACAAATACACAAAGATACCTCCACAATAGACTACTGGCAGTGGTCGAGAGACAGCCAGAACTGACCTACTCTGGTGATGGGATGGCCAAACACCCTAATTGCCATGCTAGAAATCCCATCCAATGACTTAGGGAACTGGATGCAGAGATCCACAGCCAGGCCCCTGGTGGAGCTCCGGGAGTCCAATTGGCGAGAAAGAGGAGGGTTTATATGAGCTAGAATTGTTGAGACCAATGTTGGATAAAGCACAGGAACAAATAGCCAAACGAATGGAAACACATGACGAAAGAAAGAAAGAAAGAAAGAAAGAAAGAAAGAAAGAAAGAAAGAAAGAAAGAAAGAGAGAAAGAAAGAGGTGCAGAGAAAGTCACACTTGCAGATGGCACTTAACCTGATACAGAGCAGCAGAAATCCCCATGAAAATTAACTTCTTTCCTATAACTCCTGGGTTTTTCTGTCACGTTCTGCCTTGGATTCTATACCTCAGGTCCCTCTGTCTTCCATGATTTGAGTCAATGAACTAAAGAGCCCTGGCTCCTCATATATGCCATAAACCAAGGCCTCCCTTAGCACCTGTATCATTTCTCCATCATTCTGTGGAAAGGTGGTGGTACCTCACCTGAGAACAGGAGCTCCAGTGGGTCACTAGGTTCTGACCACACCAGTGGTATGCTTAGGTAATTGCTGTAGCATTGGAATGTCCATCTTTGACTGGAAGTCAGAGGGCCCACAGAGAATAGAGCATGGAATCATTTAGTTGACAAGTTATACTCTGAGGCCAACATCCAAGAGAGCCTCTGTGGTCCTTCCCTAATCAGAATAAACCTGCCAAATTTCTGCCATGAGTCACATTGGATGGTGACATTTCCCCCTTCAGTCACTATAGGACTGGGCTGGACTGAGAGTCTTGGTTTACTATGTGCTCCTAAGAGAGAAGGTAGAATTAGTTAAGTGTATCAGGCTTCATTATCCTCGAGGGCTGTGAGATATGATTGCACCCCTGAAAGCACTTCTTGAGAGGAAAGCCTGAGGATGGGACAATATTTTTTCTTCTCACCTGTCACCACAAAATCCAAGGACTCACTGTATTCAGACCATGCATCACGGGTCCAATAGCGACATTGATATCTCTTTGCTTGGTGCTGGTCAGTTTTTGAGATAGAGAATTCAGCCTTGTTCCCAGGCTTTAGGAAAATCTGTGTGAACCGTGTATATTGACTTCCGTCTTTGCAGATAGAGTACTCTTTGGCTCCTGTTGTATCCTCACACAAGAAGGTCACATTAGTCTGTTTCGAGACCACAAGGTCTGGCTGTGCTCTGAGTACAGGCTTAGAGAGGGTCCCTGCAAAGAAATGAGAAGGTAGGACGCAAGACATCCATTCTCTGATTGAAAGTATCAAACGCATCACATATCCAAACCCAGGATCAACACACAAGTCTTGCTTTATCCTCATTGTCCAGCAATGTCTCCTGGGTAATAGAGGTATAGGCATATCAGGACAGCTGCAGATACTCACTCACCAGTCAGCACTGTGGTCCCAGGGCACAGAATCAGTCCTGGAAGAGAGCTCTCAGTGAGAAATTTGTCCCTGAATCTTGAGCAGGTCCTCCCCTCCACAGAACCTCCTAAGACCCTGGGTTTTCCTGATGGGCCAGTGCTAGGCTGTGGGACAGGCTCATTCCTAGGCCACAGTATCCCCTCCCCATCTTCACAACTCAGCCAGGCACAGCAGAGCTCTGATGGTGAACATCATTACATCTGCTCTTGGAGGCTGCAACTGTGCTTATGGACAGAGCTACAGAGTCTGCTAGGGGAACAGGAAAATAGTGTGGCTTCTGGAGGCAGGCCCTCCTGATGACATAGTTGTACTTCATTGGTCCGGCAGTAAGGGACCCTCCATGTGGTACAACTTGTGCTTTCCTTGTATGTTTGGACTCCCCAGGGGTCACAACCTGAAAGAAAACATTCTCTCCCACTTGAAGGAGCTATCAGATGACAATAGTTCTTCCACTGTGGGTGGGATATCAAGCCCATCTCTCATCTGATGCTGGATTTGGTCTGTAGTGACTTATATGGGGGATTGTAGATATTATCACAACATTGTGAGCTCAGAAGTGCAACTTTTTGGTGGTGTTGCTGTAATCATCCAAAACCTTCAGGCCTTACAATCTTTCAACCTTCTCTTTTGTACTAATCTGACACTAGGAATGTGCCACATGAGGAAAATTCTCTAACTCAGCAGTATGTTAAATGATGTGCCAGGGCACACACATATTCTGAGAATGAGATAGACATAAGTAAGTATTTCTCCCTTTGTTCCTGAGACCAAAAAAATCCATGATCGCTTCTTGCATGTCTCTCCATATGTATAATTTATTAAATCAGAAAAATGGTAAGTTTGTAGAGTAATCTCTTGAATCCTCACACACCTGGTTTTGATCCCCAGCTCTGCTTAAACCTGATATGGTGGCTCATTTATCTGATTTCAGCACTCACTAGGTGGATGTAGGAAGATTAAGAGTTTAAGGCCATCATGCAGTCATTTTGATGTTACCCCAGGCTATATTGGGTCATTTCTCATAAAACAAAGGAAAAGTTCCCTAGAGTATGTGGTAAACATGATTAAGTGCATTTTATGCATTTATTTATCTTTAGAGAATAAATGAACAATATATTTACCATAAAGCTCCCATACTGGGAATATACCCTAGGCAGTTAATTATATTCACTTCTAAGGGGCCAATTCTAACCCAACCCCTGCATTTTATGTACCTCTGTGAATAGTCATGCCCAATGTGCTACATGGCTATGGTGTCTCTTTCCTATTAATTTCATGGCTAGCTGTTTTTCTGACCTGATAATAGGTTATAGGTCCGGAAATGTGAATGTACAGGACATTCAGGGCTGTGAGTTCAGTCACATCCTTCTCTCCAGAGGCATGAGTCTCAGCAGGAAAAGGTGTGGTGGTCTCTTTGCCTCAGATGACTCACAACCACAGTTGGCATCTTATTAGTAATGTCTGATTTAGATGAGTTAGATGTAGAGACATGGTAGAGGCATAATATTTGTGGTGGATATGAACTCCTTAGTATATAAATTCAACACAGAGTATCAGTGGGTGTCTCAGGCTAAATGGTTGGTTTGAGTGCTTGCCTGTCATGAAATCAGAGACAGAACATTCTCAAACTATATTCACTTTCTAAATTTTCTTCATAACCACCCTTTTATTTGTCTGTCATGTGAAGTTTTTACTGATACTGATAGTATATCCTCACAGTTCAAAAAGCAAATCATGGGATGGAGAGTTGCCTCAGTGGTCAAAAGCATTAGCTGCTCAGTCTGAGGATGTTGTTACTGTTTCTAGTACACACTTGATATATATCAAACCATCAATGAAAACAATTCCAGTAGATCTGATGCCCACGTCTGATCCCCACAGACACCAGATTATACATACATTGAGCTAAAACACCACAATATATAATATAAAAGAAATTAATCTTTTAAAAATATGATAAAATATCTTTCCTAGATGTTCCCAACTGCCTTTTCCTTAGTTGATTTCAGACCCAGTCAAATTATTAGCCAAGATGTACCACCACAGCTGGCTTTTGTATTCTCCTGACAATCTTCTGATTTTGAATTTAGAATATTGTTGCCTCATTGCAAGCTCTCTCTGAACATCTCTTTGTTTAACAGGAGAGTGAAATAACAAATATTTCTGGCACTAACTTCACTATTTTATTAGGCAACATAAAAATAATTTAAGGAAGATATCACGGCAGCATGACACATTGAGCAGGTTCCAAGTCATACCAACAGAACTGGTTGTCCTAAGTTCAAGCTGTCTGTCACAGAGCATGCCACCTCCCAAAAGTAGGTTCTGAGTTCCATTTGAAAACCAAGACCAATAGCTTCTCTAGGCACCCAAGAACCCAGAAGATGCAATATCTCCTTAATATATTATGATAATGATGTAAATTTAGCAAGCATGCCATGCTTTTCCACACAATTGTGTAAGGCCCTTGAGTTATAAACCAGTTCATTATGACACAGATATTCCGAGGGCCACAGTCCAGCCACTATAGCCCTGAGTTGTAGGCATGGAGTTCAATGTAGGAATGGAACTGCCCATTCCCGTTGTGAGACCACAAGGCCAAGAAATACATTCCACTGGAGTAAGGTGTCAACAGTATCAGTCTTAGAGACTGTCAGCTGAGGAATGAAAATGGGGAATTTTATTTTTTCTATGAGGAAACTAACTTCATCTCATTTCCTAAACTCCAGTTTTCTTTCAAAGAGTTTTGATAGAATAATTTTACTGAGTGAGTCAACTGGCCCTAATAAATTAATGCTAAGCTACATAAGACTTCCAACTCCAAGACATTACTTAAATAGATGGATTTTTACTTGAACAATAAGATTCTGACCACAGGTCAACGGTGCTCTCTGTTGGACTTGATTTCCATTTCTGAACAAGAACTCTTTCATGAACTGGCCTCAGACTCACCATTTGTTTGGATCAGCATTTTCTTCTATTTTTTCCCAGAACCTTTCTTCTTCATTATCCATGAAGACTAAGCTGTTCTTGCTATAGCCACATAAGGACCTGGTTACTCTGGCAACATGCTTCAACTATGACTGCTTAAAACCCTAGATGCTCCCAAGGAATGTGGTTTCAATGAGTGGACAGGGGCTTTCACCAAAGTCCTCTGTTGTGGATAGATTCATGGGAATCATAGGCAGAATCCTTGAATCCCTTTGAATTCCCTGCTAAAAAGTAGAGCTTTAAAAAACCTGTGAATGTTGTGTTCCCCTGAGGAAAATTGCATCAAAAGCTGAGGCTTGTGGGTTTTGTTTTGATTGTACAAATAATAATTTATTGAAATTTGTATATATCCCTTTCCTGTTTTTGTTTTAAATTGAAGATAGAGTTTTTTCTTATACAGTATATTCTAATTATGGTGTCCTCCTCTCCAACTCCTCCAAGTTTCTATACACCACACCAACCACTCAAATCCATATCCTGTTTTTATCTCTCTGGTAGAAAACAAGCAATCACTAAAAAGTAAATAAAATAAAATATAAGGTGAGAAAAAATAAATAAAGGCAAATAATAATAGGACTAAACAAACAAAAATAAATACCAAAGTATAGGTATAACAAAATACATATAGACACAGAGTCATACACATTTGCACACACAGAAATACCACAAAAACAGAAAACAGGAAATCATAATATATAAGCAAAAGACATGAAAGATAAAAAAATGTTGAGACCCACATGACAAAAACCTTCAAACACACCATTGAGTACATGTTGTGTTAGCAATCTATTGTTTGGCATGAGGCTTACACTTAAGAGTGGTTTATATACCAAGTGAGACTTGTTTGAAAAAAACAATTTTCCTTTGCAAGTGGTTATCGTTTGCAAATGGCTTCTGGTTGAGGTATGTGGTCGTGTGTCCACATCTCCTCTCAGTACTGGGAAACAAACTTCTAGAAAGAAGACAGAAATGCTCCCCTAATTATGACACCTTCGCTTAAGTTTTCCAGAGGCCACTGAGACCAGAAAATTATATTTTGGGCTGTCATTAAAAGTGTCCAAATATATCTCAAGGTAAAAGAAGACAAAAGCTTGAGGGTGCTTCTAATGGGATTGGTTTGGTTTATAAATCATATTCCTTTAAAAATTAATGTTACCTAATTTTTCCAGACTAGACAGATACTTATGAAGTAATAAAAACAATTCAAGTGTGAATATTACTATACATATTTATAACTAGCATGCAAATCACTATACATATTTACACTTTTTGCAAACTTATACTCAAAAGCAAACTGTATAGGACAACTTTACAAACTTTAACAAACATCTAGAAAAGATTTCTTAATAGAATTATTGACATTTCCTTCCAACATGACACATCACAAATCATGAGTTACCACAGTTAAAATTATAGGTGAACTCAAAATTGCTTCATTTCAAAAGTTCAGAGTTCATGGTTAGCTTTGCTATGAGACTCCTATGGGTAGCCAGTAAGCTTCATTTGGTGACTAACAGTACAAATTCCTCCTTCTCAATTCCTTGATGCTCCATCTTAAAGTTTCCATGAGGTCTTTTAATGTTGCCAATGTTTCTCTCCTGCATTTCAAGCACAACCCAAGTTTCTTATTTGTCATTAAGGTTTTTTTAGCATTTTAATTTCCTCCTGACAAGCAAGCTCTTCACCTGTTTCCCATTCTCAGGAGTAAAGCTGTTCACAGGAATCTTTTTCTGCCTGTTTTCCTCATAGTGTTTTTTCATGACTCTGATTCTTCCACAGGAGTCTGTGTTCAGGGTCCCAAGAACAGAGGTCCTCTGTCTTATTGCTTTTCTGTCTTACCCTAAGTTGTTTCAACACTCTATTCCTATAGTCTACTTTACCCTAAATTACTTCTCACCCAATATTCCTAATTCTACCAATATTCTAAATTTCTACTTACCCAATATTCCTATATGTAATCCTATATTTTCACTTAAATTTATAGATGGAAATTAAGAGAGAGAGAAAGAAAGAAACCTAAACAGAGAGAGAGAGATATTCACTGCAGCCTCACTTCGAATTTCAACATTTTTCTGAGCCACATTACTTTTACTCCCGAAAATAGAATACCCATGCATTAATTTATATGGCAACCCCAGACGTGCCCAAACTGCTTCTCCCAGTGTCCCCAAACTCTCCTTTCACCAAGTCCCTGTCCCTGTTCAGGTGCTGTCTGTGGGAGGCCCACTCCCACTTTTTCCCCAGGGATGAGAAATATTTAGATAGAAAGATAGAGGGAAAAGAAAACAGAAAGAAACACAGCATAGTCTGAAGAGGTCCTAGAACAACATCCACAGGCCCCTTCTGTCTCTTCAAAGGAGCTTTTTATTGGAATGCCAAGGGATGGGGTAAGAGACCTCCCCCTAGCTCAGCTATGTACAAACCTTCCAATTACCTGGTAACTACGCATGTGGTCAAGCCATCTCTTAATTCAGTCCTGCTCGGTTTAGCAAGGTCAGATCTTACTAGGAATCCTCTGTGGGCCTCCAAAATTATGTGTGTGTTTGTCAACATAATATTTTATTGATATTTTGGGTGTTTTACATAATAGACCCTGATCACACTCACTTTCCTGTTTTCCCAGGTTCAACCCCTCTCTTGTGACCTCCCACAAAGAGAAGGAGAAAATTAAAAAAAATCAAGCCCAACTTGTATGGCCTATCTGCACACTGGAGCCTGGCCAAATTCCAGTGGCCAATCCTTCAAAGAAAACTGAGTCCCTCCCCACCCCTACTACTGCCAAAAGCCATCAACTGTGAAGATATACACCTCATGATCCCTATCACAATTTTAAGAGTTCTCTTCAGTAGCTACTAGTCTGATTCTCTTTGGAGTGGTTGAGGTATGAGGATGGGGAGTTGCTTGGTGGGGGGATGGGAGAGAGTTTATCACAGAAGACTTCTATGTCTCTGATTCTAAACTGTGAATCTGCAGTTATCAATACCACCACCAAGCAAGCTTTCTTGCCCTTTACAGTCATTGACATCATGGATCATGGGCTTCCACATGATTTCTGGTGATAGTACAGACAATGGATATCAACATAGCCCTCAGCACCACCATGGGTCACAGATATCTGCATAGTCTCTAAAGGCAACATGTGCCACAGACACTAACAAGACTTTAGGTGATAGCACAAACCATGAACATCTACATGGAATTCAGTAGTAACAATAACCACTGATTTCAACATGGCCTCTAATAGGAGGCCAGATCATGAGCATCCAGACAGCCTCCACCACAGCACAGACAACAGATACCATTATGGGCCTTGGCAACAGTCCAGGCCATGGATATTAACAAGGCCTCTAGTGGCCAAAAGCAGTTTTCTTATCCCAGTGCCATGTGAAGCTTATGGTTTCAGAAGCTCAAGCCAGGATCAGTGGCCCACTGATTCTTCCTGCTCCCTTCAGATCCAGACGTGTAACTCTTGGCACCTTCTCTAGCAGCATGTCTGTCTGCATGCCACCATGTTTCTCCCCATGCTCATAGGGCACTAGTCCTCTGAACTGTAAACTGGTTCCAATGAAATGTTTTCCTTTATAATAGTTCCGTGGTCATGATGTCCCTTACAGCAACAGAAACCCTAAGGAGGCCAAAGATCATGTGTTTGGAGATATAGGACCATGCTGGATCATTGGAATTGAACAACTGAAGACAATAAGTCTCCTTCATCCAGAAGTCATCACAAGGAACTCATGGTAGAGTCCCTTGAGTCCTTACCTGACCCATAATTAACTGCTGACAGGCCAAGTATTTTACATACCCAGTGGAGGCTGCAACATTCACATTTACAATGTCAGGGTTAGACACAGAAGACAACATTTGCTGGCCTGCCCAATATTCTGACTCTTGTGTTCTTTCTGCTTCCTCTTTCATGATGTACATATGTAGCAATGTCGACCATGAATTTCTTTCCATGCCTGTATCTAAATGATACATATGCATATCATCATTCATCAGGTCAGCTGTCCTATCAACAGCTTCTGTCATTTGCTCCTTCATAGCTTCATATGATTATTCCCAATAAAAAGCGTATTCAAAAATTTCTATCAATTCATAGACTTCATCAAATTCAATTGAATTTACCATTGGGTCCACAGAGATAAGAAATGTCCCCTCTTGATGAGGGTTTACTCCCTATCTTTCTAAAGTACTTTTTTGTTTTTTGTTTTTTTTGTTGTTGTTGTTGTTTTTTTCGAGACAGAGTTTCTCTGTGTAGCTTTGTGCCTTTCCTGGAACTCACTTGGTAGCTCAGGCTGGCCTTGAACTCACAGAGATCCGCATGGCTCTGCCTTCTGAGTGCTGGGATTAAAGGTGTGTACCACCACCGCCCAGCTAAAGTACGTTTTTAATTGAAATAATTACATCACTTTCATCCTCCCTTTCTGCCCTTCATCCCATCACTTTCATCCTCCCTTTCTGCCCTTTATCCCCCCATGCCATCCCTTGAAGCTTTCCCATGCCCCGTCTCTCAAGGTGATAACCTTTGTTCTTTGTTATTATTACTTTATATTTGTGCCTGTGTGTGTTCATATATGCAAATACAATCTGATGAATCAGTTCTCTTTTGTTGTTTGTGTGTATATCATTATATCATTTCAGAGTATCAATACCACATCTAGAAAGTCTATCTTTACAGCAACTGGAGATCATCACAAAAATCCTCACTGGGACACAATTCAGAGATCAACAGATCATGGGGATTCCATCCCCATCAGATACATCTACATTACAGCTCCTGATTCTATGACACAAGGGACATCACAAAAGAGGGAACAGAAAGAATGTAAGAGCCAAAACATCGGGATTTCAAGAGTGAAATAATTTCTCCTAGAAATGGCTTGATTGTTTTTCTAGAAATGAACAAGATCAGAACAATGCAGTATCAAAGAACATATTAATATGGAAGAGGAAACTTTTCATGGTGTCCCATGCTTAGACAGGGAACTACAGGTCAACTAATGACCACTAGAAGAAGGAGAATTAGTTTCTCTAAGAATGAGCCTCTGGAATATTTCAGATAAGTGCAATGCCATTGGACAAGTTAATCATCATTTTACTACTACAGGAAATGCTATTGTCTCTCAACCTATTAAATTCTGGAACCAATGTATATATTGTATTTCCTATTTTGTGATCCGAATTGTTGAGATTAAATTCTACACCAACTTATACAGATTTTATTTGTAGTTATTTCTTGGGTTTTTTTATTGCTTTATTTACTTACTGAGTGTGGGGAGCACACCAAGAAGTTAGGTGGAGGTCAGAGAATAAATCGTAGGAGTAAATTTTTTCCTTCCACTATATGTATCCTTCTGATTAAATTTAGGAAATCAGGCATGGTAGCAAGTGGCTTTACCTACTGAGATATCTTATTGACCATAGTTTATTTATTTATTTTTGAGACAGGGTTTCTGTATCTTGTCCTGGCTTTTGTGGAGCTTACTATGTAGTCCAGGTTGGCCTCAGACATTAAAATTATGCAGTCTGTACCTGCTAAGTGCTTAGATGAAAGGCATTGGCCACCAAGCCATCCCCATTTATTTATTTTAACACAAGTTTAGTGTGTTCCCACCTGGCCTCTTAGACCTATGGTATATAGCTGAAGATTAATTATATTGACTTGCTGGTTCTCCTGTCAACACCTCCAAAGTGCTAGGATTTGGGGTGTATACCATCATACCCGGCGTTTGGTGGCTAATGTTTGAAGCATGTCTCAGTCTTGACTCTAGGTTAACATGCAATTCACTAGTTATCACAAGATGGCCACAAAACAAAGGTAATTCTCCTGCCTCAGCCTCCCTTGGGTTTGGATTACAGGTATGTGCAACTGTATGTGTAAGATTTCCTGTTTCATGGCATTGATAAGTAATATCATTAAAATTAGTAGTTAATATAAGACCGCCCTTCTATTTAATTTGATTTCATTTAATAATTGAATAATCTCATGCTTTATTTCCAAAATATTAAAAGTTAATCAAAATGCAGACATGTTTCACAAAAATTCCAAGAATCCCTTAGAGGTTTCCATTCAGCCTCCTTGCAGGCTGAGGCTCATTACTTTATGTTGTTTCCAATGGTCTCTGGGTTAGTTACGGCAAGACCAGTATATAGACTGGCTCCTCTGGGACATCCCCTGACTGCGAGGAAGGGGGTGCAGCTGTCTCCTGTCTGCGTGTCATGTTGAACAGCTGGGCATTGGTCACATCCTGGGCCTCTTCATATTGTGCAGCCTGGAGTAGGAGAGAGTGAGAGGAGCAGTTATGTCTTGGGGGAACATGCGGGGCTAGGGAGGAACAGGAATCACCCGAGTGTCCATCACTCTGTCCTTTTCTGCTTGTCCCCCTTTGGTGTCCAGGACTTCTCTTGACATGACAGGAGATAGGACAGCTCCTGCCCGCCTGAGCCGGGAGGGTTTCACCTTGGCATGTATATCACCCAAGGGGCCTTCCTCAGTTGGTCTCTGTAGAACAGAAGTAGCAAGGTACAGATAGTGTATCCCTGTTCCCCGAGGGATCTCCTCTGGTAGGGTCTTCACAGCATGGCCAGACTGAGCTGGTTAGGCTTCCTTCCTACAGCTCCGGCTTCTAATCCTGACATTCTAACCCTTGCTGTCTTGTCTCCAGCCACACAGTCCAACTAATATGGACACATGTTGATGTGGCGGGAAAGATGGCTGGCTCAGTTGTTAAGATCACTGGCTGCACTTGCAGAGCACCCAGGTCCCCACAACCCACATGGTACTCTACAGTCATTTGTAATTCCAGTTCTAGGAATGTGACATGCTTTTCTGACCTCTGCAGCACCAGGGGGACATGTGGTATACAGATATGCATGAAGGCCAAACACCCATACACATAAAATGAACTACAAATGAAATGGTTCTTCCCAGTTCTTTGTTCTGCCGAGTCCCCTGCCTGCAGTTGGGCCCTCTCAGGGGTCTGTCTCTGTGGTCTTGTCCATGTGGGTTTCCTCCTCAAAAGACACATTTCAGAGCCCTCCCTTGTACTTCACACTGGCCCTCTGTTCCCACATACTCCACCCACTTCTTCTGTTTGGTTTTCACAAACACTTGGCACTGCACACTGCATTTATTACCATGTTGATTGAAGGTGATGAGGGAGAGTGCTCTTTTCTCTAACTCAGATCTATGCAGGGAGCAGTAAGGAGGGGCTTGCTTGTGAAGCTGTGTCAGTGAATGTGGGTATTGGGGGGATCTGGATTACTTAGTCCTGTGACCTCTGAGTTCCTAGGTACATATTAACAATCTGACTGATGCTGAGCAGCCAAAGAGGTGACCTGAGGGACAAAGCAGATGGTCCCAGGAAACCAAGGGAGAGTGAGGCCAGAGCACATCGGAGGCAGATGTTGTTTGCAGAAGGGAGTTGTCACCTGTGGGTTTGCTGAGGGCTCGGCAGGGAAGAACAAATAAGGACTCCTGGACTAATCTGGGCCCTAAGTCCTTAGCACTGCCAAAAGAGACAGGGATCTCACCCATCGGTCCAGCTCCACACCATGCTCAGGCTGCATTTTCTCCACTAAATCATCTGTCATAGAAGAACAAACACAATGTCTTCAGAGCAGAGTCTAGGGCTATCTCAGACCCCTGGTTTCCTGCATGCCCCAGGTAGGACCAGAGAACAGGGAGTGTTTGGATATCCCTTAGTTGATAGTGTGAAGTTCAGCCCCAATTAGCAAAGACCCCAGAGCCTCTCCACCACCCCTGCAATGCTGAGTCCTCAGACATCTCCCTCCCCAGGACCCTCTTTATCTCACAAAGGTTTTCTTCCTGGGTGGCAGCAGCTGGGTTGGATCTGGAGAGACAAGAAGATGTCAGTTGGCAGTGAGGTGTTTCAGGCAGGTGGGGGACGATGTCTCGTGCCATGAGTTACCTCTTCTGGGGGCCTCTGTTCCTGGTTACTGGCTCCGCAGCTCCTGCACGAAGTTGCAATTCTGTCTCTTTGTGGGCTGAAAGAGAAAGAAGAGTCTGATCTAGGAGGATAGTAAGCTCCAATCTCAGGCATATTCCCATGTAAGGAAGGAAAAGAACTTCATAACACAGGCATGAGTTAGCAAATGTCCCAGGACAGGGTAAAGCTCACAGAACATCTAAAATCCCACAGGTTCTGAGAGCCTGTGTTTTCTGATCTGAGATCAGTGTATCTAAGCTACTGCTCCCCCATTGGAGGTTTCCATAGTGCTAGTGTCCTGATTCCCTTCTTAGATGACCCACAAGGGAGCCTACCACCACCTGAGACCCCAGAAATCCACACCCTACTCACCATCTTTCCTGCATTTGCCCTGTTTCCTTTGCCAGAGGAGGAAGATGAGGATGAAGAGGAACAGGAGGAAGGCCACAGATGCTGCAATCAGAGCCTGCAGGTACGTTTCCAGTCCTGAGGCATAGGTGACATCATGGAGAGGATGCTTGCTGCTTACCTGAGCACCCACAGTGTGCCAGCCCATGCTGGACCATTGCACCCACCATCTCCCCTCCTCACAATCATGTAACAGGAATTGTCTGTTTTCCTATCCAGCCAGGTGACCTGCCTCAGATCACCTGACTGGAAGAGGTAGAGCTGGGAGTTGAACACAGGGACTCTGATGTCCAGCCATGTTCTCCACACCAGAGCTGAGGATCAAATGCTGGGAAGGAGGAGCTGGAGTGCACTGCCCTGGCCCTGAGCCCCACACTTGCACACGTCCCCACCACTGTGGGACAGCCCCACTGCAGAGTCAGGTTCTGGAGTCCTCCTCTATCAGGAAAGACATCAGTACAGGAAGACAGACCAAAGCAGACAGAAACTTAGACATGTGGGCCAGGATTCTCAGTTTTATACTCAAAGAAACAGCAGCCATCCCAGAAAAGGAAGGGATTGGCCAAGTTGGTATCTCCAGAAGCAGCTGTATCAAGCCTATAACCAGCTATTCCCCATCGGGTTCCCACCTTCCAATAGAATATTTAGCTTTCTGGAATCTGACTCCACGCAGGTGAGAGTTTCATTCTCCCAGTCTTTGTGCCGGGATGGGGAGGTGAGTGTCTGGGTTCCCTGCTCTCCACCTCGTCCTCCTCCCTCATTCTCTAGGCTGAGACTAAACTTCTGTCTCTGGATGCCACCTTTCAACAGAATATTCAGCTTTCT
>CM010903.1:618292-634021 GCA_003704135.2 Peromyscus polionotus subgriseus
AAAGACACCTCCACAACATGCCTGCCTGAACTAGACCTGAACAAGGGCAACAGCAGTAGACATGCTAACATGTAAGGAGGAAATTTTATAAGACCCCATACCTAGAGAAAAGACAATAGGCAACTAAGGAATGCTGAGAGAGGAAGAATCAATGTTCACCAGGCATAGCCTCTGGTTCCTCATTCAATACCAAATGCTGAAGACTGAAATCATGTACAAAGAACACTAAATGAATTCAACATTTGTATATTTATGCATACATATAAATGATTTAAAGAAAAGGATAGGAATTAGAGAGGTTGGAGAGAAATATGAGAATGATTATATGGAGGAAATTGGATGGAGGCAATATAACCATATTTTAACTTTTTAAAGTTTCTATTCTAGAGGTAGAGTTCAAATTCAATATAGTATTTCACATATAAACTGAAATTTATACATAAACCATATTAGTCAAATAAAGTAAGTTTCTGTCTCCTGTAAAAAGAAGCTTTTAGGTTGTGGGACAGGGTCATTCCTAGACCCCAGTGTTCCCTCCCTATCTTCACATCTCACCCAGACAGAGCAGGGCTGTGAAAGTAAACATCATGGCATCTCCTTCTGGAGGCTGCAGCTGGTCTTATGGGTAGATCTGCAGAGCCTATCTCAAGGGCCAGGTAACATAGGGTGTGGCCTTTGGATTCAGGATACTCCCTCTCACATGGTTGTGCTGGAACAGCTCCATGGGGAGGGGAGCTGCCCTGTTGGAGAATCCTGCATTTAAGGTTACAGTTCACCACATCCTGAAAGTTCTCTGAGCTCAGTGCAAAAAGGAGGCCGCCCTTTCTCAGCAGAGCTCCCCTTCTCCACCTAACCCTATCTGAAGAGTGCCTCTAACCTCAGATGGCTGGCCTTATTTGGAGAATGACTGCCCAGTGCCCTGCAAATGTTGTATGACTCAGCACAAAGCCCCCTCCTTTTCTTCCTGCCTGTTAGGATAATTAGGTGCTGACCAATGAACACTTCCCACAGGTAACCTTAAGAACCCTCACATACCTTACCTCTGGCAAAATAAAATGAGCTCTTTGTCTCTCAGAGGATGACTCCTGTAATCCTTTCTGTTTCTCACCAGCTACTTCCTCCTATTTCCTCATCTTTTTGTAATAAACTGCCTAAAGGTGTACTCGTTCCTGTTGCAGAGCAGCTTGTCTCAGGCCCTGAGGCAGTTACATCATCACCTGTCACCAGATGTCTTTTACCAGGGACTGAGTGATCAGGGGAAGGAAAAAGAATTCTCCCCTCTCTATTCTTTCTTCTTTATTCCCAAACCGGCTTGTTTCTGTCTGCACTCTCTGCCTAGACTGTCCTGTCCATATGCTTGTTGCAATTGATGAGTCAGAGACTGAGAGGCTCCTGCCCCTCCCTGCGGAGTCTGCAGCTGTTGTTTCCCTCTGCCCTGCGAGACAGAGAAGCCAGCTGTGGCTTGCTCAGAACACACAGGCTGTCTCCTACAGCATCTGCTCATCACTTGTCTGTGAGTCTGACAGAGAAGCCAGCTGTGGCTTGCTCAGAACACACAGGCTGTCTCCTACAGCATCTGCTCATCACTTGTCTGTGAGTCCAAATTTTAGAGTCCTATTCTTCAGCTGCTGCTTTTACTCTCCAACGTGGGCAGCCTGCTGCACCCAAGCAGACATCTGCTCTTCTTCTCTTGCCTCTCTCTCAGGAGCTGGAGTCCTGCTTGAGGCAGCTGCAAGACCCACTAAAATCTTTTTCTGTACCTTAGAATTATGCTGTAAGCTCTTACCTCAGGATTTGTGAGTTTTTCGTTGGACATGGTTTAAAATCTATATAACTCATAACAAAGTGTGTTTCTCCTGGAAAGTTTTGTTCATTTGTTCCTCAAGAAAGTTGTGCCTGCCTGAGTCATTAGAAAGTTAGTCTATTTGTGTGTTGTGGTGCACCCATAAATGTGGAAATTTGGCATGGAGACAGAAATGAGTGGGATATTTTTGTTGACTCTACTGCCCCAAGCCTCCAGTCACCACATGGCTGCCTTTCTGGCTGAACCTCAGAATATATCTCTGAAATGGATGTCATGTGACTCCACCACCATTCTAATTAAAGGTAAACATGTGGAGTGGACCTACCAAGCATGCAGCTATTGGTGTCCAGGATATTTTATACTGAAATGGATTTTTGTGGGCTCATTCCTGTCTTGTCCTAAACACAAACATTTATTAAATAGTTTGCACTAGTACAGCTTGTTAGATCTGCACGTAGGTGTCTGCACAGTGGTCTAATTCAGAAGAAGGAAAGCTCAGTAAGAACATTTGATTTCCCCGTATTTTTTGGTATTAGGGTTGACAACACAACCTCTAGTATTATAAATATATACTCTACCAACGAGCCACAGCCCAGTTTTAGTTTATAATTTTCTACATCTGGTTCTTTATTTTTTTTTACTGTTATCATTTCCTTGTGCTTATTGGTTTACTCATGTCTGCTGCTGTTTTGAGACAGGCTTTGCCTTTGTAGTCCTGGCTGTCCTGAAGGTGGTTATGTAGATCAGTCTGTTCTGGACCTCATGGAAATCCTCCTGACTCTGGTTCCCCAAGCTCTGCAATTAGCTGGTGTGAGCTACCACACCCAGCCTTGGGTTTAAAATTTTAAGTGTTTGAAAATATTGTACCTTTATATATTATGCTTTGAGTGAATTCCCCTCCCAGTGTTGCCATTTTTCCTCACCCTCTCTTGATGGCTCCCCTCATGACTGACTTGGATATCTTTTGATTCCTTCCCTGACCTGCTGGCTGTTCAAAATGTGCTGTTTTAGTCCCATGAACCTTTGAGAGTTCCCATGTCTCCTTTCATTTATTGAATTTGAGTTTCATTCAAATGTGGTCTGGGCTTATTCTTGATATAAGCTTATCTTCATCCTGCTGAGTTGTACTCTGTGACAACAAGTGTCTTGGAGAGTCCTGATGGTGCACTGTGGGTTGGAAGGTTGCTCAGTGTTTTAGTGCATTTAGTCTGCGGTGCTGCTTGTGTCTGCTGCTTTCTTACTGATGTTCTATCTGGATGTTGTGTCCAGTGTTAGAGTAGACAGAGGAGGGTCTGTATTTTCTTGTTGTTCTTTATCTCTTCCTAAATGTCTGCTAGTGCAGGTGTTACATTTTAATTTTAAATTTTATTTAAATTTTAATTTTAGGGGGCTGGAGAGATGGCTCAGAGGTTAAGAGCACTGGTTGCTCTTCCAAAGGTCCTGAGTTCAATTCCCAGCAACCACATGGTGGCTCACAACCATCTCTGGTGCCCTCTTCTGGCCTGCAGGGATACATGCAGGCAGAACACTATGCATAATAAACAAATCTTCTAAATTTTTTTTTAATTTTAGATTTATTTAGTTTACAGGTATGCATATTTTGCCTGCATGTATATATGTGCAACATGTTTATGCATTGAGGCTGTGGTGTTTAGAAGAGAGCACTGGATTTCCTGGGACTGCAGTTAATTCTGGTTGTGAACCACAACAAGGGTCCTGGGATCTTATTTTGTTTTCTCTGCAAGAGCAATAAGTGCTCTTCATTGAGTGATCTCTCTGGTGCTAAATATTTTTTTATTAAATAATTTTTTAAAAATAATATATTTGCTGATCAGTTGAGTTTTTTTGTCCTTAGGGAGTAATGTTTTTCTTCTGGTGTAACAAGCATTTTACTCCAAATTTTCCCTGGAATTCAAGATTATATCTAGTATTAATTTTTTGCTAGAATATCATCTCTCTCATTTTATTATTTATTTTGGAAATTAGTTCTTTGTGATTTTTTTGTTTTTGTATTTAAGTGTAACACGAATCATAAAAGGTCCTATTAATAAAAATCCTGGAGCCAGAGGGGTGAAAACTGAGAGATTAGAGCAACTGAAGAAGCTACAGCCAACCTCACCTTACCAACTCCTCAGCCTCCAGAGAGAGCTACTTCCTGTGTACTCATGCCTATATACCTTTCTGTGCCCTGCCATCTTACTTTGTTTCTCCTCTCAGCTTCATCACTTCCTCTTTCCACCCAGCTCTATCTCTTCCTGTCTGTCTGTACAGACCTCCATATTCTATGGTTAACTAGCACTGGGATTAAAGGCATGTGCCACCATGCCTGACTCTGTTTCCAGTGTGGCCTTGAACTCACAGAAATCAAAATAAATCTCTGCCTCATGAATGCTAGGATTAAAGGCCTGTTTTATGTAGTGGTTGGCTTTTCCCCCTGATCCCCAGATAAGCTTTATTAGGATACACTGCTCAGGTAACAGCCTGCATACAGTGGCCATGTGGGGACCCTATAGGCCAGGAAGCTCACACAGCAGCAGTTTTTGTAACCAATGCCAGAAGCACACATGTTCTGCATCAGAGAGAAAGATGTCCTCGCTAGGCACCTTTCTAGGTCCATGCTTGTAGCGGCCAGATCGGGTGACAGATTAACAACAGACTGTTGCTTTACTTTTAAAATTGTTCGGTGTAACTGCTGCCAGTTTTGAGACACCCTGGGCCACCATCCTCAAGAGCAATCCTACCGGCCAGCTTCTGACACCCTTTCTGAGGCCGGTCTGGTGCCCCAATCCTGCCCACAACTGCTGCTACCATCTGTGTGCAGCACCTTCTCAGTGCCAGCCCTGTAGCACCAGGCAGACAGGTGGGCCCTGCCAGGCATGTTACTGTGCCTGAGTGCTTCTAGCTCATGTTTGTATATAATCTGTTGTTGTCCCAGGAACCCTACCTAGTGCTCAGAGGTTTGCCTGGGTGAGTTCTTCTATCACAGGAGCCTATTCAGGAAGCCTGAGTCAGCTTGTAACACACTGCTTTGGTGCTACACCTGCGACACCTACTGGTCAAGAAACAATACTACATCCAAAAATCATTGAACGAATCACCCATTTGCCTTACCTGATTATTTACACCAGGAACAACATCTGGACATGTAGGACAATCTTTCAAGGATATTATCTGAGGTAAATGACTTGATAATTTTACACTTTAAAATGATTAATAATGATTAATACACAAATTAATAATGTCTTTTACAAATTTTGAATATTTCTCAAAAAATGGCAGATAATTTTACCACTCAGGAATTTAAAAGCTTTTTTGTTTGCACTATAAATAAAATATTATAGGACATATATGACCTTCCTGGGATGTGTATAATGTTCACCATACTAGCAATTAGCATAGTGATTCATCACATACCACTGAAAATTGGCTTAATAATAACAACAAAAATGAGACATTAATGGAACTGTTACAGATACTGATACTGTTAAATAGTAGGATTCTCTCTCAGGAATCTGCTAACTTACCATAAGAACTTCAGTTCCTTAATAATAACTGAACAACCAGATTTAATTCTATGGATAATAAATATGAGTATTTAGTGGATAAAAAAATAAATTTTCAGAGCAGTCTTAATGCCATTCAGATAATTTCTAAGGAAGAAAGATCATCACTAATTGATAGAATAAAGTCTGTGGAATCATGTGTTTCTGATGAACATAAAATATTGTATGATTCCATGACATCTCTAGAAATCTTTACCACAGAGGAGGTTCAAACACTACAGAAAGTGGTAGTTAATTGATTTCAAGCTCTGGAGGAGTCTCTCATTGACGTTGAAAACAAAACTAATAAGCAGAAGAGCAGAGCCATAGAAGTAATAACATCACCAGGTGGCTCTTGTAAAATGGCTTATCCTGTCACCATCCATGAGAAGCCAGCCGATTATACACATCCTGAAGAATATACAGAATATATCTGGCAACCTATTCATAGGAGAGATTCAAAAGATATTAAAGAAGTGGTAGTCACCTATAGCATAAACTCAACATGTGTAAAACAGTTGTTAAATTCCTGATCTTCTAGAAATAAAATTATACCAGATGACTGGAATCAGTTAACCTCAGCTATGTTAGAATATAGCCAGCACTTACAACAGAAAAGCTGCTTGAGAGAAGAAGCTAAAATCTTTGAACAGCAAGGTAAATTTAATTAGAGGTTTTGAGATCTCCCAAGATCAAAATCTTGGTGAGGGCTGTTTCACTGATATAAATGTACAAAGTACCTTTGATGATCCTACATTATCCCTATTCCATACAGCAAATTTAAGTGTTTGGGAAAAATTCCAGAACCAGGGAAAGCAACTGAGCTATATACAAATGTTTTCCAAGGGTCAAAAGAACAATTTACTGATTTTTTTTTACAAAGGTTGACCACAGCTGTAACAAGACAACATCTGGCCCACAATTAAGACAAGTATTAACTCAATCTTTTTCTTTTGATAATGGTATCAAATGGTACAGAATGCAAAAGAATACTTATATCTTTAAAAATCAGATCAGCAGCATTGGAAAAATGGATTCAACATATAAATGGTGTTGAGTCTTGTAAAGATGGTAAAGAGGCTTGGATAGAAGAGACAACTTCCAAAGGTGGAAAGAGTCATCAATGTAACAAATGTTTTAACTGTGGTACACAACTGAGAAGAAATTGTGCACAGGGTGCTCCTAGAAGCAATACTTCTTCTAGAAATAACCCCAACAGGGGACCCCAAACTTTTGGATTATGCATAAGTTGTGGCAAAGGCCAACACTGGACCAATGAAGGCAGATCAATAAGTAGTATTCACAAAAGCCCTTTACCAGTGTGAAATACCTCAGGGGATTTCTCACAGGCCCCCAAACTGAATGTGGTCCAGAGATGTTCAATCACTGTAGAGGAAATTTCTCCCTAGGACAAATAAATAACCTAGTATCTAATATAAAGAAATGATACTGCACTGGATGGTAAAACAATTTTGATAGATGAGTCAAAAATTCCAAACATCCATAAAGCGAATATTTTGGCAGACTTCCATAGATGAACAAAGACCAAAGCTTAAAGTGCAAATTAATAACATTTTCCTTAAAGGATTAGTGGACATGGGTGCACATGTGACTACAATTACACCAAAATAATGGCATCTGAATTGGCCTCTTGAAATGGTAGATGTCCAGTTTCTAGGAATTGGGACCCTCTCTCAGGTAAAACAAAGTTTGAGATGAGTGGAATGCATAGCTAGAGCCAGAAAAATGAAGAAGGAGGCTGAAGCCACATGTGGCAAATGTAGCAGTGGATCTTTGGGGCTGAGATCTGTTACAGCAATGGAATACCCAAATTAAAATTCCTCCAATCTCAGGAGTGGAATATAGACCAACTAATGTTTCTAGGAATAAAATTATAGGATACCATAAAAATAGCCACCAACTACTCAAGCTGTGCAAAAACAAAAGCACAACTGCCACTGAACTCCCAGAAGTACCAGTGACCCTAACTTTAAGATTGCTAATGGATAAACCTGTCTGATTTGGACAATGGCTTATGACATAAGAGAAACTACAAACTTTAAACAGCTTGTTCAAGAACAGTTAAATGCTTAACACAATGAAGAATCTACCAGCTCTTGGAATTCTCCTGTATTTGTTATTAAAAAGAAATCTGGTAAGTGGAGAATGCTGATAGATTTGAGATCTATAAATAGAGTAATTTGGACTTTGGGCTCCCTACAGAATTGGATGCCCTTGCCCTTTCTGTTACATAAAGAATGGCCTATTATACTTATTGACTTAAAAGACTGTTTCTTTATCATGCATGTACAAGAAAAGGATAGAGAAAAATTTCCCTTCATAGTACCTACCAGCCAGTCAAGAGGTATCATGGAAGGTCCTTCCACAAGGAATGCTAAATAGCCCTACCCAGTGCCAATGTTTTGTACAAAAACCATTGGAAATAATTCATGCAAAATTTCCACCATCTATAATCTACCATTATATGGATGATATCTTATTAGCTGATTCAATGTTAAGTACCTCACTGTGGATTACAAATTGCTCCTGAAAAAAGATACAAAGAGGAAATTATATTAATTACTTAGGATATAAGACAAACCAAAAAATTAAAACCCAGAAGATACAACTCAGGAAAGATGAATTGCAGGATCTTAATGATTTTCAAAAATTGTTAGGAAGCATTTTCTACTTATAGACCATCATTGGAATACCTGAAGATGGACGAGTAAATTTAGCCAATACCCTAAAAGGGGACAAGGACAGATATAGTCCAAGAGAGTCATCAGATGAAGCTGAGAAGGAAATGGCTCTAGTAGAAAAGAAAATATGAGAGGCACAGTTGGATTGTATGAATCCAGAACTTAACTGCATTCTGATCATACTCCCCTCTTGACACTCCCCCACAGGTATTTTGATGTAGAGGGAAGATACTATATTGGAATGGATATTTCTCCCATGTAAACTGAGTAAGAAGTTAAAGACTTATGTAGACAAATCTCTGATTTGATTCTAAAAGGAAAATTAAGGCTTTGTCAATTGACAGAAATAGAAACATTAGAAGTTGTGGTACCTTTAACTAATGAAGAGATTTCCTCTTTAAGAAAAGATAATGAATACTGGCAAAGAGCCTGCAGTAATTTTTTTCTGGAGAGATTAACAATTGCTATCTCAAAAGCAAGAGAATAGAATTCATAAAAAGAACTGAATGGGTCCTTCCTCACACTGTACAAAATACCTGTACAAATGTCACAAACCAATCTCTGAAGTCTCTAAGTCCTTAGAGTCTATACTGATGCAAATAAATTAGGAAAGGCAGAATATAAATCAGGAGATTTAAGTAAAGTGGTTCAAAGGCCCTACAATTCTATACAAAAGGCAGAACTGTATGCCATTCTTATGGTACTAATGGACTTCACAGAACCTTTCAGTGTAGTTATGGACTCTCAATATACAGAGAGTGTTTTTTACATATGGCAACTGCTGAATTTATTCCTGATAATACATAATTGACTTCACTAGTATACAATTACAGGAAATCATCAGAAATAGGAAATATCATATATCTATATCTATCTATCTATCTATCTATCTATCTATCTATCTATCTATCTATCTATCTATATCTATCTGTCTATCTATCTATCTATCTATCTATCTATCTATCTATCTATCTATCTATCTCACATCAGACCCCATACAGGCCTGCCAGATCCTCTAGCACAAGGTAATGAATAGATTAATCAGTTATTAATTGGTAATGTTTGAGAAGCCTCAGAATTTCATAACAAACAACATGTAATAGCAAAAGTTTGAAGAAGGATTTTTCTGTCACTTGGTAATGAGCCAAGGAAATTGTAAAAAAAAAAAAAAGTTCTACTTGTTTCTTCTATAACTAAACTCCATTACCTGCTGAAAGCAATCTCAAAGGTATACAAAGAAATGAAACTTGGCAGATGGATATGTTTCATTTTGTAGAATTTGGAAAATTTAAAATATGTACACCATACCATTGACACATACTCAGGATTTCAATGGGCAACTCCTATGAGTTCTGAAAAGATTGATTCTGTGATTACACATCTATTAGAAGTTATGGCCATCATGGCAATACCCGTACAAATTAATACTGAAAATGCTCCAGCATATGTCTCAAATAAAATGAGACAGTTTTTTGCTTATTACAATATTAAGTATATTACAGGTGTACCCCGTAATCCCAGAGGCCAAGCAGTCACAGAAAGATCCATTTGAACTTTAAAGGATATACTAAATAAACAGAAACAGGTAACAATGACTCCTAGAAATAGATTACATAATGCTTTATTAACCTGGAATTTTCTCAATGCTGATGAGAAGTAACAACAGCTGTGGTGAGACATTGGACAGCAAAAACAAAACAAAACAAAACAAAAAACTGAGCCAAACCAACCAGTTTACTCCAAAGATGTGTTGACCTCCGAATGGAAACCAGGACACATTCTACTTGGGGAAGCAGTTTTCTTTTTGTTTCTGAAGGAGAGGAGAAGCTATGGATACCAACAAAATTAATAAAAATTCTCATCAAACAGGAGAAGTCCTTTGATGAGGAGAAGTAATAGCTCACCCACCAATGTGACAATTCTACAATTTGTAAGAAAAACTCAACAAATAAGGGTCAGTGCATGGTTCTGGTTTTTGTCTTTACAGGATAATAGGAATACCCATCTTCAAGAAATCATAAGGTCTCAGACATCCAGACATCTACAGCAGAAAGGAAGAATCTATTTAGTACCAATATATTCTACAGAGTAATATCTCACTGCATAACACCAATATCTCATTAACTCTAGAATAGTTGTGGTCTCAATTCAATTATAATTAAGCTGGTTTTGGAGCTGGAATGTGGCTCTCCTCTAAGCCCAAACATATAGTTAAGAAGAAAATTGGAGATTCTGTCTCATATTGGATGAGCCAACTGTTGTGAGACAAAAAACCAATAATCTAGAGACCATTGTTGTCAAGATTCTATTTCTTTCCATGCTTGTCCTTGCTTTCTGGAAATCCCTTCTCGATCCAGTGTAAATCCAAACTTTCCATTTTGATATTAATAATGTTTAAGTTTCTCAGTGACAATAAGCCTTCCCAATAGCGATCTCCAAAGTCTTCAGGAGGAAGATGGGGCCCTACAACAACTATTCTGCTCAGTCCAGAAAGATGCCATTGTATCTAAGAACATTACTCAATGATCAACTTTGGGCTGAAAACTCTTCAGGACAGTTGTTAGAGGAGATGATCCATCATACTACACTTCTATCCAGAATCTCAGATAATCTCATCCATTACTCTGAGACTCTACAGCTAGCCCTATTGAGACCCAACTATCTAAACATTCTTCCAGGATCCCACAGAGATACTGTCACTCCCTAAACAGCAGGAAGCTCCTAAGAATACAACGACCCTCTCCCAAAGGTTTCGTTTTTCTCAACATTATAGATCGATAGTTATAGAGTTGGTGTGGAACAATAAAATTTAGACTCAGTATTCTCCTTTACAAAACAAAAAGGGGAATGGATAGGTACACTATATTGAGGTAGATTATTGCATCTACTGGTAAGCTGTTTTAGCAAACTAACAGTCTCGGATAATTTGCACTGATATAGATTCTTGTATATTTGATATAAATATAAACTATTCTTATATTCTTATTTAAGATAAATTGTATATTAATACAAATACAAAACTATGTTTGTTGTATTGTACATATATTTCTACTCCTGGTTGAAATATTTTCTATATTGATAAAAGTGTAAAATTTTATTTGTCATAGTGTATGTGTATTCTACCTCTGTTTAGGATACTTTATATATCGATACATATTAAGGATATTGCTATCATATTGCATTCTGCACTATATATTTCTGCCTCTGTTTAAGATACTTTGTGTATTGTCACAATTCTGAGGTCATTGGCCTTATATGCTACATCTGCTTAGAGACTGTTTACCTTGTTTATGTGAAATCTTAGTCCTTAGGTTATTTGGGTAGATAAGACTTACAGAGCTGTAGTCACCCATGCTTGTCATTTCTATATTTATGTTAGTTAGGTTCTCCAGATTTACAGAAACATATGTCCGATGAATAGGTAATCTGTAAACACTTCATACACCTAAAGAATATAGCATTCAAAGGTTTTGATAACTTAGACATGAGACACGATTGCTCCTGGCAGCACTAATCTGATCCTGAGAGAATGTTGAGCTTCTAAGACATTTCTGTTTGGAAGTTCATCTTCTTCTTCTTCACATAAATTGTCCTGTTAGGCAAAGAACTGCCCTTACCTCAACAACTTACAGTATGAACACTGTGCTTTCTGGATTAGCAGGACACAAGGAAAAGTGCCTACTGAACTCTGCCAAAACAGGGTAAGATGGTCTTTCAAAATCCCTGCTTCTGAAATGGTCTGTCAGATATTCTAGGCCTGTAGCCAAATTGGAAGCCACAATGATGCTGAGAAACTTTAGGTGACTATCCAGGCTGCCAGCTGTCTCTGTGTATTTTCTCAAGCATTTTCAGAAATTGTTTGCTTGCATTTCTCTTTCTCAGGTATTATTCTTTTCCTTCTCAGGTCTTTAATGGGGTTGATAGCTAGATAGTTTCAGTTATAATCCTCTCATATATTAGCTAGAACATATTAGTACTAGAGTTAGAGTCTTCAAGATAGGATAGCTATTGGAGTAATTTCAGTAATTTGCCATTTACCTATGTTCTGGACATTTCTGGACACTTAGCATATCTTTCTTTTTTGATGTTTTTCTTGTTGGTTGTAGTTCCACTTTTGTTTATATTATCCTTTGTTTTACTTGGACAATACTTGATAATCATTCTTATTGTATACAGTTTGCATTAACTTTAGAACCTTCTTATTTAGACAAAAAAGGGAAATGTAGTGCTATTTGCTCCACTCATGGCCTTGGTCTATAGGGCCCAAAGGAGCCAGTGCTTCCTGACATTGTACGTTGTCTCTTAAAAAGAGAGGGAGAAAGGCCACATGGCCCTTCTCCCTGTCCCTGCCTGTGAGGTAAATTTGCTCCCAGAGAGATCAGAGGATGACTTCTGCTGTCTAATATGTTCTATATTCTTGAATGTATTATTTCAATTTACCTTAATAAATTTCCCTAATAACTGTTAAACAGACTCCAGTGGATTTATCACTTTAGACAGGCCCCACTCCCACTGACAGGTATCCACAAGTAGACCAAGTCACACAACTGTCACATATATGCTGAGGTCCTAGGCTGGTCACATGCATGCTCCCTAGCCATTGGTTCATAGCCTGTGAACTTCCATGAACAAGTCAGTTGTTTCTGTGGTTCCCTTGTGATGACCCTGAAGCCATGGCTTATACAATCCTTCCTTCCTTCCTCTTCTCAACAGTATTCCCTGGGATTGGCCCAGTACTAGGCTGTGGAACTCTGCATCTGTTTTCATCAGTTACTGGACAAAGACACTTCAATGGCAATTGGGGAAGTTATTAATCTGATTATAAGAAATGACCAGTTCAGGCTACCTAACTACTATTGCTAGGAATCTTAGCTGATGTCATCCTTATATTTTATGGGAGGGTTTATTTTTAATCAGGTTTCTGCCTGACCCTGAAATGCCCCCATCAAGACATCACAATGTCTTTTGATTAAACGTCACCTAAACTCTTCCCAAATCCACTGAACTTCTTGAACTCACTGAACTTTCTGCTCTCCCTTCCCTCCATACAGTCAAATTTGTGCTTTTCTCATATCTTGGGCATGCTATCAGGGCATCCTACCTCAGGATATTAGATCATGCTTATATTCCAACCTTCCAACCTTGCTCCATTGACTCTCGTCCAATGCACCACAAATCACAGTCACAGAGAATATAGTGAGATGGTTAAAACCTGTATGCTGGGTTAAAACCTGTAATCCCACGTGTCCAGCACAGGTTTTCCAGCTCAGGTCAGCTTCTGTTGCTTCTCAGGAACAGGATAATTGTGGGATGTAGGGGAGTTCCAGTCCAAATCAACATCAGTCTTGGGCAGGATCAATATTGTGGTATCTTGAGTATGGATCCTGTCTTTCTGTGACTTTCCTGGTACCCACACTACATCTAGGTTTTCACTGATGTGGGCAGTGATTGAATTCTGTTTTTTACCAACTGTGTTCAAGTGCTCATTGTAGATGTTGAATTAAATTTTGTTTCTTTATTTATTTGAGGAATCACATTGCCCTTTATTACTGTGAATGAAACAGAACAGACACGCACAAGAGTGGAGGGAAAGAGTTTAATGTTTTTCCATTCTTTAAAAAAATTGTTTATGTATGTATGCTTGAAATGCTCCAAAAGGGCATCAGTTTCTATTATAGACTACATACATGCATGCCAGAAGAGGGAATCAAATCCTAGCATAGATTATTGTGAGCCTGAACTCAGAGAATCTGGGAGAGAAGTCAGTGTTCTTAACCCCTGAGCCATGTCTCCAGCCCCCATGTTTTCCAACTTTTATTTATGGAGTAAACCCATGTTGATAATATATATATCACTTCTCTCATATTCAAGGATAAGTTACTCACTAATATTTAGATCAGAATTTTATGTTTCTCCTTCAACAAGAAGAAACTGTCCGTCCAGCTCTATGACTGGCTAAGCAGCATCCTGCTGTTTGCTAAGAACATCATGGGAGCTAGCTATACTGACAGAGAAGGCCTTATTGAGAGCTGTGTGAGAAAGAAGATGGGGGGATAATGATCTTTCTACTTTATTCACAGCTAAAATCTTATCATGTTATGAATCTGAAAACTTATGTTTCTGTTTCCACTCACTTTTGTACTCTCATCACACTGTTATTCATCCTCTGTTCATCCAGGAATCCAACCATTTCTGTAGTCATCACCCTCTGAAATTCCCCAGTGGCACAAGCATCATATCTAAGCTTCTGATTTGACTGAATGGACTGCTCATCTGTGACAAGTTGTTCAGCAGCTCTGTGTCCACAGAACTCTGTGTAGCATGGGATTTTTGCTTTCTCCCCTGAGTTACTCACAGACCCAGGAGGAAGTCATCCTGAGAAATTCCAGTCTAGAGAATTTGACCAGAGACCATGGAGAGGCATGTTTCTCCATCTTTAGACAGAGTTAGTCTGTCATAACTAACATCGGAAAGACAGTTGAATGCCAGTCTCTCCAGTTACTAGGACAGATTCTTCTTTTTGGTCACTACTGAAGAATTCCTAGACAGTTCTGTTGGGATTATGGGTCAGGATCACTGTCTGTAGTTTCACATGTGCAAACAACTGGTATTTCCCTGTTACCATTCATTTTCATGAAATGTGTATATGTAATCTTTACATTATGGGCACATATATTTGTGGGTGGTCAGGAGGATAATTTCTCTTTACACTGTGATATTCTGGTATATAAAACAAGCTCTCATCATTTTCAAACTGTTCCACATTATGCTGAGAAACTTAGGAGCCTGCTTTCTATAATTAGCTAAGCTGACAGGACAAACAAGGACAGACAGAATGTCCCCAAGTAGAACTTTCACAGATTAGATTCAAGAACAAAATTACAAAAGTGTCTGGCTTTGGTAATTCAAAGTCCTTCAGAGACTAAATTGCCCTGATCTTCTCTAGCTATCAGCTGGTAGTGGATTCACAGAATTCACCAGCTCTGACCTGTAAGATGAATTGCTAAGTGGTCTTATTAATAAAAAGCCTGGAGCCAGATATTGGGGTTAAAACTGAGAGATCAGAGGAATAGGACAAGCCACAGCCAACCTCACCTTACCAACCCTCAGCATCAAAGAGACCTTCCTGTATACCCATGCCTATATGCCTTTCTATTCTGCCTTCTTGCTTCCTTTCTCTGCCCAGCTACATCACTTCCTGTCTATCTGTACAGAACTCCAGACCTCTATAGTTATTGCTAGGATTAAAGGTGTGTACCACCACACTTGGCTCTGTTCCCAATGTGGCTTTGAACTCACAGAGAACTAGATGGATTTCTGCCTCCCAAATGCTTGTATTAAAGGCATATGCTACTACTGCCTGACTTCTATGTTTAATATAGTGGCTGCTTTTTTCCTCTTATCTCTATATAAACTTTATTATGGTGCAAAATATATTGGGGAACAAAATATGTCACCACACTGACCCTTTAGCAATTAATATTTTGTATGAATATTCTAACCTCAGTTTATGATATAAAACTCAAGTTTCAATTAACTAGCTATTTATTATTTAGGTCCCAAATAACAACTAATCATTTAACCAGGTTCAGAGAGAAATAGTTTTTTTTTTCCTCAATTTTTTTTATTTATTTTACAGTACTATTCAGTTCTACATAATAGCCACAGATTCCCTTGTTCT
>CM010903.1:670212-680681 GCA_003704135.2 Peromyscus polionotus subgriseus
TGATTCTTTCTGCATGACTTGAGCTGCATGCTCTTGGAACCATGCTTTCCCCCAGGCAGGACAAGAGGTGATATGCCAATGTAAGCACAAGTGAAAATACAACACTCTCAAAAGGAAGATTCTCTCCATCACTCTGCCATACAAATATGTCTAAGAATACCTTAGCCTCCTCCAAAAACACCCCAAGGCATTACAACACATGACTCTGTGCTCATAGTGCCTCATAGCCAAGTGCCTATGTTGGTCCCTGAGATTTACCACATGATTAATTTTTCTCCTCCTCACAATATATGGACATCTATGAAATGGCAACTGCAAAGTCAATACTGGTAGGATCTTCAAAAAAAATCATGGGAATTTCTTACAAGTGTGTAGACATCTCAAAGCATTCCCCATACTCACACAAACATTATGGGCATCTCATTGTTATCATCTGAGCTCATGGACTCTGGACTGACAGCTAGGGAACCTGCATGGGACTGACCTAGGCCCTCTACATATGGGTGACAGTTGTGCAGCTTAGTCTCTTTGTGGGCCCCCTAGAAGTGGGACCAGAATATATCCCTGGTATATGAGCTGATTTTCTGGAATCTATTCTCTATGGTGAAACACCTTGCCCAGCCTTGATGCAGGGAGGAGAATCTCTTGGTCCTGCCTCAACTAGATATGACATGCTTTGTTGACTTCCATATGAAGCCTTAATCTTTCTGAGGAGTGGTTGGGGGAATGGAAAAGAGATGGGGGAGCAAATGGGAGAAGAAAGGGGAGTGGAACTATGGTTGGTATGTAAAATAAATAGGTGACATCTCCACGAGGAAACTGGGGGTAAAGCGGGGCAATGGAGGGTAGGGGATTGGGGATGAGAACTTAAGGGAGTTTCTTCTCTCCAAATTCCTCCCAGCTCCTCCATTCCTCCAACCCACCGAACTTCACACCCTGCCTTTTTCTCTATCATGAAAATACAATCATTTAAAAAATAAATAAAAAATGATTAGGTCTTTCTTCCTGTCTGTCATTCATTGCTTCTCACTTGTCTGTAGTCTTTCTGTTGTTTGTCACTTTGTTGTTGTTACTTCATGGTAACAGAGTCACAGTCCCCACCAAAGGGCTTAGCTCTGTCTGTATTGAACAGCACTGAAAGCCCCACATTGGTGAAAGAATGAGGAATAATCTATGAGATTTTAACAGAGTTTTATAAGGGATTAAGTTACTTACTTGAACTGACCCCATAGCATTCATTCCATCAAACGTGTGCTTATCAAGTGATTACTTTATCACATGTTGAGCAGTTATGGTGGGTATTTGTTGTATAAAATCACTTTTAACTTGTCTGCTGCCTGCACCAAAGTGTTACAATGAAACACACATCCCTTCATATATTACTTTCAATTAGGGTATCTAATTTAATGAAATAGTATCTAATTTAAGATTAAAGTTATGCATTAGTGTTGGTTTGGAACCAATGCTAATTTTTTTTGAAATCTAGTAAGCAAGATAAGTTGTTGATTTTTCTCTTAAATTCAGGGTAAATGGTTGAATACACAGCAGGTTTGGGGTCTTAAGTGACCTCAGTATATAGTATGAAGTCTAGCTGTGAAGGTGAGCAATAGGTCCAGTCTCCTGTAATGTAAGAGGTAATTTCATAAAATATATCATCTCCAACAGGTCCTCTAAAAGAGAATCCAGTGCTCTTAACTGCTGAACTATCTCTCAAATATCTCATTAATATTTTTAAATCAAATTTGGTCTTTGATACTTTCAGGCATTTATATGATGCATCCTGATTATTCTTGCCTTCACTCTCTTTATCTCTCTTCTACCCTTCTCAACTATCCCTTCTCTCTATAAATCAGTATGTTGATCAGAGCCCTCTCTGTAACAAAGGGCTTAGAATTCTCCAAGGGGGCATGGTGAGATCACCAAAAATGGGGGGACAACTAAGGACAATGAGTCTGCATCTCCCAGAATCTGTCGGTATCCAATAGTTCAGCATTGGGGTAGTAGGGTTTTTTGAACCCTTAACCATCTATGACTGATTGTTGACAACATAATTGTAACAGTAAAATTCCTGTTGTAGAAAGTAACCAAGCTGTTTTATGTTCATGATCATAATAGTTATGTTATGCCCAGAAGATAGCATTTCACAGCCCCCCATCCTATCTTCTGGTGCTCCTATTATTTCTGGTCTCCTTTTCCATGGTGTTTCTGAACCATGAAAGAGGGTCATATAAATGTATTGTTTAGGGCTTAACACTCATTGATTCTCAGCATCTTGTGCAACCATGAGGGCAACACCACTTCCTTAAGAAGTGAATACAGAATCTTGATGTTTCCCTAGTCAGAGAGCAGCAGAAATGAGAATCAAACACCAAGGCTGGTGAAGGCCTCTTCTTGTGTGGCTGCTTTAATGACAACCTCATGAAAAGTAGCACCATTGTTCATTAGCCACATCCTGTGTGCCTGCCCATCCAGCCACTCAGTGTGTCCCTTTGGACAATATACCAGTATTTTACCTTCACAACCCAGCTCTGTATGGGTAAGATATGAAGGAGGAAGGTGACATTGTGGTCAGAGAAATAACATGACTTGTAGCTTACTATTGGTGCATCAGAAAATATTGGGGGTGGGATACAAGAGCTGCAGAAATAGAGAATACTTGGATGAACTTCATGGACAAACTTTCACAGGACACTCTCTTACAGGGTTTAAACTGAACTCCATAATTCATATGTTGCTCTTTCCTAACTGTTGACCTGGGAAACTTGTGGGCAGTAGTGATGGCCATTACTAGGTATAGGGTGATCCAGAAAATACCAGGAATTTCTTTAGGCTATGGACTAGTGGAGACTCTCTCCAAATCCTTCCTCAGGGCTGAGCCAAGCTATGAGGGTACCTGGAGGACTCAATAACAATCTTATGTGAGGGTACCACATGGCCTCATAAACAACATCTGTATAAAGATGGAATCCCAGATCTGTGGTGAAGACAGATACTACTGGAATCCAGTAGTGCTGAACTTCTTATTTCATCCATGGAGTGGCACCATGCAGGGGAATATCTATGTGACTATCACACCTCTGCGAGCTGGTCAGACTTGTAACTCTCTGGATCTTGTGGTGATAAGTGTGAGAACACCCATAGGTTCCAGACCAAGGATAGGCCCTCAGAAAAGGGATTATATCTCAGAGATGTCCCAAAACACATCCCAACACTGGGTAATAATGGGCATGGTGAGAGCCCATTTAACATATAGTTTCCTTGCCTCTTAGGTATCTACTATATCAAATCCAGCCTGTCAGCCTTGTACAGCTCTGACCAGCCCTGCTTTGACCTCAAATGCTAATGTGACTCATCATTGTGTCTCACAAAAAGGATATAAAGGAAAATAGGAAAACTCCTGAGCCCTGAACTCATAGTATTTTTATACCTGGATATCCAAGGTCCTGCCAATACTGACAAGCTGTTCCAAACTACATTTCCCAAGCTGCCTTTCTAGGTCTGGGAGAAAACCATCTTTGACCAATTGCTGCCATTGCACTCCTAGTTCTATTTACACGGTATATATTCACACTGAAATCAAGTTTTTGCTTTTTTGCCACAGGAGGTTTTTGTCAACACTAAGCTTGCATTAGGACAGGCGTACCTCCCTAATCATACTCATCACCTGACACCATTCTGGAGTGGGTTGTGCCCATCTTACCTGCATGTACTCAGACAGGCACTTTGGTACCAGAAGCAAAAAACCTTTCAAGGCTTCGCTCCCAGCCTTGCCAGGTAAATGAAAAAGGTATTTGAAACAACAGCTTTTTCAGGAAGGTTTTCTCACCAATAGATCTCCTTTGTCCCCCAAGATGCAGAGCCCTTGATATCACTGCCATGGTTCAGGCCCTACACTGAGAGTGGCACACTCTTCTCCCATGACAGGCCCAAACAAGGGTCCCACAACAACCACACCTCCTCTGACCCGCTGCAACTGCTCTGCCCCTAGCTACTTTTTAAATACTGACTTGAAAGGGAGACAGGACTAGCAGAGAGTCTGTGTTCAGAGTCCCAAGAACAGAGTCCTCTGTCTTGTTGCTTTTCTGTCTTACCCTAAGTTGTTTCTATACTGTATTCCTATATTCTACCTTACCCTAAATTACTTCTTACCCAATATTCCTAATTCTACTCTTAATCTAAATTTCTTCTTGCCCAATATTCATATATGTAATCCTATATTTTTACTTGATTTTATACATGGAAATTAAGAAAAAGAGAGAGAGATCAAAAGAAACCTAAATGGAGAGAGAGATATTCACTGCAGCCTCACTTTCCATTTTGGCATTTCTATCAGCCACTTTACTTTCACTCATGAAAATAGAATACCCTCGATATAATTTATACTGCAACCCCAGACATACCCAAACTACTTCCCATGGGACCCCCCCAAATTCTCCTTTCACCAAGTTCCTGTTCGGGTTCAGGTTTAATCTGTGGGAGGTCCGCACCCTCTTTTTCCCCAAGGATAAGTAATATTTAGATAGAAAGAGAGGGAAAAGAAGACAGACAGAAATACAGGATAGCTTGAGGTGGATGTGGAACAACATCCACAGGCCCCTTCTGTCTCTTCAAAAGGGCTTTTTATAGGAATGCCAAGGGATGGGGTAAGAGACCTCCCCCTAGCTCAGCTATGTACAAACCTTCCAATCACCTGGTAACTATGCATGTGGTCAAGCCATCTCTTAATTCAGTCCTGCTCGGTTTAGCAAGGTCAGATCTTACTAGGAATCATCTGTGGGCCTCCATAATTATGTGTGTTTTTGTCAACATAATATTCTATCGATATTTTGGGTGTTTATATAATATACCCTGATCACACTCACTTTCCTGTTTTCCCAGGTTCAACCCCTCTCTTGTGACCTCCCACAAAGTGAAGGAGAAAATTTAAAAAAAAATCAAACCCAATTTGTATTGCCTATATACACACTGGAACCTGGCCAAATTCCAGTGGCCAGCCCCTCAAAGAAAACTGAGTCCCTCCCCACCCCTACTACTGCAAAAAGCCATCAACTGTGAAGATATACACCTCAGGATCCCTATCACAATTTTAAGAGTTCTCTTCAGTAGCTACTAGTCTGTTTCTCTTTGGAGTGGTTGAGGTAAAGTACGGGGAGTTGCTTGGGGGGATGGGAGAGAGAGTTTATCACAGAAGACTTCTATGACCTTGATTCTTAACTGTGAATCTGCAGTTATAAATACCACCACCAAGCAAGCTTTCTTGCCCTTTACAGTCATTGACATCATGGATCATGGGCTTCCACATGATTTTTGGTGATAGTACCGACAATGGACATCAATATAGCCCTCAGCACCATCATGGGTCACAGATATCTGCATAGTCTCTAAAGGCAACATGTGCCACAGACACTAACAAGACTTTAGGTGATAGCACAAACCATGAACATCTACATGGAATTCAGTAGTAACTATAACCACTGATTTCAACATGGCCTCTAATAGGAGGCCAGATCATGAGCATCCAGACAGCCTCCACCACAGCACAGACAACAGATACCATTATGGGCCTTGGCAACAGTCCAGGCCGTGGATATTAACAAGGCCTCTAATGGTCAAAACCAGTTTTCTTATCCCAGTGCCATGTGAAGCTTATCGTTTCAGAAGCTCAAGCCAGGACCAGTGGCCCACTGATTCTTCCTGCTCCCTTCAGATTCAGACGTGTAACTCTTGGCACCTTCTCTAGCAGCATGTCTGTCTGCATGCCACCATGTTTCTCCCCATGCTCATAGTGCATGAATCCTCTGAACTGTAAACCGGTTCCAATGAAATGTTTTCCTTTATAATAGTCCCATGGTCATGATGTCCCTTACAGCAACAGAAACCCTAAGGAGGCCAAAGATCATGTGTTTGGAACTATAGGACCATGCTGGATCATTGGAATTGAACAACTGAAGACAATAAGTCTCCTTCATCCAGAAGTTATCACAAGGAACTCATGGTAGAGTCCCTTGAGTCTTTACCTGACCATAATTAACTGCTGACAGGCCAAATATTTTACATACCCAGTGGAGGCTGCAACATTCACATTTACAATGTCAGGGTTAGACACAGAAGATAACATTTGCTGGCCTGCCCAATATTCTGGCTCTTATATTCTTTCTGCTTCCTCTTTCATGATGTACATATGTAGCAATGACGACCATGAATTTCTTTCCATGCCTGTATCCAAATGATACATATCCATGTCATCATTCATCAGGTCAGCTGTCCTATCAACAGCTTCTGTCATTTGCTCCTTCATAGCTTCATATGATTACTCCCAATAAAATAACATATTCAAAAATTTCTATCAATTCATAGACTTCATCAAATTCTATTGAATTTACCATTGGGTCCACAGGGATCAGAAATCTCACCCTCTTGATGAGGATTAACTTCTTGTCTTTCTAAAGGTGATAACTTTTTACTTTGTTATTATTACTATATATTTGTGCCTGTGTGTGTTCATATATGCAAACACAACCTGATGAATCAGTTCTCTTGTGTTGTTTATGTGTATATCATTTCAGAGTATCAATACCACATCTAGAATGTCTATCTTTACAGCAACTGGAGATCATCACAAAAATCCTCACTGGGACACAATTCAGAGATGAACAGATCATAGCGTTTATAACCCCATCAGATACATCTACATCACAGTTCCTGGTTCTATGACACAAGGGACATCACAAAAGAGGGAACAGAAAGAATGTAAGAGCCAAAACATCAGGATTTCAAGAGTGAAATAATTTCTCCCAGAAATGGCTTGATTGTTTTTCTAGAAATGAACAAGATCAGAACAAAGCAGTATCAACGAACATATCAATATGGAAGAAGAAACTTTTCATGGTGTCCCATGCTTAGACAGGGAACTACTGTCAACTAATGACCACTAGAAGAAGGAGAACTTGTAAATCTAAGAATGGGCCTCTGGAATTTTCAGATAAATGCAATGCCATTTGACAAGGCTAATCTTTATCTTACTACTACAGAAAAAGCTATTGTCTCTCAATGAATTAAACTTTGGAAGCAATGTACATATTGTATTTCCTATTTTGTGATCAGAATTGTTGAGATTAAAGTCTACACCAACTTATACACATTTTATTTGTAGTTATTTCTTAGGTTTTTTATTAATTTATTTACTTACTGAGTCTTGGGAGCACACCAAGAAGTTAGGTGGAGGTCAGAGAATAAATCATAGGAGTCAATTTTTTCCTTCCACTATATGTATCCTGCTGATTAAACTTAGGAAATCAGGCATGGTAGTAAGTGGCTTTACCTACTGAGATATCTTATTGACCCTTGTTTATTTATTTATTTTTTAAACAGGGTTTCTATATCTGGTCCTGGCTTTTGTGGAGCTTACTATGTAGTCCAGGTTGGCCTCAGACATTAAAATTATGCAGTCTGTACCTGCTAAGTGCTTAGATGAAAGGCATTGGCCACCAAGCCATCCCCATTTATTTATTTTAACACAAGGTTTAGTGTGTTCCCACCTGGCCACTTAGTCCTATGGTATGTAGCTGAAGATTAATTATATTGACTTGCTGGTCCTCCTGTCAACACCTCCGAAGTGCTAGGATTTGGGGTATATACAACCACAGCCAGCCTTTGGTGATAATGTTTGAAGCACATCCCAGTCTGGACTCTAGGCTAACATGAAATTCACTAGTTATCACAAGATTGCCACTAAACAAAGGTAATTCTCCTGCCTCAGCCTCCCTTGGGTTTGGATTACAAGTATTTGCAACTGTGTGTGTAAGATTTCCTGTTTCATGGCATTGATGAGTAATGTCATTAAAATTAGTAATTAATATAAGACCCCCCTACCATTTAATTTGATTTCAATTAATAATTGAGAAATCTCCTGCTTTATTTCCAAAATATGAAATGTTAGGCAAAATGCAGACATGTTCCCCAAAATTCCAAGAATCTCCTAGAGGTCTCCATTCACAATCCTTGCAGGCTGAGGCTCATTACTTTATGTTGTTTCCAATGGTCTCTGGGTTAGTGACTGCCAGGGCAGCATATAGACTGGCTCCTCTGAGGCATCCTCTGCCTGCGAGGAAGAGGGTGCAGCTGTCTCCTGTCTGAGTATCATGTCGAAAGGCTGGGCATAGGTCGCATCTGGGGGCTCTTCATATTGTGCAGCCTGGAGTAGGAGAGAGTGAGAGTAGCAGTTATGTCTTGGGGGAACATGAAGGGCTAGGGAGGAACAGGACTCACCCGAGTGTCCATCAGTCTGTCCTTTTCTGCTTTTCCCATTTTGGTGTCCAGGACTTCTCTTGACATGACAGGAGATAGGACAGCTCCTGCCCTCCTGAGCCGGGAGGGTTTCACCTTGGCATATATATCACCCAAGGGGCCTTCCTCAGTTGGTCTCTGTAGAACAGAAGTAGTGAGGTACAGATAGTGTATCCCTGTTCTCCTTGGCATCGCCTCTGGTAGGGTCTTCACAGCATGGTCATACTGAGCTGTTTAGGCTTCCTTCCTACAGCTCCGGCTTCTAATCCTGACATTCTAATCCTTGCTGTCTTGTCTCCGGCCACACAGTCCAACTTCTATGGACTCATGTTGATGGGTCGGGGAAGATGGCTGGCTCAGTTGTTAAGATCACTGGCTTCACTTGCAGAGCACCCAGGTCCCCACAACCCACATGGTACTCTACAGTCATTTGTAATTCCAGTTCTAGGAATGTGACATGATTTTCTGACTGCTGCAGCACCAGGGGGACATGTGGTATACAGATATGCATGAAGGCCAAACACCCATACACACAAAATGAACTACAAATGAAATGGTTCTTCCCAGTTCTTTGTTCTGCCGAGTCCCCTGCCTGCAGTTGGGCCCTCTCAGGGGTCTGTCTCTGTGGTCTTGTCCATGTGGGTTTCCTCCTCAAAAGACACATTTCAGAGCCCTCCCTTGTACTTCACACTGGCCCTCTGTTCCCACATACTCCACCCACTTCTTCTGTTTGGTTTCCACAAACACTTGGCACAGCACACTGCATTTATTACCATGTTGATTGAAGGTGATGAGGGAGAGTGCTCTTTTCTCTAACTCAGATCTATGCAGGGAGTGGTTAGGAGGGGCTTTCTTGTGAAGCTGTGTCAGTGAATGTGGGTATTGAGGGGATCTGGATTACTTAGTCCTGTGACCTCTGAGTTCCTAGGTGCATATTAACAACCAGACTGATGCTGAGCAGCCAAAGAGGTGACCTGAGGGACAAAGCAGATGGTCCCAAGAAACCAAGGGAGAGTGAGGCCAGAGCACATGGGAGGCAGATGTTGTTTGCAGAAGGGAGTTGTCACCTGTGGGTTTGCTGAGGGCTTGGCGGGGAAGAACAAATAAGGACTCCTGGACTAATCTGGGCCCTAAGTCCTTAGCACTGCCAAAAGAGACAGGGATCTCACCCAACTGTCCAGCTCCACACCAAGCTCAGGCTGCATTTTCTCCACTGAAGCATCTGTCATAGAAGAACAAACACAATGTCTTCAGAGCAGAGTCTAGGGCTGTCTCAGACCCTTGGTTTCCTGCATGCCCCAGGTAGGACCAGAGAACAGGGAGTGTTTGGATATCCCTTAGTTGATAGTGTGAAGTTCAGGCCCAATTAGCAAAGACCCCAGAGCCTCTCCACCACCCCTGCAATGCTGAGTCCTCAGACATCTCCCTCCCCAGGACCCTCTTTATCTCACAAATGATTTCTTCCTGGGTGGCAGCAGCTGGGTTGGATCTGGAGAGACAAGAAGATGTCAGTTGTCAGTGAGGTGTTTCAGGCAGGTGGGGGACGAAGTCTCGTGCCATGAGTTACCTCTTCTGGGGGCCTCTGTTCCTGGTTACTGGCTCCGCAGCTCCTGCAGGAAGTTGCAATTCTGTCTCTTTCTGGGCTGAAAGAGAAAGAAGAGTCTGATCTAGGAGGATAGTAAGCTCCAATCTCAGGCATATTCCCATGTAAGGAAGGAAAAGAACTTCATAACACAGGCATGAGTTAGCAAATGTCCCAGGACAGGGTAAAGCTCACAGAACATCTAAAATCCCACAGGTTCTGAGAGCCTGTGTTTCCTATCTGAGATCAGTGTGTCTAAGCTACTGCTCCCCCATTAGAGGTTTCCATAGTGCTAGTGTCCTGATTCCCTTCTTAGATGACCCACAGGGGAGCCTACCACCACCCGAGACCCCAGAAACCCACACCCTACTCACCATCTTTCCTGCATTTGCCCTGTTTCCTTTGCCAGAGGAGGAAGATGAGGATGAAGAGGAACAGGAGGAAGACCACACATGCTGCAATCAGAGCCTGCAGGTACCTTTCCAGTCCTGAGGCATAGGTGACATCATGGAGAGGATGCTTGCTGCTTACCTGAGCACCCACAATGTGCCAGGCCCATGCTGGACCATTGCACCCACCATCTCCCCTCCTCACAATCATG
>CM010903.1:788588-801400 GCA_003704135.2 Peromyscus polionotus subgriseus
TCAACAAAAAGAAACATATAGAAGATTGAAAAAAATTAAAGATAAGAACTGCAATTGCATGATAAGGTGGGTGTGGCCCGGGGTGGAGTATGTCTCAAGGGCAGTAGAATACTGGAGGCCCTGCCATCGATCCCTCGCACTAAAGAGAAGAGGAAAGAAAATATTTTTACTGAGCTCTCTTTTTCTTCAACTAGGTGGCTGAACAGACACCAACATACAGGGCTTTGGTAAGGTCTTGACGGACAAGACCATTACCCTCATGGTCTGGCCCAGTGAGTTACTCCCTCAAGAATGGCAAGGTTGAGATTCAAGACAATGGAGGCACCCCACCTGACCAGCAGCAGGTAGTATTGCTGCCAGCAGATAGAGGGTGGCTGCACTCTGGCCAACAGCAAGGTCCAGGAAGAGTCTCACACTTCAACTGATGCTGTGCCTGTGTGGTGGCATCAAAAAACCATGCCTTGGCCAGTTTCTCCACAAACACAACTGTAACAAGGCCATGCACTGCTGCCCACAAACGCTGTATGTGCCTGCATCCCTGTGTGGTCAACTGCTTCAAAATGTGTGGCCACACCAACAGCCTGCTCCTAAAGAACATCAAATAATGCTGGGACCTTGTTTGGTCCAGGACCCATGGGGAATCATTGGATATTTTTTGCCTGAAGCAGAAGGACTAAGGAAAATGATGATGCCGAGATTGGGCTAGTGACATGGACCAGTGTATGAGTGCTGCTGCCAACCTTCAGTTCTGACTGTGATCTACATTGCACAAGCAGAAATCTGCCTTCTACACTTGTCCTCTGTCCTCCACGAGTGTCTGTGGCACATTTCAATATACACACATAAAAAAGAAAATAAGTGTAATTTATTGTTATTAAGTGAGTGTAATTAAATGAATGTGATTTAAAGTTGTAATAGATGTACATACATCAAAAAGGAACAAACAACCAAAAATAGTGATGTACATTTTTTTGTAACCCATCACTTGAGGCTATGAGGAAGACAATTATAAAGTTTATTCCATGCAGATGTACACAGTGAGACCTTCAAACATTTTGAATATGAAGAAGAATTTTGCATAAAAAGTGTGAAAAGGAATAAAGCAAACCGACACATAAATTTGTATTTAATATGGGTAATGTTCATACATGTCTGCTACCACCTGGTTCCAACAAGGATGAGGATAGATGAGACAGACACTGATGGGATTATGGAAATGTCATCCATCAAAGAATTGACTGCAGAGTCTACTACCTGACCTAGCCACAGCCTTGGGGAAGTCAGAGCCTGGTGCCTGAGGAGGGCAGTTCCTCTTCCTTTGGGGCTACTGCAATAAAACCAAGTCATGGGAGTGCCCAGCCTCCAGATGCCACACCCTGTGTTTCTTGTCTCTCCAGACAGTCTCTGTAGCTCTGTCCATAAGCAGAGTTACAGCTTCCAGGAGGAGATGCCATGACCTTCACCTTCACAGTCCTAATCTATATGGGTGAGATGTGGAAAGGGGGACCAGACACTGTGGGCTAAGAATAACAATGCCCCACAGCCCAGCATTGGTTCACTGGGTAACCGCAGGATCTCAGGAGGTTTTGAAGAGGGGAGGAACTGCTTAAGCTTCAGGGGCAAACCTCTCACAGGGAGCTCTCTTCCAGGACTGACTCTGGGCCTGGGGACCCCAGTGCTGGCAGGTGAGTGAATGTCTGCAGATGTCCTGACCTTCACTTCTCATCGTTCCTGCAGCCATGCATGGGCAGTGAGGATGGAGAACAACACATGTGTGCTGCCCATGGGGATGGCTGGAGGGTTGGGGTTGGGTCTGCAATCTGAGGATTGTTGTCCTATGTCCTAGCTGCTATTTTCCTTGCAGGGGCCCTCCCTAAACCTATCCTCAGAGTACTGCCAGACTCTGTGGTCTCTGAGAATATGACAGTGACCTTCTTGTGTGAGGGGACCACAGGAGCAAAAGAGTACAGTCTCTACAAAGATGGACACAAATATTTAAGACACAGAGAGAATCCACAGACGCCTAGGGACAAGGCTGAATTCTCAATCTCAAAAATAGACCACAAACATGCAGGACGATATCGCTGTCACTACAGGACCGGTGATGGATTGTCAGAGTTCAGTGACTCCCTGGAGCTAGTGGTGACAGGTGAGAGGACCCAAAGGCTCTCTAGCCTCAGGCTTGACTGGTAGGAAGTGGATCTGATAACAGGAATGGCTCCCACCTCACAACCAGGAGGACAATGAGGCCTTGAGGACATTTAACTGATTCCTCCTTCTCTCCTAGGAGTCTACAGTAAACCCAGCCTGTCAGCCAAGCCTAGTCATGTGGTGACTGAAGGAGGGAATGTCACCCTGAACTGTATCTCAAGACAGCAATATAGTAGGTTTATTCTGGTAAAGGAAGGACCTCAGAAGCTCTCCTGGACACAAAACTCACAGTATAACTACTCTGCTAGAGAGTTCCAGGCCCTGTTCTCTGTGGGCCCTGTGATCTCTGGTCAAAGGTGGACATTCAGATGCTACAGCTTTAAGAAGAACAGACCACAGGTGTGGTCAGAACCTAGTGACCCCCTGGAGCTCCTGGTCTCAGGTGAGGAACCCCAGCCTTTCCCTAGAATAATGCTGAAATTATGCATATGTTCAGGGAGGCCATGGTGTGTGGTGTGTGTGAGGACCATGGCTCCTGAGTCATTGACACAGTACATAGCAGAGTGGGACACAAGATACAGAATCCAAGGCAGACAGTGACAGCAGCGTCCAGGAGGTCCAGGACAGAGATGAATCCTTATGGGGTCTTCTGTTACTCTGGATCAACTAATTTAACATCCACAATAGCTCTGGGGCCCCACCAGAAGAGAGGGAGGAAGGGATGTAGGAACTGGAGCCTTCAGGACATCAAGTGAACACGGCCTACGTAATCAAGTATGCAGGGATCATGAGGGCTCACAGAGACTGAAACAGTGAGTACAGAGCCTACATGGGTCTGCCCTAGGCCTTCTGCACAAAAGCTGTGGTTCTTTACATTGGATGGTTTGGTTTGGTTTGGTCTTTTAGAGTTCCACTATGTAGTGTTGTCTGGCCTGGAACTCACTCTGTAGACCTGGATGGTCTTGAATTCACAGAGATCTACCTGCATCTCTTTCCTGAGTTCTGGGATTAAAGGCCTGCACCACCACTGCCTGGCTAGCTTGGGGCTTCTGTTAGACTCATAACAATGGGAGTGGGGATGTCTTGGACTCTTTTGCCTGCATGTGGGATCTTTTCCCTCCTACTGGGTTACCTTGTCCAGGCTTAATATGAATGTGTGTGACTAGTCTTATTGCATGTTGTTATTCTGTGTTCAGTTGATATCACCAGAAAACATATTCTTTCTGAAAGGAAACAGAGGAGCAGTGGATCTGGGGGAGAGGGGGTGTGGGGAGGCTGCTGTCAGGATGTATTGTATGAGAGAAGAATAAATTAAAAAAAATGCCATTTGCAACTGTGACTTACTCTGTGCCACATTCAGACAGACCCACCTTCTTCTCTCCTACTTCCTTGCAGGGACCCTCCACAAACTCACCATCAAGGCTGAGCCAGGCTCTGTGGTCACTTGCAGAAGTTCTGTGACCATCTGGTGTGAGGGGACCATGGATGCAGAAATATGTGTTCTGCATAAAGAAGAAAGCCAGAAAACCTGGGGCACACAGACCCCAGAGAAGCCTGAGAACAAGGTCAAGTTCTCCATCCCTTCTGTGACACAGGAACATGGAGGACAATATCACTGTTATTGTTACAGCTCATCTGGCTGGTCAGAGCACAGTGACACCCTGGAGATTGTGGTTACAGGTGAGGGGACAGTCAGCATCTCCATACTAGGCTCTGCTCTTATATTTTCCCCTCCCAAAGCCTAGCCCTGGAGAGCGTTGTGGCTGTGTGATCCCATGCAATAGTCTGCTTCCCTCTCTCCTAGGAATCTACTACAAGAAACCCCACCTGACGGCCCTGCCCAGCCCTGTGATATCCCCAGGAGGGAATATAACTCTCAAGTGTATCTCATGGGTGGGATATGACAAGCTCATTCTCACCAAGGAAGATCAGAAGTTCCTCAGCTCTCTGAACTCACAATATATACACAGTATTAGGCAGTACCAAGCCTATTTCTTTATAGCTTCTATGACCCAAGATCATATAGGGACATTTCAATGTTATGGCTACTACAATGATACCCCACAGTTATGGTCAGTACCCAGTGACCACTTGAAAATATACATCTCAGGTAAGTCAGCCCCATGATTGATCAATCATTTCTTGACTGACACCCTAAGCCCTTTGCCATGGACCTGTCCCATTGGGTAGTTGTTGGTAGACAGTGGTAGAGGGAAAGCCTAGTGGCTGAGCCAGAGCCCTACTCCTGGGAAGAAGCAGTGACGTGTGCAGGGCAGGAAGGGAGGGGATAAGGGGTTAAAAACCAGCTCCTCAATTACTAACCTGTCACCTTCCCTCTAGGACCATCCAAGAAGCCCTCCTTGCTCACTCACCAAGGCCATATCCTGGACCCTGGGAAGAGCCTCACCCTGCAGTGTTGCTCTGACATCAACTATGAGAGATTTCTTCTGTACAAGGTAGGAGAAGACAACCTGACTGAGCACGGGAACCAGCAAACCAAGACTGGCTTCTCCTTGTCCAACTTCACACTAGATTCTGTGAGCAGCTCCACTGGAGGCCAATACAGATGCTATGGTGCATACAATCTCTCCTCTGAGTGGTCAGCCTCCAGTGACCCCCTGGATATCCTGATCACAGGTAAAGAACCAAGAAATTTCAATCAGGTACTTAGCATCTGCATGGTCTGTCATGGGGAAGTCTAGTAGCTGATGACTAGGATAAATGATAGAGCTCTTATTAGGGAACAGATGTAGATATAGGGAAGCAGGAAACTGGCAGAGGAAGAGAAAAGAGACAGAGTCCTAGGTGCTCAGGGCAGACCCGGATGAGTTATCAGCTCAGAACAATGAAGGCAGCCTCTCATCATCGCTCTTCTCTTTAGGACAGCTTCCCTTCAGTTCTTCCCTCTCAGTGAAGCCTAACTCCACAGTACACTCTGGAGACAATGTGACCCTGCTGTGTCAGTCAACATACAAAGTGGACACTTTCATTCTGTCCAAGGAGGGAGCAGCCCAACAACCCCAGCGACTAAAATCAAAATTTCAAGTTTGGGATTTCCAGGCAGAATTCTCCATGAGTGCTGTGACCTCTGCTCTCTCGGGTAGCTACAGGTGCTATGGTTCTTGGGACTCATCTCTCTACCTGCTGACACAAGCCAGTGACCCTGTGGAGCTCATTGTCTCAGGTGAGGTGACCCTGAACACCCATGGTTACTTAAGTCCAAACCCTAGGACAACCCTTGACTTGGGTAGGATTAAGGGGACAAGAGGAAGGTTAGTCAGAAGGCAATTTCCCTGCCGAAGAAGTGGATGCCAGCAGTGGTCCTTCTACTAATGTCCACTCCATCCTCTATTGTAATCTTGGTTTGGCGTAGACAGCATGCGGGTTGTGGGGATATTATAGAGCAGATGTAAAAGAGTGAGCAGAGGCAGGTCTCTTGGTTAGCATCTAACTTTCATCCTACAATTGTTCTTTTCCTAGGATCCATTAGACCTTCCAGTCCACCACCCTCAGGGCCTATGCCAACACCTGGTGAGTACCAAGCCCTTTGGTGCAGGGTGTATGCTCCATCTCCAGGGAGCCTGCTGGCTCATAGGCCATAAAAGTCCTCATGTCTCTGTCGCTTCAACTTCTGAGTGTGGGAGGCAAACAGATCCCCACAGAAACCCCAGAATCTCAGGGTTTAGTTTGTGCTATAGAAGGTGCCATCCAGAGAGAGAAAGATGTTTAGGCTCAGTCTGGAGGATGGACCAAGTGGATATGTAGAGAACAGGAAACCCAGACACTCACCTCCCCACCCTCCACTAAGATTCTGAGCCACATGCAGTCAGGCCCCAGACGACTATGTAAAGACCCTACTAGAATGAGTGGCCCTGATGGACAATAGCTACTTGTAGACTTGACACAGCTCTTTCTGGAGATGATAAATTGGGCAACTTCTTCCATTTCTGGACTGCTGCTTCTCTGCATATAAAAGGTAGAAGTGTGGCCCACATCTTTAAGTTGCTTTCAGTGCTGGCCTTGGCTGTGACTTCTCAAGACAGAAGAATCCTCCAGAAACTTATTCTGCAGTGTATCTGTCCCACAGTGACTATGGTATGTTAGGTACCATATGGTTATGGTAGGGGTAGGTACACGGCCATGGCATGGCATCCAGGCTACCTTCTTCTAGATCGTGAGCATATTTCTAGTATTCTCCATGATTTCTGTGACCTCCTGTCTCAGTGGCACCTACAGGTGCTACAAGATATGTCAACTCATCTCTGTACCTGTTTTCATGTGCCATTATCCTTGTGGAGTTCATGGTTCCAGTTGAGGTGATCCAGGTATTTCTGAGATAAAGGGTTATATCAGCATTCTTCATTTACAATTGTTGACAAGGATTGGGTTACAAATGCTGCAGAGATTCAGTCAGATGGATATTCACCTTCATGATGATGGAGGCCAACATGGATATTCCTAGGAATACTCACTACAGTCTCTGGTAATGGAATCCAGAAGGTATCACATAGTCTGAAAGAGCATCTTTTAGAGGCCACAGACAGATATAGGCTACTAAGCAGAAACTGGTCCCCAGTGACAACCTCTGCTCATCACCCTTCAGTTATCAGTATTCACAGACCCTTACTGTCAGGGCATGTATGACCCACAGTGTCTCCAGTGGAGGAGGTAGCTTTTCTGTAATAAGTACAGGTCCTGCTATATTTTCCTTTTGTTCAAAACAGATCCACAGCCATACTCAACCCTACCAGATAGAATTTGACATAAGAACCTGAAAATAACAATGATCACATTAAGTAAAATAAAATCCAGCAGTGTCAGTCAAACCTGCTCCTTTGTGAAGTCTGCAACATTTCACTTCAGGGTGAAATAGAGAAATTGAGAATAATGGATTTGCCTTCTTTTGAGAGGTGACAGCTAAGAAAGTCTTCTGCCTACCCTTGGTGCACTCATCTAAGCAAGAAGTTTAGGGATAGAGCTGCCAAGGGCTGTACACAACTTACCCTAAAGTGATGGAAGAGCTGCACCACTCTCTGCTCACACTACAGCCATCCTGTTTGTCTCAGTATCTATTATTTGTAAAGATGAGAAAAGTAAGGGTTAGATATGTTAGTCTTGGCATCTATACTTAGTGTTGGCTAGCCATGCCTTTAGGAGAAATATTAGGTGAAAGCCCAGTGGCTTCCCATCTACTATCTTTTCTGGTTACACACACACACACACACACACACACACACACACACACACACACACACACACACTTCACATCTTCTTTTGAGAGCCAGGATTACAAAACACTGCACGGCACTGCCCCACACCTTGGTCCTGCATTTCTGAAGTGATATGTGAAACAAAAGAGATGGAGAACAATCTACATCAGAAGGATGTGCTCCTACCTGAACTGGACATACAGAAATTTCTTAGTCTGATGTGGTGAGAAACATCTGGGAAAGTTTGTCAGCATGACACCGGTTCTCAACCTTAGCAGAAACAATATCTCTTCTCTGGGGCAATAAGATAGTTCCTCCTCAATCACCGCTTCCTGGTCTCTGGGTACTCAGAAGAGATCAGGAGAATGCTCAGGTCACAGGAGAGATGGGAGAGTCTAAGTGTTACAATGGAACAAACACTCGGCAAAAGCACCTATTTAGGAAATCATCCCAGACTGAGGATGTGAGTCCACACAACCTCTGCTCAGTTTACCAGACATACAGATACCACACTCAGAATGGTCCTGTGGCTGCTCAGTGCGGTGACTTAGGATCAAGGCCAATAACGTTTTGATAATTTATTCTACTCTGAATTGATATTTTCACTGGTGTTTGAACAATGGTGCTAAAAAATAACTAGTAAGAATAGGGGAGGGGACCCAGCTATGCCAGGGGAAAGATCCATTCCAGCACTTCATGAGTTTATAGGATGAGAATGATGGGTATTTTACAGTAAATGAGCAGAATGCAGATGAAATACTCGGGTTTCCAAAGCATAAACACATCTTCCTCCTCTTCTTCCTTTCTCAGGATCAGTTGAGACTATCAAGCCCATCATAGGACATTCCCAATCTCAGGAGAGTTGCATAAAGAGAATTCAAGGTCATAGCACTGAAAACAGAGGGTCAAATTCTGTCCAATGGAGACATGATCCCTGGCTGGTCATTTAGTTATCTTGGGGGTATTTAGTTATCTTGGGGGTATTTAGTTATCTTGAGAAAGTTTTGACTGTCCCTAACCTCTGTAACTTCTTTGTCCACAACCACAGCCTCAGAGAACCAGGATCACACACTGGAGAATCTCATCAGGATGGGGATGGCTGTCATGATCCTCATAGTCATTGGAATTCTCATCTTTGAGGGTTGGTGGAGCCAGAGACAGGGCAAACATGTAGCTGGGATGTAATCAGAAGACAAAAAAGTACATCTCACAAGGTTCCAGAGCATGGAAAATAAACCTGATGATCCAAGTTTTCTGTACAAAAGTCCTTTTCGTATGTTGAGGAACTGTTGTGAGAAAATGTCCAGGGAGCAAACGTGATTTGGATGCAGAGGAAGGTTGTGATGTGAGGGTTGTGATGAGATGTTTCCTAGGCAAATTCATATCCCTCCACCTACTACAGGTATTTGCTGACTGACTCAATTATTTTCTGAATCTATAAAGTGAGGGAATACACTGTCTCATCTGCTGGGCATGGGTCCTCATTTCTGTACATTCTTCCTTCCCTCTCATGTGTCATTTTTCATTCTTATACATTGTCACATTCTCCATGGCAGAAGTTTCTGTCTGTTGGACAAAAACAAGGAAGGTGCGTCGATAGCAAAAAATGATGAGCAAAGTCAGAGCCCAGAATTCAAAGTTACTCTGCCTATGAGTCTCCAAAACTCTCACTATGACCCTCCAACCTGTCAGTCTTCAATAGTTATTTTTCATACAGTTTCTCGTGAATATAAAGCCAATATTATCACACTGGTGGAATGAAGACTGTCTGTCAAGGTAGTGTAGGCACAACTTTGAAAGCATTTTCTTAACCCTGATATGTGGCATTTGCTGACCACTCTATATAACCCCATGAAAGACACCTTCACAATAGCAATATAACCTTACAAGTGTGATGGTGGGAAAGTTGCATGAAATTTATGTTTGTCATTTCATTCTCCATTGCCTATTTTTTGTATATGTAAGAGAAATTGGCATGCAGATCAATCATTCCAGAATCACCTTGCTGGGAAGAGCATTTCAATATATATATATATATATATATAGAAATATATATATATTTACATTTACTTCTGTTTCTGTACTAATGAGATCTTCAAGTACAATGCTGGAAATGTGTGAAGAGAGGAGATTCTGGAATTTTCTTCAAGATTTAATACAAAATTTCTGCTTTGTTAAAATTCACTATGATGTTAACTTTGGAGGTTTGGCACATGAAGTAATTCTGATGCTGGAAGTTCTCTGTTCTAATTTCTTCAAAGTGTCCATGATGAATGGCTCTGGGACATTGACAAATGCTAACTGTTCCTCAAAAGCTGTCTCCATGTTTCTAATTTTAACCTTGTTATTATCATCAATAACATCTGGTTTTCAACATTGGATGGAATTTACATGATTGGATAAATTTCACTTTTTCATGAGGTATTCTTCTCATTTTATAATACATTCTTAAGACTAGCAGCAGGGTATGACCAAAGAATCTCATTTAGTAAATGTTTATCATGGTGTTAACATCATGGAATACTTAGTAAAGTCTCATGAATATGATGTCACAGATTATGTGCTCTTCAGGACTGTCTTTACAAACTGGATGGGGTTGACATGCTGTGTTCTCTCTAGTAGCCCCCTAAGAGGAAAGGAGCCAGTGTGTTAAATGAGCACTCAACTTGTTCATTGACAGCCAGTGTTGGGCTGTAATAGTAGACACTCATAAGTGAAGATGCCTTTTCTAAAAGGAAATCCTGAGAGTGGGAACCATGGGTGTTATTTCACCTGTCCCCACTAGATCCAAGGAATTTCTGAAAACAGGGCAGCTAACAACGGTTTAGTTCCCTACATGGTGCCATTCAATAATTGGAATGGAAAAGGAGCATTGCTCCTATGTTTCAGTGGGGTCTATCTGCACCATAGATCTGAGCTTCCATCATTACAGAGATGATATTCCTGGAATTCTGTTGTCCTCTCACAAAGGATTGTCACTCCAGTCCCCCCAGGGAACCACAGAGCTTGGCTCAGTTCTGAGAATGAGTTTAGGGAGGTTTACTGCTTGCCCTCTGCCAAAGGACCTGCCTAACATTTCTAGGATCAGCCCATACTTGCTATGCACCATCTGTACTGCCCAGGAGTGGCTCCTGGTCAACAGTTAGAAAAAAAGTAACCTGGGACAACTAGAAATGCACTCACTCATCAATATCATGGTCCTGGAGGGTAGACTCAGCCCTAAAATAAGGTGCCCTATGAGATGTTTTTTTCCTGAAGTCCAGTCAGGTTTCCTTCTTATCTAGAGCATCCTGGATTATGCAGGTTTTTCTGATGGACCAGTGCTAAACTATGGGCTGATTTATCTCACAGACCACAAAATCCTTTTCCTCTTTCACATCTTAACTATACAGTGCAGGCTTGTGAATGTCAAAGTCATGGCATCTCCTCCAAGGAGTCACAATATTTGACTGGATAGACAAGCATACAAGAGAGCAAGAGAGGCTGCTGAAACTTGTCCTCTGGCTGTCCTTACAGCAGCCCCATAGGGAGGTGCAAATCACTCCCTAGATACCTGGTTCTCATTTCCTCAGCGCTCTGGTGAGGGCTGCCTCCAGATTCCCTATTTACTTCCTCCGGAAATGCCATTTCCCTCATGGTTGCACAAGACGCTGACAATAAATGATGGTTGGTTGATAAGACAAAACAAGACATGTACAGCACAACAAGGAACATGGTGGGAAGAAGAGCAGAAATGTCACAAGTACCTGCATTACAAGTATTACAAGAAGTATTACAAGACATGGAAGAGAGTTGTGAAATTCTATCTTCTGAGAATGGTACAGCTATTACAAACATGAACTTAGAAGGGCTGTGGTCACTTGTTCTGACCCTGAATAAGACTGTCAACAAATAGTCATAGATGGGAAGGTCTTTTGGAACCCTACCCCGATGAACTATTGGCCACTGACAGATTTTGGGAAGTGCATAGTTTTTGTCTTCAGTTGTGTACCCACCCGTTGGTGAACTCACTACTTTCATGGATGGTTCTAAATCTTTGTTTACACAAATGGATCTGAGAGTCACAAAGCAAAACAAAAAGATAAGAATGCAGAAATTGATTTATAGAGAATAATAGAATTTGACAGGACCAGGAGACAGAAAAGAGAGGGGGAGTACTTAGAATGCATTATATACAAGCCTGAAATGCTTAAAGAACAAATTTAATTAGTGAAACCATTAATGAGATATTGCAGAGAGAGATCAGTACTTAAGAGCACTGGCATCTCTTATAGAGGACCTCAGTTTCTTTCCACACATTGAATGAAAATAAATCTTACGTTCAATGAGACTGAAAACTTTTGCTGGTCCTCACAAATGGAGTTAATAATACCACTCTGTGTTGGACACCTGATAAAGCAACTCATGCATGAGAGAGACTAATTCTCTCTCTTCTAATGGTCATTAGTTGACTGTAGTTCTCTGCCTATACATGGAACACAATGTAGATACATCTTTTCACATTAATATGTTCATTAAGAGGGCATTGTTCAGGTCTTGTTTATTTCAGTGAAAAGTAAGTTAGACATTTCTTTGGCCCTTTCCAGGAGAAACTGTTGTCAACACTTCCTGATATTCTATTTCTTACAATCTTTCTGTGCCTTCTTCTGTAATGTTCCCTGGGCATTAGATGCAGGACCTCTGATGTAGAAGTATCTCTTGGAGCCTATCCATAATTTATGGATTTCTGCTGTTGGGTCCCCTTGTGGTTTTTTGTGATGGCCTCCATTTGCTGTAAGGACCGGCTTTCTTGGTGAGGGTTTGATACTCTGAAACAATATACACACAAACAACATAAACAGACTGACTCAGCAGACAGTGCCTATATTTGTGTAAACACATGAACATATACATAATGGCAATGAGAAGCAAATCAAAAGAGGTTGTCAACCTGAGAGTGGGAGGCATGTGAGACCTTGAAGGGAGTGTACCTAGGAGGGGCTAGAGGGCAGAAATAGAGAGGGAGAATGACATAATCCTATGTCAATTAAAAATATATTTTAAGAAGAATTATAAGGACCATCCCCTCAGTCACAATCAGCATTTCTTATCTCAGTTGACCCTATGGTAATTGCATCAGAGCTTGTTGACGTCTATGAAATCAAAGAAATTGGCTTTCTATTTGATGGGGAATCATATAAAGACAGGAAGGAGCAAATGACAGAAGCTGTTGGTAGGATGATTGACCTGATGAATGATGCCATGCATTTCTCTCATTTGGGTATAGCCATGGGAAGAGATTCATGGTAGATATCACTGCATATGTATATCATGGAAGAGGAAGAAGAAAGAATATAAGAGCCAAAATATTGGGGAAATGGTGCCCAAATGTTATCTTCTGGGCATAACACAGCCATTGTAAATGTGAACTGTAGCTAGAGTTTTCCTGCCTTGCCCATAGTCAGGACAAAT
>CM010903.1:1518755-1529463 GCA_003704135.2 Peromyscus polionotus subgriseus
AAGAAAGAAAGAAAGAAAGAAGAGAAAAGTAAACCTCACTAATTTTTCTACCAGGATTATGTTCTCATTGCTGTCGACTCAGTGACTAAGTCTGGTGATTTAAAAATACTTCAGATAGGGATCTGTGATTCTGTACACTTACCTTCCATCAAAACTGCATAATCTTTCACCCACAGTAACAATAGACATAAAGACTTCAATAGCAAAGAACTTTGTTGACTTATGTAACAGTGATCAAGAGTAATTACAAACTTATTGCTAAAATCTCTTAATCTAACCCTGTAAATGATGATCTGTTAGTTCTTCATAATGGGGGGAAGACAATATCTCAGAGAGCTAGCAAGAAATGCTGAGTTGTGATATGCACAGGACTGGAAATGAGCTGTGAAAGTCCCATTTCATTGTTTGATCCACCAAGAAAACAGATTTAGTTATTTCCTCTTTGTTATCTTCAAGCCTCTATATGACTTAAGTTAGTAAAGAGAAATGAAACGAGAAAAATGAATGAGAAAGATTTTTGTAGCTCATAGGAAAGTGGCAATAATCCATACTGAATATTATTGTATCCTCTGTTCAATCACACTCTGTCACTGTGTACATGTTCATGTCTCATTGCCAATGGGTAGTCATATTTCATAGTGAAGTGTGGTTCATTTAGATTGTTGTTGGTCACAGGAAAGAAAGCAAAAGAGTAAGTAAAGAAGAAACACTGTATGTTCTCACATATCTAGACAAAAGACAGCCTCAGGAGCAGGTCCTGTGACAGGCCAACTCTACCATGTCTGTAGCTGTCAGATACAATACTGCTGTCCAAATCTTTTTAAAGACTACAAATGATGACCACATCAGAGTTCTCTCCATTTCTTCCCACATTCCCAAACCCACAAAACCCTCGAGGACATTATTTGGTTTAAAATAAATGAAAAAGTAGCATGCAGAGGCAGGGATGTTTGTCTTCCCGATGACAGCCATTTGACTGGGGGATGGGGAAGCTCAATCATTGTTACCTTGCATTCAACTGATACAGATGGAAATAAACACAGCATTTCTTTTTTCTTTTTCTTTTCGTAATTTGTTTTTCTTTCATCAAGATCTCTCTGTGCTGTTCATTAATGTACTAAGTAATTCCATAATTCCTGGGAGTCAGCATATTTCATTTTTCATTTTTTTTCTTGTTTTGTACGTTAATATGCTCTCAGATCTTTTCTTGACAAGGGTTTTATTCTCTTTTTGATGCTTATATTCTTATAATATTTATTTTTTTATTTTGGTGGAGATATTTTCTTTTATGAATTTGGTGGTTACAGAACAATTGTTCTCTCCATTCCACATAAACATCACTGTAATTGGACACATGATCAGTATTACGATTAATTCAATGAACCATTTTTTTTGCTGTATTCAGTTTCTTTCTGTTTTTTAGGACACTTTTCAAAATATTAGTGTTATTTCTTTCAGGGTTTGGCAGAAGTATGCAGAGGACCCATCCAGTCCTTGGTTTCTTTTGTAAGGACTTCATGATGCTTCCTCAGTCTTCTGTAATTGCTTATACCTTTTGGAGTCATTGTATCAGGTTATATGTGTTTAGGAATTTGTGTACTTGTAGATTTTTCACATTTTTTAGAATAGAAATTTCCAGGTGTTTCCTGAATATTCACTGGATTGTGTTGGGATCTGCAAAGTCACTTCCTTGCACTGCAATTTTCATAATACCTACCCTTAGTTCCCTTTCCCCTTTCCAAATGACTTTTCTCAGTGCAGCAATCTTGGTTCAAAGTTGTTTCCTTTTTTTACTTATTTACTTATTTATTTGGAGACAAGATCTCTATCAATGTAGTCCTAGCTGCCCTTGACTTGTACTTGTAAAACCGGCTGTCCTTGAACTCATAGAGATCCACCTGCCTCTGCTTTCCCAGTGCTTAGATTAAAGCAGTGCCTTCTGTTGTGTTGAACTACATCTTCCCATGCCTTGCTGATCAACAGATGCCAACAAGAGGCCTGCTATCCCTCTGTTGTGTTTACACTTGCATGGTGATATCATTTTCCGTTACAACTTGTGATTTGTCTTATTAGTTATGGATTCCTCAACATCTAACTACTGTATGAAGCATTGGGTTTTTCTCTGGCTATAACTATCAGGTCTCTAAATACCTTTCCTGTTTGAATGGCTATGTCTTTCTCTACATTTGAGAAATTCCTATCCCTTCACTAAATACACTCTCTCTGCTAACTTTTAACTTCGGTTTGTTCTTGCTTATATCGGAGAGATCTTGTGTATTTTTTTTTCTTTTCACTGTTGGTGTTTGAATGTGGTATTTTGTGGCCTTTTCCTCCTTCCTTCATACTTCTATACCGTCAAGTCTGCCTACTTTGCACTGTGCTTTTTTTGGGGGGAGGGGGGTTTGTTTTTGTTTTTGTTTTTGTTTTTCGAGACAAGGTTTATCTGAGTAGCTTTGCACCTTTCCTGGAACTCACTTGTTAGCCCAGGCTGGCCTTGAACTCACAGAGATCTGCCTGGCTCTGCCTCCCAAGTGCTGGGATTAAAGGCGTGCGCTACCACCTCCCGGCTGTGTTTTTTTATTTGATTCATTGACTCTTTCAATTCTTCTATTCATCTTATGAAATTAACATTACTTATTTCACTATATATTCAAAGACTTTTCTTGTGTGCTGTGGTTCATCCTTATGCTGCTGACTGTTTTGTTTGTGAAGCAAAAGAGTTTTCTCTTTCTTTCATTATTTCCTGATTTATTTACATACTACTCAGGAAGTCACTGCCTTACATCAATGTTTAAATGAATTTCTGTTCCTACAGTAGTTTTAAGTTCTTTTGTTAAGGTATTTCATCATCTTAAGTTATTTATAAGGTAATTGGTGAAGACCAGGTTAAGCAAAGTGCAGGTGGGCACTGGTTTTACAGCTTCTTTTATTTTAAAGGCTCTCTTTTCTGAAAAAGTTTCCTTATCAGGAATCATATGGTTGTGGTTGGTTAGTCCAGACAAGGAGAGAGAGGAGAGATTCAATCAGCAGAGGGCCTCAGGATCGTGATGGGGAAACCTATGGAGACACCAGACTAAACTAGTGGGAACTCATGAACTTTGAACTGACAGCTCTGGAAAATCCATGGGACTGGACTAGGCCCTCTGCATAAGCAAGACAGTTGTATAGCTTGATCTGCTGGCAGTGGGATCAGGATCCATCCCTGGTGCATGAGCTGGCTTTTTGGAGCTCACTGCCTATGATGGACACCTTGCACAGCCTTGATACAGGGAGAGTGGCTTGGACTTCCCTCTGTTGAATGTACCAGGCTCTGCTGACTCCCCATGGGAGGCCTTACCTTGATGGAGGGGGTATGGAGGTTGGGTTGGTACAAGAGGAGGGAGGGAAGGGAGATCTGTGTTTGGTATGTAAAATGAGTAAAACACCCCTTCATATAAAAAAAGAATCATAAGGCTACACATAATTCAATCTTTGCTTTGTAAATTTCTACCCTGCATTATTCCTTTTTTATCTGTCCTTATTGCACTTTCAAATATCATTATTCGTAACTAATTTTCCTATGGCAGTAAACATAGTGTACTTTGATTTTAGGTAATATAGTAAAGCTGGTACTACATTTTCTGCTCAAGATTGATTTGATGGTTGGAGGTTTGGGGAAGTGCCTTATAAATTTTAGAACTATTTTTTCTCTTCTGTGAAGACTATTACAGGGAATTCTATAAAGAGCGGATTCAATTCATTGTGGAGTAGCCATGTGGATTGTATGATACTGGTGAACCATAGAAAAGGTCATTCTTGGATTATACTAGTGTCATCTTCAATTTTTGTATTCAATGTTCATAGTTCCCATAAGAAGTGTTGTATCTCATTGGGTAGGCTACTTTGCCTTTTTAGGCTTCTTGAAAATATGAGTAAACTGGAAATGAGGGGTGGGCAATGAAGGATAGGGGAAGAGGAATGAGAACATAAGGGAATGGGATGGTCGAGCAGGAACAGGGATGGAGGGCGAGAGCAATGAAAGATACCATGATAAAGGGAGACATCAGGGGATAGGGAGAAACCATGTGGTAGGGAAGTTCCTGGGAATCCGCAGGGATGACCCCAGCTTAGACTTAGCAATAGTGGAGAGGATGCCTGAACTGTCTTACACCATTAATCAGATCAGTGAATACCCTAACTGTCATCATAGAGTTTTTCTCCAGTAACGGATGGAAGCAGATGCAGAGATGCACAGCCAAATACCAGGCCCAGCTCCAGGAGTCCAGTCAAAGAGAGAAAAGAGAGATTCTATGAGCAAGGGCTTGAAGATCATGATGGGGAAACCTACAGAGACAACTAAACCAAACCAGTGGGAAGTCACAAAATTTAGATCAATAGCTGTGGAGCCTGCATGGGACTGATGAAGCCCTCTGCATAACCCAGACAGTTGTATACTGCTTGGTCTGCTTAATGGGCCCCCTGGCAGTAGGATCAGAATCCATCCCTGGTACATGAACGGGCTTTTTGGAGCACACTGCCTATGATGGGACACCTTGCACAGCCCGCTGGCAGAGGAAGAGCTTGGACCTGCCACTACCAAATGTACCAGGCTCTGCTGACTCCCCATGGGAGGCCTTACATTCTTGTAGGAGGGAATGGAGATTGGGTTAGAGGTGGAGGCTAGAAGGACTGGAGAAAGAGAGACTTTGATTGGTATGAAAATGAATAAAAAAATTTCTTAATAAGAAGAAAGAAAATATCACGAGTGGTGTGTTTGTTTTTTTTTTTTTGGTCTTGTTTTCTTAATTTATTATGTGTTAACTTCTCATGTTTTCTTAATATTTTCCTTGCAGATGTTTTCTTTCTTTTCTGAAGACTATTTCCCTCCTGCCTCTGCCTCCTTCAGCAAATCCTACCAGAGTGTGCCACCACAACTGGCTTCTAAAGACTTTTTATTTCTTTAGTCTGTCACTTGACTTTTCAAACAGGATTTCTGTGTGTTTAATTATTTATTTGATCTTCAATAGATCACGTGCTCCACATGTTAAACATATTCTTGATGAAAAGTAGTTGTACTACACACAGGCTAGTGATTTCAGGGAATCCTCCTGCCTCTGACCTTCAGTAATAAGGGAGAATACCTCCACCAACATTCTTGGCTTCACATGGATGCTAGCGATCTAACTACAAATCCTTATGTTTGTGTAGTAGGTACTTGACCCTCACTGAGCCACCTTCCAGGCCAACTTGTTTCATATACAATTTCACTGAGAATGTCTTCTACTGAAGTCTTTGCTCTTATTACAGAGGCCAAAATTCATGTTATTATACTGTAGAGGGCACAGGTCCTTGTACTCAGAGATAAGCACTTGGGAAGCCAGAAGTGCTAACATTCAGGGTTGACTCTTCAGTGAGAGAGATATGTAACTGATTTTCCACCTGGGATGTTGGGAATGGATGTAATTAATAGCATGGTGACCTGTGCTATCTGTAGGGCCAGGAGACACCTGCATCCTCCAGGCTATTGCACTTTAACTCAATTTATTCCCCACATTTTAAGCATTGTTTCTCAGTCAATAGAATCCATCCTTGTAGGTATTTCACATGTCCTGTACAAGAGCCTCGGTGATCCCTGTGCTATCTGTAGGGCCAGGCCATATCTGACTCCCATAGACTTTTATGTTTATCTCAACCACTCTCCTGAAACCTTATATTGCACATTATTTCTCACTTATTAGAACTCACATTTGTGGAAGAGATCATATGTCCTTTGCAAAGAGTTTCAATATTAATGTGACTTAAACTTTGTTGTACATATGGAAATGAGTAAATTACCATGTAGAAATTTTTTCCAAAATTATGCTGTGCTTATATATGCCTAAAATAAACTGCCCGGTGTCCCTACCTAGAAGATTGAAATATAAACAATTACTGAGTTGCATTGAACTGGATTTCCTTCTTGCCTCAAGGCATCTTGCTCTGAGGACCCTGGTATTTGCACCCCACTATATCCCTTGAGGGAAAACCTGAAATCATGTGCAAGCAACTGGATTTGTGCATCAGTATAATAATGTATAAATTGATTGATACTGTTCCTGTTAAATCCCTTAAGCAACATATGAATAAACAGAAAAACTGAAAGTACATGGAATTTTAAGTGTCCAGTACAAAAGAATTCAGGTAGATGTATTCTACTTTAATTATGAAGAGGTTCCAGTAGTCTGTTCTGTGAAAAAATCACATGTCTTTTACCACTCACTGAGTAGTTACAGGACAGGCATCATAGGCATGTTTGGGATTGAGGATATTATTCTTGCATGTAGAATCTGCATGTAGATATTTGTTTAATAAGAGAAATTTACTGCAATGAATATCTGAATTGTTGATAAAAAGCATTTTCAAGATACATATCAGTGCTTAAATGAAGCTGTTAGAAATAAGAAGTAATTATGTCATGTCTCCTAAGAGCAAGTTTGACAGCTAGTGCAGTACACAATTTGACTTTCAGAATAAGGTTTTGGAATCATAGAATGTGCAAGTACCAAAAGGCATTGAAACAATAAAAAATAAGTAGAAATAATTTGAAGAAGTGTCAAAAACAGATGTCAGATGATAAGTTTTCTACCTTCTTCCATTGCTTTATAAAACATGAACCTTTTGAGTTGCTCCTGTCAAGTGCTGTTTGATAACATTCAATTCCATGTGGCTTTCAAGAAATGCAGATACTGACATAAGAATAGAAATAGAGCAAGGAGAAGTAAGTTAGATTTAACAAGGTAATAATCAAACTTATCAAAAAAACATGAATATAGTTGGTTTTGTTAGTTTATCATGGTCACAGTAAGTTGTTTTAGAAATCTAACTCTGTATTTATATATTTTATTTACCCTCCATATATCACCAACAAGTTGGCAAATACATTACACAAGAGAGTAAACACAACATGAAACACACTTGCCTAAACACAGGTGCATTAAAGCACATACACACATTACAACACAAACGTTTATGCATGCACACCAATGTTCTTGTGTGATTACCTTCCACAATGTGCATAACATTCTGAGGCATGAGGGATTGATCAAGACCATGTATACGCTTTCAGTTCATTTTATTTTATTTTTTACCAGTGTTCTTATGTGATGACTGTCCACAATGTGAATAACATTCTGAGTTATGAGAGATTATCCAAGAACCAAGCAGAGGGTTTCAGTTCATGCTATTAATCATATCAGGGTCTTATAAATTTCTCATCCAGGGAGCACAGTGGCTGGATGCTATAGAACAGTGAGTCATGAGCAGAAATGGACTCACAGATGGGAAACACCTAGAGATGACTATGGATGTGTATACTGGGAACCAGCTAGGATTATGTAAGAAGACCAGGAGTAATTGAAAGAAGCAGGTGATTATATAAAAGAAAATAAGTATACTCACCTGAAGAAGGATAGTTTTGATAGCCCTGGACTCAGTGGAAGATCTTGGGGAAATTTTGGTCCTGGGCACGTGTTGCCTCCTCTGCTTGTGCCTGTATAAGATGAAAAGAGTTGATATGCTGGCCCAGACCATGAGGCCCAAACACACAGCATCAGGGAGAGGCAGGAACACAGCATGCAGGATTTGGCCAGTTTTTTCAAGACAAACAGTGCAGGAACCAAAATCTTGTATACTTGTCACGTTTCTATCTCCCAATTTTGGAGTCATGTAGAGGAGATTAGAAATATTTGTGAGGATGTTCAGAATGCAACAAAAACATGGGAAGAAGCCACTGTGCTTGAATGTTTTGTCTTTAAACTGCCCACCTGAAGTCCCTGGGGCTGATGGTGATGTCCTGGAAGACACACATGAAGCTGCTGCTGCAAATACATGTACCCTGCCTATGTTGTGAAGGTAGAAAAGGAGCTTGCATCTAAAATCAGTTACGTAAACTTTCAGGCCAAAAGCTGCCATGGTCTGGGGCACTCCTTTACACAACAGAGTTAAGAAATTGGCTACAATCAAATAGTTCAGAATCCAGTCTGCAAAGTTCAGCTTGTACCTTGTGAAGTAAAGCAGTAAGTAATTGTAGAAGACAGAAGAGTTGCCCAGGAGTCCAAATGCAGTCTGTGATAGGAAGATCACTCCTAGAACCAGATTCCTGCCAGTCATCCTGTCATTTCCTGATCCCTGAACCTCAGGATCATGCAGGGGAAACATGAAGCATGGGCTGAATTTCTGTCCCAACAAAAGGTCACATTCTCTGTCCACAAAATCTCCACTAGAAACAATGATTATTTGTAACATTGGGAAAGTTTGAAGATGTTTATTTCGGTGTTAAAGCATGCTCCTTTCACATAGAGCTGCCTCAGAGACAGGAGACTTGATAATTCTTGCACTCTTCAGTCTGTGAGCAGAGCATAAAAGTGACTTTACCAAGCACAGAGAAAATGACTTTGACAGAGAGGTGTTATGGATTTGTAAACTCAGGCTCTGATTATAGGAACAACAAGGACTTGAACCTGGCTGAATGGCAATAGAGAAAACGAGGAAAGTTACAGTGCAGTTCGCTGACTGCTGACTGTGGCTTCTTCAAACACAGCAATGCAGTGTTTACTTTGTGCTTTCACGTAGCTGCTCACCATACAGTGCTGCTGCTTTGACCTCTTTGTTGCATCATGTGTACACTTGAATGTAAAGGACTATTTTACAGGTCAATATAAATATTGTGTAAATGTTTCCAGCAACTAAGAGACACTATAATGTGGCAATAACTTGCCCCATAGTGAATTATGTCCAACTTTGATACAATGCCTCTATATCTGTATGGTTTCGGAGAGACTCTTCTGGCTCTGTGTGAGAAACATAGGAGTCATGTGCTACAGAACTGTTAACAACTATGTCATATATTTTAGACAATAAATATGAATACATTTAAAAATATTGGGTGTGATGGAATAAATCAGTCTTAGATGACACACCTAAATTCTAATGAATAACTTCAGAATATATAAAGATTGGCTATTGACGTATGAATGGAGAAAATTCTAATATACAAGATGTACATAAAACCTAGTTGTGTGAAAAATGGAACTTAATTGTCTAAACTGGGAATAGTTAAAATGTGGATTTTCTTAGACTGTTTGCTTATGATCACTTTCAGGACACAGAAGGGATTCAGCATGTCAAAAAGTCTTCAACATCACCCTATTCTATATCCAGACTCATCATTTTCAAATTCTTACACCTTGGTGGGTGACTTATTCCACTTGATTTCAATATTTTGAAAACTGGCCAGAGGACACACCTCTAACAGCTGGCATCAGATAGACAGCATTTCCTTAACTATTCTTATAAACATTTACAGTGAAAATAACATGAGAGACCCAAAACAAGGCATATTTGTACAAGAGATTCAAATATTTTCTCCATTTATTTTGTTTTGCCCAAATTTATGTAAAAAAGGATCCTTCCACTAACACATGAATAGTCATTTTTGTGCATAATTCCAGTAATCTGAGAAATTAATGCTTTATCTTCTTCCAAGTACAAAACCATCAGGCACACTCCCAACACCAACAATATGAATATATTTCATGATTCTTACAATGCTAGTTAAATAGCAGATTATTAATATAACATTGTGTTTCCATATGTTCTTTGTTTTATTTCACTTATCTTTTCTATAATTTAAAATATTTAATTAGAAAATACTGCATATGGCAAGGGTACAGTGAAAAGGTTTGGGATTTGTGAATGTTGTAATCTAATCACCACATTCATGTTCAGTCATACATCTATCACCATCTCACAGTTACCACTTTGCATATGAGGACTCAAGACAACAAAATATGCACTTTATCATGGTTCAGTAAACAATACATATTATTAACCACATTTACTCTCCTCTCTTCTGCTAATTCAGGCTTTTTATAACTGAAACATTGAATGTTTTAAGGAGATCACTTTACACCACAGATTTCTTTACCACATTAGTACTGTTGCTGAGAGCTATGGGAATGTACAGCAGATGACAACTAGTATTTGACTAGTCAACCCACCAGATGTGTAACTACCTAATAGGAAGCCCGACCTGGCAAAGCCATGGGATCACTGGCTGTGGAAACCAATTGTTTTCCATCAGTAACTGTCTCAGATACCATTGCTATGCCTCCCTAATAAGAACAGCTGTGGGATTCCTTCCACAGCCCATTGGCAGTGCATTTTACATCTTTGGGCATACTACAGTTGTGGATGGTCAGGTTATGATTTATGTTTAACTTGTATAATTCTGATGAACAGAATTATTACCAGAATATTCTTCTTTACTGACACAGGAAAGTAACAGTATTCTCAGTCTCAAAGACAGCCTTTTACACATTTTTCAAAGACCTTAGAACAAGTCCAAAACAGACAAAGCTGCCCCTACAGAATATATGCAAAGAACTAATTCCCAGTTGTTGTTTATTGCTTAATCAAGGCCAGGCTGTTTACATCAAGACATAGTCCTTGCAGTGGCTCTCTTTCTGCATGTACTCTGATTCCTGAAGGGTCAGCCAATTTTTTTAGTGTCTAGAATCCGTCACCAACTTAGAGCTATGTGCATGGGTCGAAGTGCCATTACTAGTCTAAGAGAAACTACGTGACTTACCCTGTGTTTTGAGAGTGGGTAAGACCCTGGAAATGTAACTTATAATTGTCCAGAGTTTGGCTGATGAGAAGCACAGCAGCAGCAGCAGTATGGAGAGAGATG
>CM010903.1:1539811-1557527 GCA_003704135.2 Peromyscus polionotus subgriseus
GATGGGGTTTCTGGCATGACTATTAGGGTGTTTGGCCATCCCATCACCAGAGTAGGTCAGTTCGGGCTGTCTCTCGACCATTGCTAGCAGTCTATTGTGGGGGTATCTTTGTGGATTTCTGTGGGCCTCTCTAGCAGTTTGTTTCTTCCTTTTCTCATGTGGTCTTCATTTATATTTATCTGGATCTTGAGGCAGGAAAACAATATGCCTTTTTTTGACCAGGACCTTGAAGCTAGATGACACACGCCTTTAATTGCCTTTAATTCAGACCTTGAACCTGGTTTACACACACCTTTAATCCAGACCTTGAGGCTAGGAGGCACACCTTTAATCTGGGCCACACCGTCTGTTGGAATACACTTAAGGACAATGGAAGAAGGAAGGAGGTTCTTTGCGTGCTTGCCCTCACCTCTGTCACTGCATCCATTCCTTCTTCATGATCCCAGCAGACCAGCTGAGACATCCAGCCTCGTGGGACAGAGCAGCTCCTAGATTCTTGGATTTCCATCCATAATTAGCCACTGTTGGACTGCAGCCTGTAAGTCATTCCAATACATTCATATATACTTTTTCATTATGTATATGTATATATATATATATATGTATATATATATGCGCGCGCGTCAATATATATGTCTCTCTATATATATATATATATATATATATACACCATCTATCTATCTATCTATCTATCTATCTATCTATCTATCTATCTATCTATCTATTTCCAAACAGAGTCTCATATAGGCAAACTTACCTAAAAGCCACTAGGTAGCCCAGGCTGGCTTTAACTATCTGATCTTCCCGCCTCTGCATATCTCAAAATTACAGCACATCTTGTCTGTCCGGAGGCCAGGGAAAGTTGTAGACAACCAGGATTCACTCACTGACTCACTCAAACCCAATTTTGATTAACAGTTGCCTTCCGAGTTCTGAGTGACATAGCAGAGTGTTTTACCTGGTTCTGATATTAGAAAGCATCATATGGCTGGGTAGTAGTGGTGCATGGTAATGCATGCCTTTAATCCCAGCATTCAGGAGTCAGAGGCAGGCAGATTTGTGGATCTGTGAGGCCAGCCTGGCCTACAGAGGAGTTCCAGGAGAGGCTCCAAAGCTACACAGAGAAACCTTGTCTCAAAAAAAATCATTATAAGTAAATCCTTGGTCAGTTGAAAATCATGAATAGTCTGAGTTCAAGTTGCCAGGCTAGGTTTGGTGATGGGAGCCTGTATTGGCAGTTATTCAGGATGATGCACATGAAATTAAAATGTGAATTCCTGTCTTGGATTAAGAGTGAGTTCAAAGCCAGCCTGAGGAATTCATATGAAAGCTTGTGACCCAATGGAAGGAAAAGTACAGTAAGCTGTGTTGCCTGCATGATGATGTTGGCCTGAAATGTGGATAGCCTGTGATATAGATGTCACTGTCTCAGAAAGAGGTAAGGAATGGGATGTGGGATACAGCAAGTGAATACATACAATGGAGGGGGGCTATTTGGGTTATAGATCATCAATAAGTCTTGATGTTAAATATGTTATAGGGTAGTGGCTTCTATATTGCTCTGTTGGGGGGAGACAGGGTGATAGCCAAGCTGTATGTTCCATCTAGTAACTTGCATTAGCATGAATTTTCTAGTTATGTAGCATGCCCAAGGTACAGTGGGAAAAATAAAACTGACTTATTTTTTTGTTTTGAGTGTGGCCTTTTGAGTGCTGGGATTAAAGATGTGCACCACCATTGCCTGTCAATAGAATTAACTTCTTAAATTAATATATCATTCATCTTATACCTTTACTAATCTGTTGAACATAGAGAGCCCTCTTCCCTAAGCCCAGAATTCTCTGACATCCACAAATGGGATAACTTGTATTTGCTCCACTGGCTGCTCTTCGACTGCCATGCCAGCTCCACCTGCTCAAGCATCCTGTATTATTAAGGGACCTGGTCCTAGGAAATCCCTCTCAGGCTGTATCTCTTTATGGAACCTAGAAAAATCTATCTTATTAAAAACACGGGCTTAAATCCCCAGGGCTACAAAGAAAGAACAGAACACGGAGTGACTGCAGAGCTGCCAGACACCCAAATCAATCTTTTAAAATGGTTTTGCTTGTTTACTTTTCTTCTCTTTGATTTATACATGATCTAATGTGCCCAGGCTGGCAAGATACTTAAGTCACTAAAGATGATCCTGAACACCTGATCTGCCTGCCTTCCCTAGAAATATCCAAACTTTTCTGGAACTCACCATGTAGTCTGTCTGTTTGTTTAACTCATTGTAAAATCCCTGAGTCACCTTTACCAATAATGGACCTAATGGGCACGAGGGTGCTGCAAATCCTGGCTTTTATTTTGTTGTCCTTCGTTCATGGCAACAGGGAAAACTGGGTGACTTTGCTAATCAGAAAGGGATCTCTAGTGAAGGAGCAGGACTTAGCAGAAATATAACTGACTTCAAGTATACCTTGTGATCTTTCAGCAGAGGGAACAGTGAGAAGCAATCACTAGTGAATGATCCAAGAACTGGTGCATAATCTTACCCTGCCTTCTGAATAGTTCTGTAGTTGTAGGGGGAGTGTCAGGCCATTGCCGTCATTGGCTCAGTTAACAGCTAATAGGACTTGTCTAGTCTGGCTGCATGTCCCACTGCCTACTGGCCTTCTCTTTGCTTCTGGGTGAGCTAATCCCACAGCCTGGTTTTTCTTATTCCTACCAGATCCTGCAATAGCCAATAATGCCTTTTTGCATCACAAAGCCTCGAGTCTTCTGAATTTGCACCAAGTCTGTTCCTCCAAGGACCACTTGCAGTGCACATGTGGGGCTCAGGCTCCCATCCCTTATACAGCAGAGGTACAGAACTCATTAAAACAATACTCAAGGAAATTTTAAAATAGGAAAATTTCATTTTCCTAAGTGGGTATGGTTGTATTCTAATGTTGCTTGACATTAGTTATATAAAAATGATTGATCCAAAGCAGGCTGCTGATCCTCTAGCCTGTGTCTCAGTCTGAAATTCACTACATATATACACTAAAACAGTATACACAAAATAAAACACACACACAAATATGAGCATATCGCCACATGTACTACATATTTAATCAATCAATACATAATCTCTCCATTTTCCCCTTAGTTTTGTAATTTTGATTTCACACAAGGTTCTTTGATTCAAGCAAACTACACCAGGAAAAATAATCATGTTCTTGGGAGGTGAGCTACAAAGTAAGGGTGTGAGGTGAAAATTGTATAAGCGAGTCTGAGTCCTCGAGTGCGAAGTTGCTCACTGCCAGGACCTGCTGGGAACAGGAGCTCTGTCAGCAGTTTCCAGAGCAGGCAAATCACTCACCTCCATCAGAAGGCCTCTGGCATGCTTGGAAGGCCTTATCAGCAATGCAGCTACATTTCAAGGTTTTATAATTTAAAAGGAAAAACAGCCAGAAGGTGGTGGCGCATGCCTTTATAATCCCAGTTCTCGGGAGGCAGAGACAGGCAGATCTCTGTGAGTTGGAGGCCAGCCTGGGATAAAGAGTGAATTCTAGGAAAGGCCCAAAGCTACACAGAGAAACCTTGTCTTGAAAAACCACAATAAATAAATAAATAAATAACCATAATTTGAGGGTTGTTTTGCCTTTGGATTTGGTGGTTTTTTTTTTTTTAGGTGTTGCTTTGGTATGGTTTGGTGTTAATGGAAATGCCTATTGGACTGAAATTTACACATTAGTCTTTTTGTTCATTTGTTATATTTTGGAGGCTGGTTCTCAGGTAGGCAAGGCTCGCCTTGAATTCCAGCTCCTTCTTGGTTTGCATATCCTCCTATGCTCCTTCTAGAGTTCAAGTTAGTATCTGTCTTGAAGTTTAATCCTCTGTGATTCCTTAATTTATGTTTCACAGATTAAGTTGTTTAAATTGAAAGTTCCTCTTAACTGTGGTTATAAATAGTCCTGGGATCTACTAATAGTTTCACAAACACAAGATGCAAGTCTCATCTGATCCGGGAACTGAGACATCAGGAATGTGGATGCTTTAGCCTTGACTATTTGATATAACATTTTCTGAAAGGAAAATCAAAATAAAGTTAAAACAAAATAGTTCCAGGTAACAAACTACAGCCATACCTTGTGAGTAGAAAAAAGGTCCTAAGTAGAGATCCAGAGATCCCTTAAACTGATTGGCCTGAAGTATACTCTATAGATTAGAATTCTCTGGAATGCACCTGATTCTTCCTTGAAAGTGCTGTCATTGAAGCAACTGCTACCACGCCTGTCATCTACTCAGTGTTTTAAAGGGAGAGTGTGCAAGCCAGACCTGGGAGCTTTAACAGAACACTGCCAGTGACAGGCAGGCTTATGGTCAGGGGCACATGCCTGGGCTGCATAATGATTCCCACTCAACTTTGGAAGCATGAACAATTCCACTCATGCCTCCACTGTGTGCAAAATCATACTTCAAAAAGTAAAATAAACTACATTTTGCACACTGTCTTCCTTAGCCAGGGCCATAGCCAGCTTTTGTGAATAGGGTTGATTAGCAGCTACTCTCAATTTACTTGAGGCAAAGCTTCTGTGTCAACACGTTTATACCATGTAGCACAGCTTTTAATATCACCATATCAGTTGATATATTCCATATATGTAATGTACATATATATGTACATGCAAATACACATACAAAATAAATCAATGAATTAATTATTCAAATTCTTCTTACAGTATTTTTGTTTTCACACAGGGAGCTATGACTCAGTCAATATAAACTAAGTAAAAATAAAAGACGGTTAAGTGTATGAACAATCTATCTCCCTGTCAGAAAAATAGTATTTCCTTGGGATTTGGGGCTCAAGAGGAAAGGTATGAGAAGAAAGGAACATAAAAGGATATAGGAGGTCAAAATGTGAGGCACTTGTGAGATCTCTCAGTGCTTCCCATATAGACTGAACACGAGGAATGGAGAACATGGGTGGGTTGTACATATGACTTTAGTACTCTCTTTTGTAAGGAACTTGAACCAGTCTCAATTTGCCACAAGAGGTTTGTGTGATTGCTTGCTTCTGAATAATCTTTCCAAAGGGGATTTAGATTCAGAGGAGAACTTGGTATCTGGTGGAACAATGGTTGATTTGTGCCCGTGCCAGATCTTATGTGATGATTCACATGCTGCGGGTGATAGGAATTTGAGATTACCAGATATTATAAGAAGTCACACTGAGTTCTTCACTGTTGCCAGAGCAGGAACTCTGGCCCTGGGGAGGGGGTTCCTATGATGGGTGAGACATATAAATTCCTAAGATATAGCATGGAAATATGTTTCTTGAATGTTTTACCAGGTCCTTCTGTCTGAAGATCCATAAGAATGATCATCTATCAGGCCCCATTCACACTCCTGGAACTGGCAGTGAAGAGTCTGCTGAGGAATGAGGCCTTGGCCATCTCAGTTCTGCAGCAGCTGCCCAGGGAGCTCTTCCCGTCCCTGTTGAAGGAGGCCTTCAAGAGCAGACACATGAAGATACTGACAGCGATGGTGGCAGAATGGCCCTTCTCCTGCCTCCCTGCAGGGGCACTGATGCAGGACCCTGATGTGGTGATATTACAAGCTGTGCTGGATGGTGTTGACATGATATTGGCACAGAAGGTTCACCTCAGGTAAGGCCATTGGAGAATAGAAAGGGAGTCACCAGGTTACTGGTAGGGAAATGTGTTGTCAAGTAGAATGAGGTCAGTGGTGGTGGATTGTAGGCATCTGACGTTCTCAGTCTGCAAGTCTGTAGCAGCCTCTGTTTATAATTAAACTAATAATGTAACCTTCTTTTAGCAGTGCAAGGCACCTCTGTGTAGATGTAGTCATAGGAGGTTTAGTCTTCTCTATCCTACACACTAAATAATTAGAAAAGAACTCAACAGTAACTGAATGAAGGGAAGCAGGACAAGTATTCAGAGGTAGCTCATGCAAGGAGACCTTGCCTGGCAAGTGTTGCTGACATTAGAGAAGTAGGATGACAGCTGACTCTGTTTTGGTCCTGTTCTTTCATTGTGACAGTTGCATTTTTTTTAATATCATTTATATGTTTATGTGACAGTTGTATTTTAAAATACACCATACAACAGGTTTATTAGGGAGAAGAGCAACGAAGGGGGCAGAGAAGGGTCCCGGGGATGAGAGCAAGGAAAGAGAAAGAGACAGAAAGTGGGCAAGGCCCACCTTCTATTAGGAAACACAGTGAAAGCACATAGGAAGTGCTCTTAGTGGCTGCAGCCGAGGTATAGCCTTTCAGGACTCTAAGGGCAGGCTAGCACAGATGCCTAAATGCTAACATTCCTCCATTTTGCTTATTTTAAAAAGGTGAGGAGCTAGAAGGGGGTAGCAGGTAAGGTGGGGATGTGGATGCTGTGTTCTGGAGACTGCTTCCTGCTGACCTGGGGGGCACTGAGCATTTTTGGGGGATCTGAGAAAGCTAGGTGGCTGGCCACATCCTGGGACAGCTGGCTGTTTCACTTCACTGTCCAGGCTCTGAGGAACCGTCAGGTTCTGCTCGGACCTGGGAAGATGCTGTTCGGGTGGATCTAAATGACTCCTTGGAGCTCACAAGAAATCATGATGAGTTTACCAGCCAAGATAGAGGAGAGCCACATGTTGACTGTTAATAGTTACATGCACATACACACAGAATTAAACAGAAGCTTAGTAAATAGAAAGGGAGAAGCAGTGTGTGCTGAGAAAGATGGAGCTGGTTTCTGCATCTCTTACTTGCATGTTGCAGCAAAAAGATCATTTAGAGAGGGAGTGCAGACATCCTCAAGCAGGTCTTGGAGCAAGGAAAAAGAAAGAAAATGGAGAATTCTTTCCTGGTTCCCCAACAGCCTGATCCAAACAATGGTCAGTGGGCCTCCAAAAGACATCCCAGTGGGGCAATGAGGTATATGAACCAGTTTCCAAGAATGAAGCAGAGAGAAGATCCAAAAGCTTGAATGTTCTGGCATCCCAGGCATCCAGGGAGGATCAAATTATGTGGGCACAAGTTGTTCAGCATCCATCACACAAAAACAGGGCCTGAAAGCTAAGAGATATAAGACAATTTGCTAAAAGGTCTTATTAATAAAAAAAATCCCAGAGCCAGATAATGGGCTAAAAAACTGAGATGAGAAAAGCATAAATAAGCCAGCCACATTCTTACCACTTGGAAATCCTCAGACAAAGAGACCTACTTCCTGTATACCCATGCCTATATGCCTTTCTGTTCTTCATCTCACTTCCTCTCTCCACCCAGCTACATCACTTCCTGTCTGTATAGACCTCCAGACCTCCATGGTTAATTAAAGGCATTAAAGGTGTGTGCCACCATGCCTGGCTCTGTTCCCAGTGTGGCATTGAACTCACAGAGATCCGGATGGATCTTTGCCTCACAAATGCTAGGATTAAAGGCATGTGTTTGGTATAGTGGCTGGCTTTTTCCTTTGATCCTCAGATAAGCTTTATTTGGGTACACAGATAAAATACCACATTTTCCCTTTTTTTTGTCTAATGTAACAAAGTTATAACTAATATAATAAAAGCTATATACAATAAGTACAATAAGTATATACAATATATGCAGGCAATATATATTCAACAAATACATCAACAACATCTAGTCCATTTGCATTTGACAAATTCAACAAAAATATTCTACTATCTATCCTCTTTTATATCACCATAAGAGCCCATGAGAGACATAGTCACCTGGGACCAGGACTTTGAGAAAAGCCAGAAGGTGAGGAGAGGACTGTGCTCAAGAAATGAAGCCTCACATCTAGGGAAGTGGTCAAAGGCTAGTACTACCACCAGAGACCCAATTGTTGGTATTGAATGAAAGGCACAGTTGTTAATGAATGAGAAAGCAGATTATTTGCAGGTGAAAGAGAACAGATCTGCCTGTGAAGCAGGTGGGTAGGGTCCTCATCCTGAAGTGAGTAACTTTGATGGACTCTGTCAAGCATTGCCACTAAAGAAACATGCCACATGCATCAGAGTTAGTGCAAGAGGTTTGAGGCAGGGGGAGAGCCGAAAATGAAAGAGTGAAAGACCATGTTGGAGTAGGCACTTGGGAGGGAGAGGCAGATGAGCGGGAAAAGAAGTGAGAGAGAAAAAGGAGGCATAATGTAGGGAAAGGAGAATATCTTTCTATTTCTTTGATCACTCAGAGGAATCATAAAGGTCCCAAAAATTATATCATGTTTTCCATGGATAAGAGGGCAAAAGGAATCACTACAGCCTGTATTTGTGAGCATCTCTGGGACTAAAGGAAGGACCAAATGAGGATCAAGCCTTTAAAGAGGGTAATCCCATACTCAATGGTGGTCCAGCTTACCCTAGCTAAGCCAGAGAAATCTCTGGCACCTGGTACCAGGTATTTCAAAGAGGCCAGAGGCAACAATGAAAATCGAGATCTGAGAGGGATCTCATCAATAGGAAAAGGCCAGGCATGGTGTTGGTAAAAGCCAGAAGGGCCTAAAGCATTTGTGGGATTGTGCACAACTCTGGAAGGGGCAGAACAACCCAACTGAAACTTACATGATTGACACTGGTGGATGTGAGTCTGAACAACTGAATGAGCCAGAAGGAGAACTCTTTGCTGCAGCCATGCTCTTGCCAGAACTTTGTTGGCTGATGGCTGGTAATGACTAGCCCTTCTGCATCTCTGTCCTCCCCGCTCACCCACAATGGCCTGTGCTTTTGACAGCAGCCTTTTAGCTGCACCCTCCTAGGGAATGAGTAGATGTTGCTGGGGTTTCCATGTGTATCTTCTGAGGTTCACTGCTGAGTCTATAGTCAGGGCCAGCTGTGGACAGGAGCTATCTCAGGCTCCTTGCCTGACAGGTGTTGCTGTCATTAGATAAGTGGAATGAAAGCTGACTCCATTTTTGACCTGATCTTTCATTGTGACACTTCATCTTTTTCTCCCAAAGAAGGTCAAAGCTTCGAGTCCTGGACCTGAGGAATGTGCACCATGTCTTCTGGGATGTATGGCCTGGAACAGAATATGGAGAGAGCTCAAAAGGGACATTGAGTAAAGAACAAACAGGAAATGGTCTTCCTAGATATGCCCTGAGACAGCTTTTGAAGGTGGTCACTGATTTTGACTTAAGAACTCACCTGGATGAACAGCAAGCATACTTATTGCAGTGGTCCCGGCAGCAAAAACGTTTTGTGCAGCTGTGCTGTATGAAGATGACAATTTTTCAGACACCTATGGAGATTATCAAGATGGTTTTGAACTCTTTCCAGCCATACTACATTGAGGAACTGGAACTATGCACAGGCTGCACTCCTGAAGCACTGAGTCATTTTGCACGATGTTTTGGCCAGATGAGAAATTTGCACAAACTCCATCTATCATGCATTTACATTTATAACAACAAAGCTGTAAATACCTTAGAAGACATAGAGTGCAAGTATATTGCAAGGTTCATCTCTCAAATCTCCAAATTCAAATGTCTGCAACATATCTCCATGAATGGTACCAACTTCTCGAGTAAGCACATGAAACAGTTGTTCAGGTAAGGAAGGATGGAGAGCTGTTTTTGCTACCACAGCAAAACTTGCTCTTTGCCATTAGAGATTAGTGAGCACCTGAGATCAGCCAGCCACTATGACTTTCACAGCTATTGGCCCCTCACAACATCTGAGAATGCTCTGATTTCTATCTTAACAGGGTCAGAAGCTTAATTGCTTCACTGACCACTCACCAATTGCTAAGATGTTGTTAGTGACTTGAAGAGAGTTTTCTTAGTAGTAGACACACTGTATGGCTCACATAGAGTCTCACTGTGTGTTATGTATTCTTCCTTGGAGTCCTGTCCACCCTAATGAGAGGTAACAGGACAAAGCAGAGGGCCCTAAAGTAGGGAGAAGCCATACCTGCAGTTTTGCCTGGGATCTCTGTCCTCATATTTTTATGAACAGGAACTACCTTGTTCCCAGGTGGAACCTCTGTCAGCTTTTAACTCCCAGTGGATGGACAGATGTTGTGAGCACATTTTGCACTTAGTAGATATGAAATTTGCAGAAATGGGCTGAGGGTCAATTTCAAGGATTGATACAGAGAAGAGGACACAGGCTATGTTGAGAAGGTGGAACTGTAATGAGTTCCGCTTGACAGAAACCAAGACATTGTCAGAACCATTCAGGACTAGCCCACTTTTGACAAATCCTTCTAGGTTGTAATGGCCACCTCTGGTACTCTGACATATTGGGAATGAGAAGCTGCATCACTGGATTCTGAGACTATCAAATGTGATGGTGATAGGCCTGGAAAGTAATGGTGTGACTCTAGTGAGGGAACACCAATAGTATTTCAACTCCCACATAAAGACACACTGACTTTGCTCTTCTGGTACCCTGTGCTGGCTAATTTCATATCAAATTGACACAGGCTAGAGTCACCCGATAGAGAGATATTCAAAATCAGAAAATACCTTCAAAATATTGGCCTATAGGTAAGCCTGTAGAGAATTTTTTTATTAATGATTGATGTGGGAGGGCCCAGCCTATTGTAAGTGGGGCCATTCCTGGGCCGGTTGGCTTTTGTTGTCCATAATGTAGGCTCAGAAAGCCATGGAGAACAAGCCAATAAGCAGCATTTCTCCATGGCCTCTCTGTATATCTCTTGCTTCCAGGATGTTGCCCTGTTTGAATTCCTGCCCTGTCCTCCTTCAGTGATGGATTATGAATTTCTAATCACAAGGTCAATAAATCCTTTCCTCTCCCAATTGCTTTGGGTCATGGTGTTTTATCATAGCAATAGTAACCTAAACTGAGGCATTATCTCTGTAGTAGTGTCAAAACTGAAGTGTTCTCCCAGACCAGGAGACAGACCTCATCTCTTATTCTTTCCTTAGATGCCTGAAGAGCCCCTTGGAGTCTCTGTCTATCGATTTCTGTGAGTTCTCACAGTCAGACCTGGAACACTTGTGTCAGTGTCAGAGGCTTTTTCAGCTGAAGCACCTGAACTTCTTTGGCATAGAGTTATTCAACACAGGTCCCATACCTTTCCAATTTCTCCTTGAGAATGTAACAACCACTCTGCAGACTCTGGAGTTAGAGGACTGTGGTATTGGAGACTCTCAGCTCAGTGCCCTCCTGCCTGCTCTGAGCCAGTGCATCCAGCTAACAAGGGTAAACTTCTATGACAATATCATTTCCATGTCTGTCCTGAAGGACCTTCTGCAAAGCTTGGCCAATATGAGCAACATAACTGAGGAGTTCTACCCTGCCCCACTGGAGTGCTATGATGACCTGGGCTATGTCTTAGTCAACAAATTTACAAAAGTATGTCCTGATCTCCTGAATACACTCAGAGTCAAAAGACAGCCCAAAGCTATCTCCTTTGCCACAAACATTTGCTGCATATGTCTCCGGCGCTGTGTCTTTGATGGGAAGACCAGACTTTGTCATTGTTGGTCATAAACAGGAATTGATTGAACTAAGAAACTGAGAAATGAAAGTCTTGGGGATAGGACTTTCAGTAAGGTGTTCAAGAACCTGTGGTTTCAAACAGTGTTTGATACATCAGGAACAAAATAGTGTTCATTGGAATCAAGCTATAGGGAATGATTTGATGAAGAACAATGGGACCAGGGTGGCAGGTATCTTGTAAAATCCTTAAGACACATCTGCATCTCCAAGTGTGCTTCTGTCAGCATGTGATCACCAGTGGCTTTCCCCTGCATGGTAGCTGTAAACTTATGGATTTTTTTTTCTCGTTCCCTATTCAGTCATTGAAATCAGTTTTTCATTCAAAGTCAGGATGTTACCTTTGTGGTGATATTTTGTGTATACACTAACAAATAAAACTTGTAAGAAGATCAGATGGCAAAGCCAGCCACTAGTTAGATATATAGACAAGGCAATGGTGGCATATACTTTTAATCCCAGGACATGGGCTCTCATGCCTTTGATTCCAGTACTTGTAGGCACACATGTCTTTAATCCCAGCACTAGGAAGGCTGAGACAGGACTTGATATAACTGGGTAGAGAGAGAAATATTAGACAAGAGCTCAGTCTTTCTGGCCTGAGGATTTGGTATAGGTGAGACATCTCTCTAGCATCTGGCTCCTTTATCTTTCTCTGGTCTCTCAATACTCTTGCTACATCTTGCATCCAACTTTTGGGACATGAGAACAAGAAAAAGCCACTTTCCTGTGGCTTTGCAGCCCCCAGCACAAGCCAGGACTCCATGTGGCTGAAGTCACTACCCTGTTATGAAGAAGGTTTTGGAGAATGGAGAGAATTACAACCCAGGACAATCAGATAGGAGGCACTGTACATACATCTAAGTTTGCTGGGGCAAAATTCCTTATCTGTGCCTACTACACTGAGATCTGGATGTTAGTATTCAGATGTAAGCTGTTCTTTTATTCTCTTAATGGAGTATCCACCCTAACTATTTCCCTCCCCTTTTCACAATATCACATAGCAATACATTAGTTTTAAATCCTACACTTTTTCTTTGATTTTCATTAAAACATACAATAGCAGTTTATCCCAATGCTATCCCAATGCAATATACTAACTTGTTTTTATAAAATTATACAATAAATATGCATCTATTTGTATTCTTCTACATACTCACGTCCAGTTATTCCAGTAACATGTTGAAAGATGAATTCTTATTCACATTGCATAATTTTGACATCTTGGTGGAGAATTAGATGTCCATATTGTGTTAAGAATTATGTTTGTGGAGCTGGAAAGATGGCTCAGTGGATCCAGAGATCCTGAGTTCAATTGCCAGTAACCACATGGTGGCTCACAACCATCTGTAATGAGACCTGGTGCCCTCTTCTGACCTGCAAGCATATATATAGGCAGAACACTGTATACATAATAAATAAAATAAATAAGTCTTAAAAAAGAACTATGTTTGTGTCTTCAATTCAGTTCCATTAATCAACCTGTCTATTATTATACTAATACCATTCAGTTTTTTATTACTATAGTTCTGCATCAGAGCTTGAAATTGGGATGGTGATACCTCCAAAAGTCCTATTACTATACAGGATTTTTTTTTTTTTAGCTATCTTGAATGTTTGTTTTTCCATATGAATTTGAGTATTCTTTAAAGGTATATAACAAATTTTGTTAGGATTTTAATGCTAATTAAATTGAATCTTTAGAGTGCTTTGTGTAAGATGGCAATTTTTCCTATGTTAATTCTACCGGTACATGAGCATGGAAGATCTTTTCATCCTTTGATATTTTCCAATTTCTTTCTTTCAAGATTTGAAGTTCTTGTCATACTTGTCTTTCACTTGATTAGCAAGATATTTTATATTATTTGTGGCTATTGTGAAGGGTGTTATGTTCATGATTTATTTCTCATCTACAAGGATGAGCCCACCTCAGACTCCTAGCAACTGCAGACATGTAACCTGAATTGGTCATCGCCTGTGACCAGGCAAGACTTCCATTGGAGGGGTTGGGACAACAACCTAGCCCACCTTCAAAATACAATCTGTCCTGTTCATGGGATGTGATGAGTTAAGGATTTTTTGGAGATTGCGAGTGTGGCTGAAAAATGACCAGTCCAGCCTGAGACCCATGTCACCAGAGTGGACCTACAACTGTCACTGAATTGCTAACACCCAGATGTTGGAGAGCCCAGAGACATATAATAGAACCAAACATGACTGGAGGAAAAAAGATGTCAATGTAATGATGCCTAAAGATATTCTGCTATATTCATAGATTGATACCTAGCCTAAAAGTTGTTAGAGTGGCTTCATCCACCAAATGGTTAAAACAAATGTGGAGATCCACAATCTATCATTAGGTCAAGCTTGGGGAATTCTACTGAAGTGAGGGAGGAAGGATTATAGAAGCCCAAGAGTCACAGACATAATAAGAGATCCCACAGAACCAAACACCTGGGCCTATATGAGATCTTAGAGTCTGAATCAACAACCAGAGCATGTGCAAGGGACTGACCAAGGCCCTCTGCATATATGTGACAGATATTTAGCTTGGTCTTCTACTGGAAATCCTAAAGGTGGGAGCAGGGGCTGTTTCTGACATCTTTCCTGAATTGTGTCAACTTATTTCTCATACTGGTTGCTTCTTACTACAAGGCAAGGTGATCAACTTGATATGCCATGATTTATCAATATCCATGGAAGGCCTGCCCTTCTGAGAATAGAAATGGAAGAGGAGTGATTGGGGTGGGCAGTCAGAAGAGTGGTTGGACTGAGTGACTGGGAGGGTAAGAGGGAGGGGAAATTATGGATAGGGTGTATAAATAACTAAGAGAAGAGAAAACAAAACAAAGTACACACTAATAGGCATTTTCTGACAAGTCACTGTACTGCCTGATACCTCCATATGACCTAATTGGGGAGGAATGCTGAAAAATCACTCTAGGCAGAATTGATGCTGGGAAGTGATGTGGCCACAAAGATAGCATTAATGCTTACTTAATCCCTGAAAACCAAAACTTTCTAAAAAGGGACATTGGCTGGGCGTTGCTACTATTTGGGAGACAGAGGCAAGTGGAGCTCTGTGAGTTCAAAGCCAGTCTGGTCTACGGAGTGAGTTCCAAGACAGACAGGGCTACACAGAGAAACTCTGTGGGACATGTGATAGCACTTAACAATTCAATCAACACACAGGGGTGGGCTATCACACACTACACACTAAGGGTCTACTATAATATAGAGTGTCTTCTTGTTATTCCAAAATGTGTCTGACTGTCAAGTTCCAGACTACAGCTTGTTTGCAGCCAGTTTAAGCCATAATAAATCTATCCAATAGGAGTCTGATATCTTTCCATGGAAATTTATTCACTGAAGTGAAGAGACAGTGTAACCTGGGCTTCATGTTTGGGATTTCTAGTGTCCATGTGCTTCTAGGATACTTTAAAATAATGGAGTGGCTCCTGGTTAGAAGTGCCTTGTGTGTGTATAGTGGGGATTCATCCTCCTTCTTCTGGACCCTCAGCCCTGGATACAGCTTCAGATCAAAGCCCATTAATCTGAACCTTGCAGTTCTGTCTCAGCTATTCACAGTGCTGCTCTTCTCCCTCCACACACACGCACCATCTTTTGGGGAATCTGCTGTCTTCATATACATCCTATAAAATCAACTCATACCCTCCTTTCTGAGAACAGATTATCTGGTCCTCTGGTATTTACCACATATCAAATTAGTAGAGCTTAGAAACTGGAGTGTTGGCTCTGCATTTGAAGGCACATGCAACTCTTTCAGAGAAACCAGTTTCATATTCCAATACTCATTTGATGACTTCAAACATCTCTAACTCTATTTGCAGTGGATCCCATGACCCATGCTTTTCTGCTTGGACAACCTATGTGAATCTAGTGCATATAAATGAATGCAGACAAAATGTGCACATAAAGTAATGTATATAAATATAAATCAACCTTTGGATGCCTAAGAAAATACACTGTATAGTAATGGACAATCAATTGGTGTGCTCTTCTCAGTTAAAGCTACCTCTCCTTTTCCTAGCTTTCCTCAGTTGCCTATAGTTTTTTGTGTTGGTTTGAAGCCTTATGGGATTTTCTTTTTCCAATTTCCTATATTTATTGATGTAATTCTTGTTAAGCTCACCTGTTGACAATTATGTTGATGAGATTTAATGAAGGTAACTTCTGATACTACTATGAAACATGATTATGATCCTCTGGCTTTTCTAATCTTTCTATTCCTTCTTCTTCAATACCCCCTGAGCCTTAACTATGGGATAGTTTGGTAGATGTATCTATTGGTATAAGGATCCAGTAGTCTAAATTTTGGTTAGGTGTTATTTTCAATAATGGTCTCTCTCTGTTGCAAAAAGAAGGAAAATGTTTTAGTTGTTAAGTATCATGCTAGTCTAGCACTTGCTTTGTTCCTGTAGATTCTCCTAAATGGTCAGTCCTGAATAAATTCATCAGGGTAGCATATGTTTTCAACAGGTTATAGTTGGGTATATTTATTATGTATATATAAATGTATGTATGTACATTTAATACATATGTGCATTAAATAACAGTGAAAATGAGATTGTGGTTTTGAAAGAGGGGGGAGGGATGTATCAGGGACATTGGAGGGAGGAAATGGAAGAGTGAAGTGGTATAATTAAATTATTACCTCAAAAAGAAAAGAGAAGAAAATATCCTGACCTATTCAAGTGTATTTTGTTAGTAAAACAGGTGGTCTGGATGGTGAATGCCATCATATTAGTGTCAGATGCAAGAAAACAGCAGCCTTTTCATGCAAACTCATGTTATATCCTGAGTATTAGACCTATGCAGTGTGTATAGCAAATTAAGCAGTATGCAGAATATCAGTTGGCCATCAGTAAGAATATTTCCCTTGTTTAGAAACCATGAAAAAGAATTTTGGGCTCTGATATGTGAACCATAGATAAGATATTGTCATTGTTGTAATACAGCTTGCAAGCTAAAATATTGATGTCAATGGAGGACATAATTTTAGTCTCTATGAAAGCAGTAGGTAATCTAGGAAGAAATTGAGTCCATTAAATACTCTCAGTATGTCTAGTAGGACATGCCTGTAGGGTCAAGGAAATTGACTCAAAACATTTGACAAGACATGCACATAATGTTCTTCCTTATGAGCCTCTGTAGAGTCTGCCTGAGAGCCTAGAAATAGGCACTATCAGAGGTCCTGGTCACTGTTAGAGGTCCATCATTCCTAGCCAATGAGGGGTGAGCACACAGTCTCACCAAATCTCTATCAGAGTTTCTGATGGTACCCAGCCAATGAGGGATGACCATGCCATATCACCAGATTGTAACACAGCCTTCATGCTGGGAGAATGGTATATAAGCTTTCCCCTGACTCCAAGTGTCTTTGTCTTTGACACTGTGCCTTCTCACCTCCTCCCCCAAGGGAGCTGTTAGGACCCAGCAACAAGTATGCAGGTTAAGAGGTTCAGGATTGTGTTTTATGGCTATGAATGAAATTTTTAACTGTAAATTCTGTGGGGAAACTCTTCCCAGTGTGGGCTTACAAATTTTATACTCTTGGGAATAGTGTGAAGTATTTTATATACCACTAATCCAGAGAAACGAGGATTGGTGAATATTCTCTACACTCCAAGATTTAAAACTGACAGCAGAAAAACTCTTTACAATTGCTTTTTTTAAAAAAAAATGTATGCGCTTCCATAAATAATAAAGACTATTTAAACTTCCAGTGAAACCAAAAACATTAGTTTGAAACAAAGAATGATTATGGTAAAGAGAATAATTTATATGTTTATTGAATAGACAAATTATAATATCCAGCTACATACTACTTAAGTAAGCCACTATGTGATTTATTTGTCTTATCAAGATATCTAACATATTGCATTTATCATAATTTTTCAAGTGAAATTTGGGGACAAATGAAGCCATTCATTAGGATGATTATGGTTTTGAAACAGTAGTCCACTGGGAATGGAATGAGTACCTATTAAATAGGCAATCAATTCCTTTGTGGAATCCCATCACAATAATAGTGTACTTAGTCCTTCGTTAATATGGATTAGGGACAATAGAACATTGTGATCTGTGAATCTCATTAAGGATTTGTGTGCTATTGTATTCCCCCAAATATTGTGTATGCTAATAAACTTATCTGAGGTCAGAGACAGAGCAGCCACAATATTAAACATAAAGGATGGGCAGTGCTAGCACACACCTTTAATCCTAGCATTCCAGAGGCAGAAATCCATGT
>CM010903.1:1589661-1605443 GCA_003704135.2 Peromyscus polionotus subgriseus
CCCTAGATAGTGTCTGTTAAATCTACTGACTAAGGACAAAAAATTTTTAGGAGCTTAAAAGAAAACATTATAATTGGAAATTTTACTTGTCTAGACACTATTTTACCTCTGTCAGGTGGATTTAAGCTTTGTGACCTTTTGGCTCTTTGCAATTAGTGTGTGTAAAACATCTGAAACCGATTTACATATGAAACCTGTGTATTCTTTTTTTTTTTCCAGGAAAGTAAAGCAGTTTATTTTATGATCTTCCAAAGTCCAGGTTGAGGAAGAATCAAAAATAACTGGCATGCCATTTGGCTCAAAACAGTGACTTATATATTTCTCTTTACCCTGATTTCCATGTTGGCTGAGTTCTTCAAGATGTCGTTTTTCGATCCCTAGTTTCCCATCTTTCTGGAGATTGAGACTCATGCCCCTCCCACTCCCACCCCTGTTTCTAGACACGTGGAACCAAGCATGAATGTAGAAGACTGCCTTTAACTTTTCAACTCTAAGATAAAGGTGATTGGGCAATCAGGTGACAACGGGTAGCCAGAGCAGCCAGGTATCTAATGCCTTCTACTTGTCTGCTCATCAATGATGAGCTCAAAACATATCACATATGAATTATTTGTGATTTATACATAATGATTTATTTCTTCCATCTCCAGCTCCCAGGGCTGGAGTTACAGGGCACGTTGTCATAATCTGATTTTTACATGGATACTAGGGATCTATAATCAGGCCATGATGCTTGTACAGCAGACAACTGGCCAACTTAACCAAGCCCCTAGCCACTGAATGAGATTTTGTATTCTTTGACAGTTTCAAACATTTAAAATCATTTTCCATTTAATTTTTTTTTTGAGACAGGATTTCTCTGTGTAGATTTTGTGTTTGTCCTGGGTCTCATTCTGTAGACCAGGTTGGCCTTGAACTCATGGAGATCCACCTGCCTCTGCCTTCTGAGTTCTGGGATTAAAGGCATGCATAACCGCTGCCCAGCTCTATTTAATTTTTATATTTAAAAATAACTTTTTTTTGTTCATGTGCTCATTATCATTTTACCTATATGGAAGTAAAAATAAACAAAACAACAACAAAAACAAACATTTGGGAGCTGACTCTGTCCTTCTACCTCCCATAAGTGAAACCAAGGTGTCAAATTCAAGTTATCTGACTTGGTGGGAAGAGTCTTTACTGGATAAGCAATCTCATCTACCTTCATTTTCTATTTTAAGTGAGGTTATGTCTTAGTTTTAACCAGTGCTACAAGGCAATATGTGCCTTTGTGTAAACTAACAAAACAAAAGCCTTTCTGGTCAAATGGACTTGTGTTTTCCTAATCTTTTTTTCCTCTTTCACCTCCTGAGAGTGGTGACACTCATCTTTAATTGCAAGAGTTTGGAGGCAGGACAGACTGATCCCTGTGGGTTAGAGGGCAGCCTACTGTACATAGCAGGTAGACTTGTGGGAGTGAAAAAAAACTACCTAACTCTACCTGAAATTAAAAAAATAGAGAGAGGCTGTAGAGACATCAAAGAGGGATAGCCTTATGAAGCTTGTGAGCAAGGCAAACCCTTTTGCTTTTTTAATGAAAGACCTAGTAGCTTTCACTAATTAAAAAATTGACTAATGAGAAAACAAGATAGCTGCAGCCTTGAGGGAAGGAGCGGATTGCCTGCTTGCTGTTGTCTAAATGACAAAGCTACTGTTAGCTTAGTCATCAATGTCAGAGACCTGAGAAAGATTAATCAAAATGGCAGAGGATAGTATATACTCTTTACCTAGATAGATATCTAAGGCTTTTATGGACTCTATGGCATGAGGACAGAGTTATCAGGACAGCATTCTTGGCTGCCAGGCCCAGAGGAAGAGAAGCTTTCTTATGGATGCCTACTTCTCTGCACATTTATAGAGTGATGTCACACCTCAGCAGAGATGAGGGCAAGAACATTGTTGGGAAAGTTACTCAGAGATGAGCACATACATGAGAATCCTGTGTATCACTGCTACCTATCCTGTGTCAGTTCCAAGAAGCTCATGCCCCCACAGTGAGAGCAATCCTGCTTCCAGCATTAGGAGAAAACAGTGACCTTCCAAGCACTTTGGCGACCTCTTTGAAGACCACATCTGTAATCTGGTCGTTCTTTGGATAGTTAGAAACTGATAAACATTTTCACACATGAACTCTTCCTCCATGAAATATAAAAGTAATGTATAACTGCATAGATATTGGAGAAAAGCTTCATTTACATCAACAACCATCATACAGGAGGAAAACTGCCTCTACTCACCTCCCAAGTACTTGGAGCTGTGGGGGTGGCACATGGAGCACACAGTTTCAGAGACCTGAAGGAATTTGGCTAGTATTCACCTTTTATTTAGAGAACCACATTCTGCAATCTAGGAACCCTGTTTGGTATCTGGGAAATAGTATCAGTAAAGTGCTTGGAGGAGGGAGTTGAATTTGACCTATAATGAAAGAGAAAAAGATCGGAGAAATAACTTTCAATGCCTTACCTGAGGGCTTGAAGAGATGTGGGGACAAATATGGTATGTCTACACCTGGAAGCTATGAGTGCCATATAGGGCAGCCTGAGGGAATGATTCCTAGTGTTGATCAAGTACCAAAGGTATGACTTAACATGCTTAAAGACTACCACGTCTCTCTGAGTTTGATGATATATCTTCCTTACAACAGTCATGCTTAACACTCAGGATTATTTGGGGTATACCTCTAATGATACATTTTGTAATCAAAGGGATGTTGACAGAAATACTCTAATCTTCATCATAAATAACAAGTTCCAGTGATACCAGATAGAACAGAAATGTGCTTACTATACATGAGTGTTTGAAGAACTGGGTAGAGACCCTGTATACTTGTCTTATAATGAAACTACAGCTTTACTATTTTGTGATACTGTTAATGCAAGTAAGAAAATCTTATGATTTCAGACACTGTATTTCAGGAACATATAGTTTTTGATATATCCATCTTCTCAAACGAGTTCTCTTTTCTCTCCTTCCTCCCTAGCCTGGATGCTTTTTGCTTCTTTTGCCAGTGAACTTTATCGCACGAGTGTGTTAGAGTCACATTCAGGCTTCGATTTTTCATTTCCTTGACAGTGAGTGGTAGTAAATATTCCATTAATGAGTATATTTACCATTTAGATCCTCATGCTGGCAAATGTGCATTGATATGATTAGCTCATCTTAAAAGTGGATGATTTTAGCCTTTTGTAAACTGTATCTTTTAAGAGTGTCCTATAAATTGTGGACAGTAATTCAAGGTTGTACAGACAGCTTGAAAAAACTTTTCTGAGCTATCTTTGTAACTAAAAGTTGTCTTTCTATACTGTTTAGTGTTTTATTTTTCAGTGCAAAACAAACAAAAACTCTCTTTGATGTAATTTGATAACACTAACACAGAACAGCCTTGATGCCCTGCTTCGCATACTACCATCTCCAAACAAAAACATATATTTGCATTCATTTATTTTTTTTCTATTACCAGCTTGATATAGTACAAATTCCTTTCCTAATAGTGAAATGTTTCACTGAGGCTTGCCCAGTGATTGAGTAAAACCAAAACCTTATTATAAGCCACAGTCATCCTAGGGTCACCGCTGCTATGTAGCCTCCCTGGTTCTGTGGGTTGCAATCTGATTGTTCTTTGCTTTATATCTAGTACACACTTGGAAGTGATTACATGCCATGTTTTTCCTTCAGGGTTTGGGTTACCTCACTCAGGATGATATTTCTAGATCCATCCATTTGCCTGCATATTTCATGTTGTCATTGTTTTTCTTTGCTGGGTAGTACTCCATTGTGTATATGTACCACATTTTCTTAATCCATTCTTCAGGTGACAGGCATCTAGGTTGTTTCCAGATTCTGGCTATGACAAATAATGCTGCTGTGAATATAGTTGAGTATGTTTTTTTTGTGGTATGATTGAGAATTCCTTGGGTCTATGCCTAAGAGTGGTATGGCTGCGTCTTGAGGTAAACTGATTCTCATTTTTCTGAGAAACCACCATACTGATTTTCATAGGGGTTGTACAAGTTTCCAATCCCACCAACAGTGGAGGAGAGTTCCCTTTGCTCCGCAAGCTCTACAACATAGATTGTCATTAGTATTTTTGATCATAGCCGTTCTGACAAGTGAAAGTTGGTATCTCAGAGTCGTTTTGATTTGCATTTCTCTGATGACTAATGATGTGGAGCATTTCTCTAAATGTGGTTCTATGGTGTAATGGTTAGCATACTGGACTCTGAATCCAGTGCTATATTTGCATTTATCTACCAGGAATAAGAATCGAACCTAGGCAGATTCTGTTCAAGTGCATTCCTTTCCCGTGTTTTCTTTATTTTCAGTCATCTTCAGTAGGACTATAGAGCATCTAACCTGTATTCACTGGATTGGTATTTTATGCCAAATTCAAACCCCTCCTTCTTAGAAGAAAATTTTTTGCACATAATTCACTGAATACCCATACAAGCAAGAAGCAACATTACCCAGGCAAGGGAAAGGGGAAGGGAAGATCAGTAAAACTCAAGCAAGGTTTAATGGAGAAAGTTCTCTGGTCTTTAGCCATATTAATGAACTAATGACAGTCTGAGTGTACTGAGATGACAACTCAGGATGCTGGAGCAGCAGCAAGGTTAATACATCAATTCTGGTTTTACATCAATGTGAACTACACAGTACCTTGAAAGCCACAGGTGCAGTGATGTTTAATAGAATGCAGAATGACTTTGCTCTCGATGGTAGAGGGAGCTTCCAATCCTTCTCACGTGAGCACTAGTTCCAGGTGTTCATTCTGGAAGTATATTCAAATAGTGCTGCTCGAGATTGTTGAGTTTCAAGAACCGGGAATGATTCCTGTAAACAATCACTGTTCTACACATTGGTATCCAAGCTACTCCAAATAGAGCCTCAGTCTCAGTCACTGCTCTGGCAATGGTGGTACAGTTTTTTTTTCCCAATACTCACTGTCTGTCATTATCAAAGCCACAATTCCCTTGCAGGCCTCCTGAAAGATCCATCAGCAACCATTTAAAGAGTTCTTCCATCTTATTATGTACAGTTGCAGCCACTGCTACCTTGAATCATAATGCATTGAGATCTGGGTAAGAGGAACCTCAAACTTTTCTGGGCAATGATCTCTAAATATCTCTGATGGCCATCAACGAGAAAGTGAATGGTCCCATGCACAAACTATGCTTTGAGTTCTATTAAGGAAACTAGCTGGGAACCTGAGGGATGATCTGTGAGATGAATACAGTTACTTTTAATCCCAAAAGCTTTACAATCAGGACCATGATGAGCGCCAGGGTGCTCTTTAAAAAATTGAGGATTGTGAATTTGATGTTATGCTGGAACTCACAGCCTAGTGTCTTCTGTTATATTAATTTCTTCATTTTTACTTAATAAGTCTATATTCATCCTTAATCAAAAGAACTTTAAACTTCATCTGGAGATGCAGGTCAGTAAATAGGGTGCCTGACCAATTTTCCAGAGTCCTTGAATGTTGCATCCCCAGCACTCTATAAAGAGGGCAAGGCAGCATAAAGGTCTCAGAATTCAGGAGGTGGAGGGAGAAGTGTCACTTTTTTCATGACCCTTAGCTACATATGGAGTTCCAAAGTAGCCTGGGCAACACGAGGTTTGCTGCTTCACTATAGCCACACCAACCAAATAAAGAAATTAGCAAAAAAAACAAATATTAAAATGAAATGAGAAACTGCCTGGGCTGGTGAGATGTTGTGATGGCTAATCCTACTTGTCAGCATGATTATATCTGGAAGGAACTATACCCTAGATATGGAAGACACACTTGTGATCTGGATCTTGAGGGAGAAAGACAACATGCCTTTGATCTGGATCATGAGAATGGATGACACATAGTTTATACATAAGGACAATGGAAGAAGGAAGGGGATTCTTTGTCTGCTTGTCCTCACCTCCACTATATCATCCATTTCTTCTTCAATATCCCAGCAGACCTGCTGAGACACCCAACCTCGTGGGGCCGAGGAGCTCCTAGATTCTTGGACCTCCCTTCAGAACTATCAACTCATTACTATCTAAACAGAGCCTCAAATAGGCAAACTTACCTAAAAGCCACTAGATAGCCCAGGGTGGCCTTGAATGTTTGATCTTCCTGCTTCTGCATGGAACACCTTCTCTCTGGTAGCCTGGAAAAGTTGTAGATGACCAAGATTCACTCACTGACACTGAGTGAATCCAAGTTTTATTAACAGTTGCCTTCAGGTTTCTGAGTGACACAGCAGAGTGTTTTACCATTTTCTGATATTAGAAAGACTCCTAAGGTCAGTCAGTGGTGGCTCACACCTCCAATCCCAGCACTTGGGTGGCAAAGTCAGGCAGATCTCTGTGAGTTTGAGGCCAGCCTGGTTTACAAATTGAGTTCCATGTCAGGTTACAAACCTACACAGAGAAACCTTGTCTTGAAAAAAACCTCACACACACAAAGAACCATAAAGTGATCTTTGGTCAAGTCAAAATTCTGAGTCTGAGTTCAAGTTGACAAGCTGGGTTTGCTTATGGGAAGCTGTAGAGGCAATAATTCAGACGGATGAATAGGAAAGTGCAATCCCTGTCTGGGATTAAGAGTCAATTAAAAGCCAGCCTGAGGAATTTAAATGAAAGCTTGTGACCCAATGGAAGAAAAAAAGTACAAGAAGGTGTTATGTCTGCATGGAGCAGTTGACCTGAAATGTGAAAAGCCTGAGAAACAGAAGTCACTGTCTCAGAAAGGAGTGAGGGGTGGGATGGAGTATAGAGCGAATGAATGCATATAGTTACATACACATGCAGAGGGGGAATTTGGGTTATCGATCAGCAAGAGGTCTTCATGAGCATGTTAAAAGTGTTAAAGAGCAGAGACTGCTAGGCCATTATGTGGGGGACATTGAGGGAGACAAGCTGTATGTTTCATCTAGTAGTTTTCATTAACCTGATGTTCCTACTTATGTAGCAGAACCAGGGTACAGGGTACAGTAGGAAAAATAAAACTGACTTATTTTTGTTTGGTTTCTCTGTGGAACAGTCCTAACATTCTGGAAATCAATGTCTAGACCAGACTGACCTTGGACTCACAGAAATCCTCTTGCCTTTGCCTCCTGAGTGCTCGGAGTAAAGGTGTGCACCATCACCGCAGTCAATAGAACTAACTTCTTAAATTAACACATCGCTCTTCTAGTACCTTGACTAATCTCTTGAACATAGAGGGCCCTCTTCTCCAAGGCAAGAGCTGTGGTGATAACTTGTTTGTACTCTAACAAATAAATTTGCCTGAAGATCAGAGGACACAGCCAGCCACTAGATTAACATAGGGGCCAGGCAGTGGTGGCTCACACCCTTAATCCTAGCACTGGGTGGAAGAGGTGTGTCTGGATCTCTGTGAGTTCAAGGATACCCTAGACTCTGTGAGATTAACCCAGTCTAAAACAGAAATGGAGCCAGGCTGTGATGGCTCACACCTTTAATCCCAGTATTTGGGAGTCACACACCTTTAATTCCAGCAATTTTGAGAAATTTGAGAGAGGAAGTGATATTGCTAGGTGGAAAAAGGCATAAAAGGCTGGGGAGACAGGAACTCAGTCATTTGAGCTGAGGACTCAGAGGCATTGAGTCTAAGGATTCCAGGAGACAGACTATTCCCAAATCAGCTGAGGAGTTGGTGAGGTAAGATATGGCTGGTTTTTTTTTTTTCTTTGATCTTTCAGCATTTACCCTGATAGCAGGCTCAGGGTTTTCATTAAGACCCAGATTCTATAAGATTATTTTACTTTTTATTTTTTAAGATTCTATATTTTATACATTTATATTTTACTTTTAGTAAGATTAGGATTCATGCTACACAAAATCCCTGTTCTCTGAAGCCCACAAATGGATGGATTCTCCTTGGCTCCACTGGCTGCTCTTGGACTGCCATGCCAGCTCCCCCTACTTCAAGCATCCTGCCTTATTAAGGGACCTGGTCCTAGGAAATCCCTCTCAGGCTGTATCTCTTTATGGAACCTAGAAAAATCTATCTTATTTAAAACACAGGCTTAAACTCCCAGGGCTACAAAGAAAGAAAAGAAGATGGAGTGACTGCAGAGCTGCCTGACCCCCACATCAATCTTTTAAAATTGTTTTGTTTGTTGACATTTCTTCTCTCTAACTTACACATGGTCTCATGTGTCCAGGCTGGCAAAATACTTGTTAATTTGCTAAGGATGATCCGGAACACCTGACCTGCCTGCCTTCACTAGAAATATCCAGATTTCTCTGGGATTTGCTATGAATTCTAGATTGTTTTGTAACTCATTGTAAAACCCCTGAGTCATCTTTACAAATAATTTTGCTACAAATCCTGGCTTTTCTTTTGTTGTCTTTTGCAAATTGCAACATGGAAAACTGACTGACTTTGCTAATCAGAAAGGAATCTCTAGTGAAGGAGCAGGACTTAGAAGATATATAACTGACTTCAAGCATACTTTGTGATCTTTCAGCAGAGGGAACAGTGAGAAGCAATCACTGGTGAATGATCCAAGAACTGGTGTATAATATTGCCCTGCCTTCTGCATAGATCTGTAGTTTGTAGGGGGAGTGTCAAGCAATTGCTATAATTGGCTCAGTTGACAGCCTGTACAACATGTTGTGAGTCTGTCTGGCTCCATGTCCCACTGCTGACTAGCTCCTCTTGGCTCCTGGGTGAGTTAATCCCACAGCCTGGTCCTTATTACTACCACATCCTGCAAAGACCAGTAATGTCTTTTTGCATTACAAAGCCCCAGATCTCCTGAATTTGCATCAAATCTGTTACTGTCCCTCTCTTGTGGAACACTGCAGGGTTCATTTGCAGCTCAGGCTTCTGTCCCTTCCACAGCACAGGTACAGAATGTAATAAAACAATTCTCCAGGAACTTTTTCAAAAGGAAAGTTCTATCTTCCCAAATGGGCTTGGCTGAATTCCAGTGTTGCTTGAAATTAGCTAGATAAAGTGATTGATCCAAAGCAGGCTACTGATCCTCCAGCCTCCTTCTCTTAGTCTGAAATTCACTACATACATACACTAAAGCAATAGACACAAAATAAAAACACACACATATATATAAGCATATCAACACAAGTACCACAATCTTTTCAGTTTCTCCTTAATTTTTTGGTTTTGATTTCACTCAAGGTGCTTTGATTCAATCAAACTACACTATGAAAAATAAACATAAAAAAGATTAAGACAATAGAGATTCCAATCCTATGGAATCATGTTCTTGGAAGGTGAGGCTACATAGAGAGAGTATGAGTTAAACACTATAAAAAGGTGGATAAAATGATCAGAGGAGCCTCAGAGTCCTGGAGTCTGGTGTCACTCACTGCCTGGACCTGCTAGAAACAGAAGCTCTCTCACAATTTTCCTCCATCAGGAGGCCACTTGCTTTCTTGGAAGGCCTTATCAGCAATTCAACTACACATCAAGATTATATATTTAGCCGGGCAGTGGTGGCACACACCTTTAATCCCAGCACTGTCAAGGCAGAGGAGGGCAAATCTCTGAGTTAGTTCCAGGTAAGCCTGGTCTCCAAAGCAAGTTCCAGGAAAAGTGCAAAGCTACACAGAGAAACCCTGTCTCTCAAAACAAAACAAAACAAAACAAAAGATAATATATTTAAAAAGGAAAAACAAAGAAGTTGATGGTTGTTTTATTTTTAGGATTGGATTTTGTTTTCTGAGTTATCATTGTGGTGTGGTTTGGTATAAATTGAAATGCCTGTTAGACTGGAATTTACATGTTAGTCTTTTCATTCCTTTGCATTTGGGAGGAAGAGTCTCAGGTTGAAAATGTGAGCCTTGAATTCCAGGTTCTTCTTGGCTTGCATAGCTTCCTAGGGTAATTTTGGAGTTCAAGTTAAGATATGTCTTAAAGTTTAATTCTCTGTAGTCCCTTAAATAATGTTTTAGAGTAAGGTTTGTAGTTGTTTGAATTAAAAGTTCTTCTTAATAGTAGATTACAAATTGTCCTGTGAACTACTAACCATTTTACAAACTCAAGATTCAAATCTTAGCTAATCGGGGAACCGAGACTTCAGGAATGTGGTTGTTTAGCCATGACTATTTCATATATCATTTGCTCAAAGTAAAATTGAAAATAAAGTTAAAATAAAAGAGATCCAGGTAGCAGACTCCACCATACCTTGTGAGTAGAGTTAAGGTCCTGAGTATGGAAGATGCCAGATCCATGCTAGACATGGCTGCATGGAGAGACAAAATTGAAAAGATGACTTTGGAATGCTTGTAATTTTGAGAATAATTGTGCATTTGGATAAAATAACACATTCAAGTTTTCTACATCAAGATATTTTATATTAAATTGTATGTGAGGTCCTTTAAACTGGATTGGCCTGAAATACACTACATTACTGAAAACAATAAAAGGAACAGCCTTTATTGTTTTTACACAGGATCCATTGAAGTGTCTAACAACCTGGTGAGGCTTCTAACCTGAGGGATATAGAATGAACCTAAGCACTGTGAGTTCTTTAGTCCATTCACTTTATTCTTCAAAGTCAATTCTATCCACACAGCTTCATTTCTGTCCTCATTTTTTGCTCCTCTCAGTCCCTTCTGCTGTTCTCTCATCTCTATGTAGTTCTTTCCATCTCTATCCTCATCTTTTTTCTTCTAAATCAATTCTCCAAGGGCTCTGAGAGAACCAGTATACATACACAAGCAGTAATTCTTTGGCAAAACCATTAAAGGCTTGATGTTTTCAGGGACAAAGAGAGAGGTGATTAGTATCCACACATAAAGCATCATTTGTCAGCTTGTCCAATTCCAACCAAAAGAGGGGAGTGACTAAAGGGGAATTCTATGGTAAGGTCAACTAAAGGATAAGATCAATTAAGAAATTCTAAAAAGTAGTTTACGTGCTCAAAAAGTATAATCTAGATATGGTAAAGTAAAATGTTAGATGTCTGTACATGTCACTATGTGTCACTAGTAAAGTAAAACTCTTTTGCACAAGAAATGAAGCTTGGCACCTATCTTCAGCCTGGCCTTGTTAGAAATCTCCTTAGGTCAATGTGAAATAACTACCTTAACTCAGTAACCTGCAAGTGTTTAAAACATCATCCCAGGAATGTGAGCAGTAAATCTCTTCAGTTAGGGTCTTGTGTAAATAAAGTGGGTGAAGGTAAGGAGGTGAGAATTTAATTGCTAGTGGTAGCTTTCTCTTATCTGTATGTGAGATGAGCTCATGCTTATCTATGTGCAGTTTTGTTCTTGGAAAAAGGTAGGTATCTTTGCTGAAATACTTTTGTCTGGAGAATGGCCCTGGTAGATTTACATTAATGAAAAAAAAAAAAAACAACCACAGCTGGGGCCAGTTATTCAATTACCTCAAATGTATAGGGAGAGTTGTGCCCAAGAATGAGATGCAATCCTGAGAGTACATGTGCACATAACATGGAAATGCACAGTAAATGTTGAGAATTATAGATATTATTATTGTATAAGAAGTTTACAGGAAACAGCCAGATCATTTAAAAGGCAGTAATTCCATAACTCTTTACATGATGGTTTCCTCTAAGAGAACCCTTATTTTGGATAGGTTGACCTTCAGAATTCTAGTTATCACTGCTGTATACTCCCGTGGAATTTTGCTCTCAGTGGTTCTCAAATCTGTTGGGGTATTTAATAAGGAAACTCCACGTAGTTAAAAGGGAGGTTTGTTTGAGAGGGTGAATTACAACAATAAATGGATAGGTTACAGGATCCAGGAGAGGTGAAGTGCAGTCCAGCGGTGTTCTTAGGAGAATTCTGCTCAGTCTACCATCCAACATCCAAGATTACCAGGAAGCAAGAGAGCTGGCACATCTGGACCTTGGCTCTTAAGGGCTCCCATCTCAGCCCCACATCAGGGGCAGGCCATTAGTAGGCCTGACAGTTACCAGAAGCCTCAATGGGGGTAGTACATCCAGGTCAAAGCTGGAACAGCTAACCACTACTCAATACTATATTGATTAGACATTCATGGAACTCACCTGATAACTTCCTAACAGTGTTGTCATTATAGGAAATTGCTCTCATGCCAGTCTTCTACTCAGTGATTTAAGGGGAGAGTGTACTAGTCAGACATGGGAGATTTAATAAAGAACACTGTTAGTGACAGGCAGGATTATGGTCAGGGTCACATGCTTGGGATGCATAATGGCTTACATTCAACTTTAGAAACATAGGCAAATCCACTGAATCCTCCACTGTGTGAAAAATCACACCTTAAAAAAATAAACTACATTTTCCATACTGTCTTTCTTAGCTAAGGTCATGGCCATCCTTGTAAATAGAGTTATTTAGCAGCTACTCTCAGTTTACCTAAGGTAAAGCTTCTGTGTCAACAGCATATCTACACCATCCAGCACAGCTTGAAATGACACCAGATCAGTTGATATATATACTCATATGTGCAGGTAAACAAAGAAAATAAATCAATGAGCTTCAAATTCTCAAAATATTTTTGTTTTCACACAGGGTGTTTTGTCTTAGTCAATAGAGACTAAGTAAAAATAATCAAAAGAAGATTAATTGTATGAACAATTCACTTGCTAGTCAGAAAGAAGTACTTCCTTGGGAAGTGGGGACAAAGTGGGAAGGTATGAAAAGAAAAGAACATAAAAGGATATAGGAGGTCAATATATGAGTCACTTGTGAGATCTCCTCAGTCCTAACAGGTACACTGAACACATGGGATGGACAACTTGTGTGGGTTCCACAAGTGACCTTCATATTCATTCATAAGGAATTTGAAAGGGGATCAGTCTCAATTTGCCACAAGAGGCATGTCTGATTGCTTGCCTCTGAATAAACTTTCAAAAGGTAAAGAGATTCAGAGGATCAGAGCTTGATACCTGATGGGACAATTGTTAATTTGTACTTGTGGCAGTTCTTCTGTGATGATTAATATGCTGAACGGGATGAGGATTTGAGGTTACCAGATGTTATAAATAGTTACACTGAGTTCTTCAGTGCTGCCAAAACAGAAACTATGACCCTGGGGAGGGGGTTCCTGTGATGGGTGAGACATATAAATCCCTAAGTTATAGTGTAAATAAATGACTCATGAATGTTTTACCAGCTCCTTCCCATCTGAAGAGCCATCAGAATGAGCCTTGAGGCCCCATGCAAACTCCAGGAACTTGCAATGAAGAGTCTGCTGAGGCATGAAGCCTTGGCCATCTCAGTTCTGCAGAAGCTGCCAAAGGCTTTCTTCCCATCCCTGTTCAAGGAGGCCTTCAAGAGCAGACATATGAAGATACTGACAGCAATGGTGGCAGAATGGCCCTTCTCCAGCCTCCCTGTCGGAGCACTGATGCACCAACCTGATGTGGTGATATTACAAGCTGTGCTGGATGGTGTAGACATGCTGTTGAAACAAAATGTTCACCTCAGGTAAGGCCAATGGATAATAGGAGTCACCAAGTCACTGGTAAGAGAATTTGGGAGTCAAATACATGAGGACAGTGGCCAACTGCAGTCATCTGATTTTCTCAGCTTTCAAGTCTATAGAGCCTCTATTTTATGAACTAATAATGTGCTGTGGATATTGCTGTGTATAAATAAAATGCTGATTGTCCAGTAGCCTGGCAGGAAGTATAGGCGGGACAGGCAGAGAAGAGAATTCTGGGAAGTGGAAGGCTGTGGCAGAGAGACACTGCCAGTCGCCACCATGACAAACAAGATGTAAGGTATCGTTAAGCCACGAGCCATGTGGCAACATATAGACTAATGGAAATGGGTTAATTTAAGATAGAAGAACTAGATAAGAAGAAGCCTGCCATGGCCATACAGTTTGTAAGTAATATAAGTCTCTGTTTGTTTACTCAGTTGGGTCTGAGCAGCTGTGGGATTGGTGGGTGAGAGAGATTTGTCCTGACCTGGGCCAGGTAGGAACAGGAAAACTCCAGCAACAATAATGGAATCTATTTTCAGAAGTGCAGGGCAACTCATTGTATATGTAATCATAGGATTAGTCTTCTCTGTCCTCTCCCCCAGGTAATAAAAATAGATTTCAACAGTAACTTAAAGGAGATGCAGGACAAGTATTCAGATGTAGCTCATGCAGGGGCCTTTGCCTGAGAGGTGTTGCTGACATTAGAGAAATGGATTGACAGCTGACTCTATTGTACTTCTGATCTTTCATTGTCACACTGCAACTTTTTCTCTCACAGAAGGTCGAAGCTTCGTGTCCTGGACCTGAGAAAAATGTGCCGTGTCTTCTGGAATGTATGGCCTGGCGTAGAATGTGGAGAGAGCTCAACAGGGACATTGAGTGAGGAGGAAAAAGAGAATGACCTACCTAGATATGCCCTGAGGCAGCGTTTGAAGGTGGTCACTGATTTTTTCTTAAATGTTGCCCTGGATAAAGAGCAAGCATACTTGCTGCAGTGGGCCCAGCAGCAACAAGATGCTGTGCAACTGTGCTGTCAAAAGGTGATAATCTGTGATGCTCCTGAGCAAGTCTTCAGGATGGTTTTGAGTACTTTCAAGCCACACTACATTGAGGAATTGTGTTTATCCATACGCTGGACTCCAAGAGAGCTCATTTGTTTGGCACATTGCTTTGTACAGATGAGAAATTTGCACAAACTCCATCTAGCACGCATTTCAGTTCACATCAACAATGCTATATATACCTTTGAAGATAGAGAGAAGCATATTACAAGGTTCCTTGCTCAAATCTCCAAACTCAAATATCTCCAGGAGCTCATCATCAATGATTCCTACTTTTCCAGTGAGCACATGAAGCAGTTGTTCAGGTAAGGAAGGAGAGAGAGCTGTTTTGGCTACCACAGCAAACTTTCCTCCACTACATTAGAGATTAATGAGCACCTGTGTTCAGTCAGTCACTGTGACTTTTACAGCTATTGGTTTATCACAAACTGAGAAAGGTATGGATACCATCTTAAGTGGGTCATAATGGCCATCTCTGATTCTCTGGCAAGTTGGGAATGAGAAGCTGCATTGCTCAGTTCCGAGCCTAGCAATTGTGATGGTGATAGACTTTAAAAGGCAATGTGGTGACTCTAGTGTGGAGACCCCAACAGGCTCTACATTGGGCCATCAGCTCCAAATAAGGACATACTGACCTTTCTTTGTAGAACCCTGTGCTGGCTAACTGTACATCAAATTGACACAGGCTAAGGGCACGTGAGAGATAGATCCACAAAATCAGAAAATGTCTTAAGATACTTATTGGTCTATAGGCAAGCCTGTATAGCATTTTTGTTATTATTGATTTATGCATGAGGGCCCTAACTATTGTGAGTGGGGCCATTCTTAGGCTGGTTATCTTTTATTGTCCATAATGTAGCTTCAATATTACATGGAGAACAAGCCAAGAAGCAGCATTTCTGCATGGCCTCTCTGAATATTTTCTGCTTCCAGGTTGTCGCCCTATTTGAATTCCTGCTCTGTTTTCCTTCAGTGATGGATTATAGATTTCTAAGCACAACGCCAATAAACCCTTTACTACCTCAATTGCTTTGGGGCAGGGTGTTTTATACTAGCAATAGTAAACTAAATAAGACATTGGCTTTGTAGTAGTGTCAAAACTAAAATGCCCTCCCTGACCATGAGACAGAACTAAACTCTTTTTCTTTCCTAGATGCCTGAAGACCCCCTTGGTGTCTCTGTCCATCAAACTGCACAAGTTCCCATCTTCAGACTTGAAGCACCTGTCTCAGTGTCAGGGGCTTTTTCAGCTAAAACACCTGAACCTCTTTAGT
>CM010903.1:1712752-1727095 GCA_003704135.2 Peromyscus polionotus subgriseus
CAGCACCCTTTCTGGTTGAATGGACTTGTGTTTTCCTAATCTTCGCTTCCTCTTTCATCTCCTGATAGTGATGACACTCATCTTTAATTGCAAGAGTTTGGAGGCAGGACAGACTGATCCCTGTGGGTTTGAGGGCAGCCTACTGTACATAGCAGGCAGACTTGTGGCAGTGGAAAAAAAACTACCTAACACAACCTGAAATAAAAAAAAAACAGAGAAGCTGTAGAGACATCAAAGAGGGATAGCCTTATGAAGCTTGTAAGCAAGGCAAACCCTTTTGCTTTTTTAATGAGAGACCTAGTAGCTTTCACTAATTAATAAATTGACTAATGAGCAAACAAGATACCTGCAGCCTTGAGGGAAGGAGCTGATTGCCTGGTTGCTGTTGTCTAAATGACAAAGCTACTGTTAGCTTAGTCATCAATGTCAGAGACCTGAGAACGATTAATCAAAATGGCAGAGGATAGTTTATAGTTTACCTAGATAGATATCCAGGGCTTTTTTGGACTCTATGGCATGAGGACAGAGTTATCAGGACAGCATTCTTGGTTCCCAGGCCCAGAGGATGAGAAGCTTTCTTATGGAGGCCTACTTCTCTGCTCATTTATAGAGTGATGTCACACCTCAGCAGAGATGAGGGCAAGAACATTGTTGGAAAAGTCACTCAGAGATGAGCACATACATGAGAATCCTGTGTATCACTGCTACCTATTCTGTGTCAGTTCCAAGAAGCTCATGCCCCCACAGTGAGAGCAATCCTGCTTCCAGCATTAGGAGAAATCAGTGACCTTCCAAGCACTTTGGTGACCTCTTTGAAAACCACATCTGTAATCTGGTTTTTCTTTGGATAGTTAGAAACTGATAAACATATTCAAACATAAACTTTTACTCCAAGAAATATAAAAGTAATGTATAACTGCATAGATATTGTAGAAAAGCTTCATTTACATCAACTACCATCATACAGGAGAAAAACTGCCTCTACTCACCTCACAAGTCCTTGGAGCTGTGGGGGGAGGCACATGGAGCATACAGTTTTAGAGACCTGAAGGAATTGGGCTAGTATTCACCTTTTATTTAGAGAACCACATTCTGCAATCAAGGAACCCTGTTTGGTATCTGGGAAATAGTATCAGTAAAGTGCTTGGAGGAGGGAGTTGAATTTGACCTATAATGAAAGAGAAAAAGACCAGAGAAATAACTTTCAATGCCTGACCTGAGGCCTTGAGGAAATGTGGGCACAAGTATGGTATGTCTACACCTGGAAGCTATGAGTGCCATATAGGGCAGCCTGAGAGAATGATTCCTAGTGTTGATCAAGTACCAAAGGTATGACTTAACATGCTTAAAGACTACCACTTCTCTCTGAGTTTGATGATATATCTTCCTTACAACAGTCATGCTTAACACTCAGGATTATTTGGGGTATACCTCTAATGATACATTTTGTAATCAAAGGGATGTTGAGAGAAATACTCTAATCTTCACCATAAATAACAAGCTCCATTGATACCAGCTAGAACAGAAATGTGCTTACTATACATGAGTGTTTGAAGAGCTGGGTAGAGACCCTGTATACTTGACTTATAATGAAACTACAGTTTTACTATTTTGTGATACTGTTTATGCAAGTAACAAAATCTTATGATTTCAGACACTGTATTTCAGGAACATATATTTTGTGATATATTCATCTTCTCAAACGAGTTCTCTTTTCTCTCCTTCCTCTCTAGCCTGTGATGCCTTTTGCTTCTTTTGCTAGTAAACTTTATCACAAGAGTGTAGTAGAGTCACATTCACTCTTCATTTTTTCATTTCCTTGACAGTGAGTGGTATTAAATATTCCATTAATGAGTACATTTACCATTTACATCCTCATCCTGGCTAATTGCATTGATTGGATTAGCTCATTTTAAAAGTGGATGATTTTAGCCTTTTGTAAACTATATCTTTTAAGAGTGTCCTATAAATTGTGGACAGTAATTCATGGTTGTACAGACAGCTTGAAAATACTTTCCTGAGATATCTTCATAACTAAAAGTTGTCTTTCTATACTGTTTAGTGTTTTACTTTTCAGTGCAAAACAAACAAAAACTCTCTTTGATGAAATTTGATAACACTAACACAGAACAGCCTTGATGCCCTGCTACGCATACTCCCATATCCAAACAATAATTTATATTTGCATTCATTTTTTTATTAATTTTTCTATTATCAGCTTGCTACAGTACAAGTTCTTTTCCTAATAATGAAATGTTTCACTGAGGCTTGCCCAGTGATTGAGTAAAATCAAAACTTATTATAAGTCACAGTCATGCTAGGGTCACCTCTCCTATGTAGCCTCCTTGGTTCGGTCGATTGCAATGTGATTGTTATTTGCTTTATATCTAGTACACACTTATGAGTGATTACATGCCATGTTTTTCCTTCTGGGTTTGGGTTCCCTCACTCACGATGATATTTCTAGTTCCATCCATTTGCCTGCATATTTCATGGTGTCATTGTTTTTCTATGCTGGGTAGTACTCCATTGTGTATATGTACCACATTTTCTTCATACATTCTTCAGGTGACAGGCATTAGGTTGTTTCCAGGTTCTGGCTATGACAAATAATGCTGCTGTGAACATAGTTGAGCTTGTTTCTTTGTTGTATTATTGAACATTCCTTGGGTCTATGCCTAAGAGTGGTATGGCTGAGTCTTGGGGTAGATTGATTCTCATTTTTCTGAGAAACCACCATACTGATTTTCATAGTGGTTGTACAAATTTCCACTCCCCCCAACAGTGGAGGAGTGTTCTCTTTTCACCACAAGCTCTACAACATATTTATCATTAGTGTTTTTGATCATAGCCGTTCTGACAGGTGAAAGTCCATATCTCAGAGTCGTTTTGATTTGCATTTCTCTGATGACTAATGAAGTGGAGCATTTCTTTAAATGTGTTTCTATGGTTTAATGGTTAGCATACTGGACTATGAATCCAGTGCTATATTTGCATTTATCTACCAGGAGTAAGAATCGAACCTAGGCAGATTCTGTTCAAGTGCATTCCTTCCCCGTGTTTTCTTTATTTTCAGTCATCTTCAGTAGGACTATAGGGCATCTAACCTGTATTCCCTGGATTGGTATTGATGTCAAATTCAAACCTCTCCTTCTAAGAAGAAAATTCTTTGCACATAATTCACTGAACACCCATACAAGCAAGAAGCAACATTACCTAGGCTAGGGAAAGGGGAAGGGAAAATAAGTAAAACTTAAGCAAGGTTTAATGGAGAAAGTTCTCTGGTCTTTAGCCATACTAATGAATTAATGACACTCTGAATGTACAGAGATGACACCTCAGGATGCTAGAGCAGCAGCAAGGTTAATACACCAATTCTGGTTTTACATCAATGTGAACTACACAGTACCTTGAAAGCCACAGGTGCAGTGATGTTTAATAGAATGCAGGATGACTTTGATCTCACTGGTAGAGGGAGCTTCCAATCCTTCTCACGTGAGCACTAGTTCCAGGTGTTCATTCCGGAAGCATTCAAATAGTGCTGCTAGAGATTGTTGAGTTTCATGAACCAAGAATGATTCTTGTAAACAATCACTGTTCTACACATTGATATCCAAGCTACTCCAAATAGAGCCTCAGTCTCAGTCACTGCTCTGGCATTGCTGGTACAGTTTTTTTTCCCATTACTCAATGTCTGTCATTATCAAAGCCACAATTCTATTGCAGGCCTCCTGAAATATCCATCAGCAACCATTTAAAGAGTTCTTCCATCTTATTATGCACAGTTGCAGCCACTGCTTCCTTGAATCCTAATCCATTGAGATCTGGGTAAGAGGAAGCTAAAACTTTTCTGAGCAATTATCTCTAAACATCTTTGATGGCCATCAATGGGAAAGTGAATGGTCCCATGCACAAACTTTGCTTTGAGTTCTATTAAGGAAACTAGCTGGGAACCTGAGGGATGATCTGTGAGATGAATACAGTTACTTTTATTCCCAAAAGCTTTAGAATCAGGACCATGATGAGCACCAGGCTGCTCTTTAAAAAATGGAGGATTGTGAATTTGATGTTATGCTGGAATTCACAGCCTAGTGTCTTCTGTTATACTAATTTCTTCATTTTTACTTAATAAGTCTATATTCATCCTTAATCAAAAGAACTTTAAACTTCATCTGGAGATGCAGGTCAGTAAATAGGGTGCCTGACCAATTTTCCAGAGTCCTTGAATGTTGCATCCCCAGCACTCTATAAAGAGGGCAAGGCAGCATAAAGGTCTCAGAATTCAGGAGGTGGATGGAGAAGTGTCACTTTTTTCATGACCCTTAGCTACATATGGAGTTCCAAGGTAGCCTGGGCTACACGAGGTTTGCTACTTCACTATAGCCACACCAACCAAATAAAGAAATTAGCAACAAAAAAATACAAATATTAAAATGAAATGAGAAACGGCCTGGGCCAGTGAGATGGTGTGATGGCTAATCCTGCTTGTCAGCTTGATTATATCTGGAATGAACTATACCTTAGTTATGGAAGGCACACTTGTGATCTGGATTTTGAGGGAGAAAGACAACATGCCTTTGATCTGCATCATGAGAATGGGTGACACATAGCTTATACATAAGGACAATGGAAGAAGGAAGGGGATTCTTTGTCTGCTTGTCCTCACCTCCATTATCTCATCCATTTCTTCTTCAATATCCCAGCAGACCTGCTGAGACCCCCAGCCTCGTGGGGGCAGAGGAGCTCCTAGATTCTTGGACCTCCCTTCAGAACTATCAACTGTTGGACTGCAGCCTGTAAGTCATTACTATCTAAACAGAGCCTCAAATAGGCAAACTTACCTAAAAGCCACTAGATAGCCCAGGGTGGCCTTGAATGTTTGATCTTCCTGCTTCTGCATGGAACACCTTCTCTCTGGTAGCCTGGAAAAGTTGTACATGACCAAGATTCACTCACTGACACTGAGTGAATCCAAGTTTTATTAACAGTTGCCTTCAGGTTTCTGAGTGACACAGCAGAGTGTTTTACCATTTTCTGATATTAGAAAGAATCCTAAGACCAATCAGTGGTGGCTCACACCTCTAATCCCTGCAATTGGGAGGCAGAGCCAGGCAGATCTCTGTGAGTTTGAGGCCAGCCTGGTTTACAGATTGAGTTCCATGTCCGGCTACAAATCTACACAGAGAAACCTTGTCTTGAAAAAACATACACACACACAAAGAACCATAAAGTGATCTTTGGTCAAGTCAAAATTCTGAGTAGTCTGAGTTCAAGTTGACAAGCTGGGTTTTCTTATGGGAAGCTGTAGTGGCAATTATTCAGAAGGATGAATAGGAAAGTGCAATCTCTGTCTGGGATTAAGAGTGAATTAAAAGCCAGCCTGAGGAGTTTAAATGAAAGCTTGTGACCCAATGGAAGAAAAGTACAATAAGATGTTATGTCTGCATGGTACAGTTAGCCTGAAATGTGAAAAGCCTGAGAAACAGAAGTCTCTGTCTCAGAAAGGAGTGAGGGATGGGATGGGGTACAGAGCGAATGAATGCATATAGTTACATACACATGCAGAGGGGGAATTTGGGTTATCGATCAGCAAGAGGTCTTCATGAGCATGCTAAAAGTGTTAAAGAGCAGAGACTGCTATGCCATTATGTGGGGGACATGGAGGGAGACAAGGTCTGTGTTTCATCTAGTAGTTTTCATTAACCTGATGTTCCTACTTATGTAGAAGAACCAGGGTACAGGGTACAGTAGGAAAAATAAAACTGACTTATTTTTGTTTGGTTTCTCTGTGGAACAGTCCTAGACATCCTGGAAATCAATGTCTAGACCAGACTGGCCTTGAACTCACAGAGATCCTCCTGCCTTTGCCTCCTGAGTGCTGGGAGTAAAGGTGTGCACCATCACTGCCAGGCAATAGAACTAACTTCTTAAATTAACACATCGCTCTTCTAGTACCTTCACTAATCTGTTGAACATAGAGGGCCCTCTTCTCCAAGGCAAGAGCTGTGGTGATAACTTGTTTGTATTCTAACAAATAAATTTGCCTGAAGATCAGAGGACACAGCCAGCCATTAGATTAACATAGGGGTCAGGCAGTGGTGGCTCACACCCTTAATGCTAGCAATGGGTGGCAGAGGTCTTTCTGGATCTCTGTGAGTTCAAGGATACCCTGGACTCTGTGAGATTAACCCAGTCTAAAACAGAAATGGAGCCAGGCTGTGATGGCTCACACCTTTAATCCCAGTATTTGGGAGTCACACAACTTTAATTCCAGCAATTGTGAGAAATTTGAGACAGGAAGTGATGTGGCTGGGTGGAGAAAGACATAAAAGGCGGGAGAGACAGGAACTCAGTCATTTGAGCTGAGGACTCAGAGGCATTGAGTCTGAGGATTCCAAATCAGCTGAGGAGTTGGTGAGGTAAGAAATGGCTGTTGTTTTTTTCTTTGATCTTTCAGCATTTACCCTGATATCTGCCCCCGGGTTTTCATTAAGACCCAGATTCTAGAAGATTATTTTACTTTTTATTTTTTTAAGATTCTATATTTTATATATTATATTTTACTTTTAGTAAGAATAAGATTCACGCTACACAAAATCCCTGTTCTCTGAAGCCCACAAATGGAAGGACTCTCCTTGCCTCCACTGGCTGCTCTTGGACTGCCATGCCAGCTCCCCCTACTTCAAGCATCCTGCATTATTAAGGGACCTGTTCCTAGAAAATCCCTCTCAGGCTACTTCTCTTTATGGAAACTTGAAAAATCTACCTTATTTAAAACACAGGCTTAAACCCCCATGACTACAAAGAAAGAAAAGAACATGGAGTGACTGCAGAGCTGCTTAAAACCCAAATCAATCTTTTAAAATTGTTTTGTTTTATTGACATTTATTCTCTTTAATGTACACACCGGCTCATGTGCCCAGGCTGGCAAAATACTTGTTAATTTGCTAAGGGTGATCCTGAACACCTGACCTGCCTGCCTTCACTAGAAATATCCAGACTTCTCTGGGACTTGCTAGGAATTCTAGGTAGTTTTGTAACTCATTGTAAAAACCAGAAGTCAGCTTTACAAATAATGGTGCTACAAATCCTGGCTTTTCTTATGTTGTCTTTTGCAAATTGCAACATAGAAAACTGACTGACTTTGCTAATCAGAAAGGAATCTCTAGTGAAGCAGAGGGAATTAGGAGAAAAGTAACTGACTTTAAGCATACTTTGTGATCTTTCAGCAAAGGAAACAGTGAGAAGCAATCACTGGTGAATGATCCAAGAACTGGTGAATAATCTTATCCTGCCTTGTGAATAGATCTGTAATTGTAGGGGCAGTGTCAAAGCAGTTGCCATAACCAGCTCAGTTGACAGCCTATACAACATGTTGTGAGTCTGATCTGGCTCCATGTCCCTCTGCTGACTAGCTCCTCTTGGCTCCTGGCCGAGCTAATCCCACAGCCTTGTCCTTATTACTACCACATCTGCAATTACCAATAATGTCTTTTTGCATTACAAAGCCCCAGATCTCTTGAATTTGCATCAAATCTGTTACTGTCCCTCTGTGGTGGAACACTGCAGGGTTCATTTGCAGCTCAGGTTTCTGTCCCTTCCACAGCACAGGTATAGAATGTAATAAAACAATGCTCAACAAACTTTTTCAAAAGGAAAGTTCTGTCTTCCCAAATGAGCTTGGCTGTATTCCAGGGTTGCTTGAAATTAGCTAGATAAAGTGATTGACCCAAAGCAGACTGCTGATCCTCCATCCTCCTTCTCTTAGTTTGAAATTTACCACATACATACACTAAAGCAATAGACACAAAATAAAAAAAAACACACACATATAAGCATATCAACACATGTACCAATATTGAGTCAATCAATGCATAATCTCTTCAGTTTCTCCTTAATTTTATGGTTTTGATTTCACACAAAGTGCTTTGATTCAATCAAACTACACTACGAAAAATAAACATGAAAAAGATTTAGAAAATATAGATTCCAATCCTATGGTATCACGTTATTGGAAGGTGAGGCTACATAGAGTATGAGGTAAACACTATATAAAGGGGTACAAAATGATCAGAGGAGCCCTCAGAGTCCTGGAGTCTGGTGTCACTCACTGCCTGGACCTGCTAGAAACAGGAGCTCTGTCACAATTTTCCTCCATCAGGAGGCCACTTGCTTTCTTGGAAGGCCATATCAGCATTTCAACTACACATCAAGATTCTATATTTAGCCGGGAGGTGGTGGCACACACCTTTAATCCCAGCACTTGAGAGGCAGAGGCAGGCAAATCTCAGTGAGTTAGTTCCAGGTCAGCCTGATCTCCAAAGCAAGTTCCAGGAAAAGTGCAAAGCTACACAGAAAACCCAGTCTTTCAAAACAAAACAAAACAAAACAAAAGATGATATATTTAAAAAGGAAAAACCAAGAAGTTGAGGGTTGTTCTTTTTTGGGACTTGATTTTGTTTTCTGCGTTACCATTGTGGTGTTGTTTGGTATTAATGAAAATGCCTGTTAGACTGGAAATTACATGTTACTCTTTTCATTCCTTTGCATTTGGGAGGCAGAGTCTCAGGTTGAAAAGGTTAGCCTTGAATTCCAGGTTCTTCTTGATTTGCATAGCTTCCTAGGGTAATTTTGGAGTTCAAGTTAAGATATGTCTTCAAGTTTAATTCTCTGTAGTCCCTTAAATAATGATTTAGAGTAAGGTTTGATGTTGTCTGAATTAAAAGTTCTTCTTAATAGTAGATTACTAATTGTCCTGTGCACTACTAACCATTTTACAAACTCAAGATTCAAATCTTAGCTGATTAGGGAACTGAGATTTCAGGAATATGGTTGTGGAACTGAGATTTCAGGAATGTGGTTGTTTAGCCATGACTATTTCATATATCATTTACTCAAAGTAAAATTGAAAATGAAGTTAAAATAAAAGGACTCCAGCCATACCTAGTGAGTAGAGTTAAGGTCCTGAGTATGGAAGATGCCAGATCCATGCTAGACATGGCTGCATGGAGAGACAAAATTGAAAAGATGACTTTGGAATGCTTGTCATTTTTAGAATAATTGTGTATTGGGATAAAATCAAACAATCAAGTTTTCTACATCAAGGTATTTTATATTAAATTGTATTTGAGGTCCTTTAAACTGGATTGGCCTGAAATACACTACATTACTGAAAACAATAAAAGGAACAGCCTTTATTGTTTTTACACAGGGTCCGTTGAATAGTCTAACAACCTGCAGAGGCTTCTAACCTGAGGGATATAGAATGAACCTAAGCACTGTGAGTTCTTTAGTCCATTCACGTTATTCTTCAAAGTCAATTCTATCCACACAGTTTCATTTCTGTCCCCAATTTTCGCTCCTCTCAGTCCCTTCTGCTGTTCTCTCATCTCTATGTAGTTCTTTCCATCTCTATCCTCATCTTTTTTCTTCTAAATCAGTTCTCCAAAGGCTCTGAGAGAACCAGTATACATACACAAGCAGTAATTCTTTGGCAAAACCATTAAAGGCTTGATGTTTTCAGGGAGAAAGATAGAGGTGATAAGTATCCACACATAAAGCATCATTTGTCAGCTTGTCCAATTCCAACCAAAAGAGGGGAGTGACTAAAAGGGAATTCTATGGTAAGGTCAACTAAAGGATAAGATCAATTAAGAAATTCTAAAAAGTAATTTATGTGCCCAAAACTATAATCTAGATGTGGTAAGGTAAAATGTTAGGAGTCTATATGTGTCACAATAAGTCACTAGTAAAGTAATACTGTTTTACACAAGAAATGAAGCTTGGCACCTATTATCAACCTGGCCTTGTTAGAAATCTCCGTAGGTCAGTGTGAAATATCCACCATAACTCAATAACCTGCAAGTGTTTAAAACATCATCCCAGGAATGTGAGCAGTAAATCTCTTCAGTTAGGGTCTTGTGTAAATAAACTGGTGTGAAGGTAAGGAGGTGAGGATTTAATTGCTAGTGGCTGCTTTCTCTTATCTGTACGTGAGATGAGCTCATGCTTATCTATGTGTAGGTTTGTTCTTGGAAAAAGGTAGGTATCTTTGCTGAAATAATTTTGTCTGGAGAATGGCCCTGGCCAGATATACATTAATGAAAAAAAAAACAAACACAGCTGGGGACAGTTATTCAAATACCTCAACTGTATAGGGAGAGTTGTGCCCAAGAATGAGATGCAATCCTGAGAGTACAGGTGCATATAACATGGAAACGTACAGTAAATGGTCAGAATTATAGATATTATTGCATAAGAAGTTTACAAGAAAGAGCCAGTTCATTCAAAAGGCAGTAATTCCATAACTCTTTACATGAGGGTTTCCTCTAAGAGAACCCTTATTTTGGATAGGTTGACCTTCAGAACTCTAGTTGTCACTGCTGTATACTCCCGTGGAATTTTGCTCTCAGTGGTTCTCAATTCTATTGGGGTATTTAATAAGGCAACTCCACATAGTTAAAAGGGATGTTTATTTGAGAGGGTGAATTACAACAATAAAGGGATAGGTTACAGGATACACGAGAGGTGAAGTGCAGTCCAGCAGTGTTCTCAGGAGAATTCTTCTCAGTCTACCATCCAACATCCAAGATTACCAGGAACCAAGAGAGCTGGCACATCTGGACCTTGGCTCATAAGGGCTCCCGTCTGAGCCCTGCATCAGGGGCAGGCCATTGGTAGGCCTGACAGTTACCAAAAGCCTCAATTGGGGTAGTACATCCAGGTCAAAGCTGTAACAGCTACGCACTACACAATACTCTATAGATTAGACTTTCTTGGAATTCACCTGATAACTTCCTAACAGTGTTGTCATTATAGAAAAATGCTCTCATGCCACTCTTCTACTCAATGTCTTAAAGGGAGAGTGTACTAGCCAGACATGGGAGATTTAATAAAGAACACTGTCAGTGACAGGCAGGATTATGTTCAGGGTCACATGCCTGTGATGCATAATGGCTTACATTCAACTTTAGAAACATAGGCAATTCCACTGAATCCTCCATTGTGTGAAAAAAACCACACATTTAAAAAGTAAACTACATTTTCCATACTGTCTTTCTTAGCCAAGGTCATGGCCATCCTTGTAAATAGGATTATTTAGCAGCTACTCTCAGTTTACGTGAGGTAAAGCTTCTGTGTCAACAGCATGTTTACACCATCCAGCACAGCTTGAAATGTCACCAGATCAGTTGATATATACACTCATATGTGCAAGTAAACAAAGAATATAAATCAATGAGCTTCAAATTCTCAAAATATTTTTGTTTTCACAGAGGGTTTTATGACTTAGTCAGTAGAGACTAAGTAAAAATAATCAAAAGAAGATTAAGTGTATGAACAATTCACTTGCTAGTCAAAAAGAAGTACTTCCTTGGGAAGTGGGGCCAAAGGGGGAAGGAATGAAAAGAAAAGAACATAAAAGGATATAGGAGGTCAATATATGAGTCACTTGTGAGATCTCCTCAGTCCTACCATGTACACTGAACACATGGGATGGAGAACTTATGTGGGTTCTACAATTGACCTTGATATTCATTCATAAGGAATTTGAAAGTGGATCATTCTCAATTTGCCACAGGAGCCATGTCTGATTGCTTGCCTCTGAATAAACTTTCAAAAGTTAAAAAGATTCAGAGGATCAGAGCTTGATACCTGGTGGGACAATGGTCAATTTGTACCTGTGGCAGTTCTTCTGTGATGATTAATATGCTGAAGGGGATGAGGATTTGAGGTTACCAGATGTTATAAATAGTTACACTGAGTTCTTCACTGCTGCCAAAACAGAAACTATGGCCCTGGGGTGGGGGTTCCTGTGATGGGTGAGACATATAAATCCCTAAGACATAGTGTAAATAAATGACTCCTGAATGTTTTACAAGCTCCTTCTGTCTGAATAGCCATCAGAATGAGCCTTGAGGCCCCATCCACACTCCAGGAACTTGCAATGAAGAGTCTGCTGAGGCATGAGGCCTTGGCCGTCTCAGTTCTCCAGAAGCTGCTGAAGGCTTTCTTCCCATCCCTGTTCAAGGAGGCCTTCAATAGCAGTCATATGAAGATACTGACAGCAATGGTGCAGAATGGCCCTTCTCTTGCCTCCCTTTCGGAGCCTTAATGCAAGACCCTGATGTGGTGATATTACAAGCTGTGCTGGATGGTGTAGACATGCTGTTGAAACAAAATGTTCACCTCAGGTAAGGCCCATGGGAAATAGAATAGGAGTCACCAAGTCATTGGTAAGGGAATTTGGGAATCAAGTACATGAGGACAGTGGCCAACTGTAGTCATCTGATTTTCTCAGCTTCCACGTCTATAGAGCCTCTATTTTCTGAACTAATAATGTGCTGTAGATATCACTGTGTACAAATAAAATGCTGATTGGCCAGTAGTCAGGCAGGAATTATAGGCATGACAAGCAGAGAAGAGAATTCTGGGAACTGGAAGGCTGGGGTAGAGAGACACTGCCAGTGGCCTCCATGACAAGCAAAATGTAAGGTATGGTTAAGCCACGAGCCATGCAGCAACATATAGACTGATGGAAATGGGTTAATTTAAGATAGAAGAACTAGATAAGAAGAAGCCTGCCATGGCCATAGAGTTTGTAAGTAATATAAGTCTCTGTTTGTTTACTCAGTTGGGTCTGAGCAGCTGTGGGATTGGTGGGTGAGAGAGATTTGTCCTGACCTGGGCCAGGCAGGACCAGGAAAACTCCAGCAACAATATTGGAATCTTCTTTCAGAAGTGCAGGGCAACTCATTGTATATGTAATCATAGGATTAGTCTTCTCTGTACTCTCTCCCAGGTAATAAAAAAAAGAACTCAACAGTAACTTAAAGGAGATGCAGAACAAGTATTCAGTGTAGCTCATGCAGGGGCTCTTGCCTGAGAGGTGCTGCTGACATTAGAGAAATGGAATGACAGCTGACTCTATTGTACTTCTGATCTTTCATTGTCACACTGCAACTTTTTCTCTCACAGAAGGTCAAAGCTGGGAGTCCTGGACCTGAGAAAAGTGTGCCATGTCTTCTGGGATGTATGGCCTGGTATAGAATGTGGAGAGAGCTCAACAGGGATATTGAGTAAGGAGCAAAAACAGAATGACCTACCTAGATATGCCCTGAGGCAGCATTTGAAGGTGGTCACTGATTTTTTTTAAAAGTTGCCCTAGATAAAGAGCAAGCATACTTGCTGAAGTGGGCCCAGCAGCAACAAGATGCTGTGCAACTGTGCTGTCCAAAGTTGATAATCTGTGATTCTCCTGAGCACGTTTTCCTGATGGTTTTGAGTACTTTCAAGCCACACTACATTGAGGAATTGCATTTATCCATACACTGGACTCCAAGAGAGCTGATTTGTTTTGCACATTACTTTGTCCAGATGAGAAATTTGCACAAAATCCATGTAGCATGCATTTCAGTTCACACCAACAATGCTATATATACCATTGAAGATAGAGAGAAGCATATTACAAGTTTCCTTGCTCAAATCTCCAAACTCAAATATCTCCAGGAGCTCATCGTCAATGATTCCTACCTTTCCAGTGAGCACATGAAGCATTTGTTCAGGTAAGGAAGGAGAGAGAGCTGTTTTGGCTACCACAGCAAAATTTCCTCTGCTACATTAGAGGTTAGTGAGCACCTGAGTTCAGTCAGTCACTGTGACTTTTACAGCTATTGGTTTATCACAATATGAGAAAGATCTGGATACCATCTTAAGTGGCTCAGATACACAGTTGCTTCACTAACCACTCACCAATAAAATGCTAATATGTTTTTAGAGATTTTGACGAGAGCTTTCTTAGTAATAGGCACCCTGTGTGGCACACATAACATCTTAATGTATTTTTTTGTTTTCTTCTTTAGGGTCCAGACAACCCTAACTATTTTGAGAGGGGCCATTCTTAGGGTGGTTATCTTTTATTGTCCAGAATGTAGGCTCAATAAGACACGGAGAACAAGCCAATAAGCAGCATTTCTGCATGGCCTCTCTGAATATTTTCTGCTTACAGGTTGTTGCCCTGATTGAATTCCTGCTCTGTGTTCCTTCAGTGATGGGTAACAGATTTCTAATCACAAGGCCAATAAATCCTTTGCTCCCCCAATTGCTTTGGGGCATGGTGTTTTATAATAGCAATAGTAAATTGAATAAGACATTGGCTTTGTAGTAGTGTCAAAACTAAAATGCCCTCCCAGACCATGAGACAGAACTAAAGTCTTTTTCTTTCCTTAGATGCCTGAAGACCCCCTTGGAGTCTCTGTCCATCAAACTGCACAAGTTCCCATCTTCAGACTTGAAGCACCTGTCTCAGTGTCAGGGGCTTTTTCAGCTAAAACACCTGAACTTCTT
>CM010903.1:1756583-1769005 GCA_003704135.2 Peromyscus polionotus subgriseus
TGTAAAAGAAACATTACTAAAGCTTAAATTGCACATCAAACACTAGTAGAGGGAGACTTCAACACCCCACTCTCACCAATGGACAGGTCTGCCAGAAAGAAACTTAACAAAGAAATAAAGGACCTAACAGGAGTTATGACTCAAATGGACTTAATAGATATCTGCAGAACATTCTACCCTAACACAAAAGATTATACCTTCTTTTCAGCATGCAATGGAACCTTCTCCAATATCGACCACATGCTTGGTCACAAAGCAAAAAAAAAAAAAAAAATGGAAATAACCTTCTGTATCTTATTGGATGACCATGGCTTTAAGTTAGATTACAACAACAACAAAAATTACAGAAAGCCTACAATCTCATGGAAACTGAATAATGATGAATTGAATCACCATGCACAAAACTCAAGTCCAAGTGGATCAAAGACCTCAACATAAATCCGGTTAAATTGAACTTGATAGAAGAGAAAGTAGGAAGTAGTCTTGAATGCATTGGCACAGGAGACCACTTCCTAAATATAACAAGTAGCACAGACACTGAGAGCAACAATTAATAAGTGGGACCTCCTGAAACTGAGAAGCTTCTATACAGAAAAGAACATGGTCAATAAGACAAAAACGACAGCCTACAGAATGGGAAAAGATCTTCGCCAACCCCACATTTGACAGAGGGCTGACCTCCAAAATATATAAAGAAGTAAAAAAGCTAGACTTCAAAATACTGAACAATTCAATTAAAAAATGGGCTACAAAGCTTAACAGAGAATTCTCAACAGAAGAATCTCAAATGGCTGAAAGACATTTAAGAAATTGCTCAGCATCCTTAGTGATCAGGGAAATGCAAATCAAAAAGACGCTGAGATACCATCTTACACCTGTCAGAATGGCTAAGATGAAAAACACTGAAGACAGCTTATGTTGGAGAGGATATGGAGAAAGGGGAAAACTTTTACACTGTTGGTGGGAATGCAAACTTGTACAACCACTCTGTAAATCAGCATGGCAGTTTCTCAGAAAATTGGGGATCAGTCTTCCTCAATACCCAGCTATACCATTCTTGGGTGTGTATCCCAAGGAATGCGTAATCTTACTGAAAGAACACATGCTCAACTATGTTCATAGAAACATTATTTGTAATAGCAAAAACCTGGAAACAACCTAGATGCCCCTCAACTGAAGAATGGATGAAGAAAATGTGGTACATATATACAATGGAGTACTACTCAGCAGTAAAAAACAATATCATGAAATTTGCAGGCAAATGGATAGAACTAGAAAATATCCTGAGTGGGATAACCTAGACTCAGAAGGACAAACATGATATGTACTCACTCATAAGTGAATACTAGATGTAAGGCAAGGGATGGTGATACTTCAGCCCATGGCTCCAGAGAGGCTAGCTGACAGAGAGGGACCTTGGGAGGGACACGGGGATCACCCAGCAAAGTAGAAGTCGATGGAATATGCATGAGCAAGCTGGGGGTTCAGGGGTGGCAGAAGGCAAGGAATATGGGGTGAAGACATAAGTAAATGGGTGGGTCAAGCTGGAGTGGGAATGAATGGGAGAGGAGGGAAGGAGATACCATAATAGATGAAGACATCATGGGAGTGGGAAGAGGTAGGGTGCCGGGGAAGCTCTCAGGAATCCACAGGGATGACCCCACCTTGGACTGCTGGCAGTGATTGAGGGGGTGCCTGGACTGGTCTAATCTGGTGAATGATCTAGTGAATACACTAACTGTCATCATAGAGCCTTTATCCAGTGACTGATGGAGGCAGATCCACGGATTTGCAGCCAGGTGCCAGGCTAAGCTCCAGGGATCCATTTGATGGGAGAGAGGAGGGATTCTGCAGGCAGGGGATGTCAATATCATGATGGCAAGATGGGCAGAGATGACCGGCCACACTGGTGGAGACCCATGAACTGTGGACTAGTGACTATGGAGCCCCCATGGGACTGGACTAGGTCCTCTGGATACAGGAGACAGTTGTTTAGCCTGAACTGTTTGGGGGACACCCAGGCCGGGGGATCGGGATCCATCCCTGGTGCATGGGCAGGCTTTTGGGAGCCCGGTACCTGTGGTGTGGCACCTTGTGCAGCCTTGGTGGAGCAGGGAGGGGCTTGGACTTTCCAGGCTCTGCTGACTCCCCTTGGGAGACCTTAATTTGTAGGATTGCACATTGGGTGCCATTTGTAGCTGAAGTTTTCACCAGTCCTGCCCAGTTCCATGGACCCTGCAACCGCTTTTCAAATAATCACTCAGAATTTTATATTAATTAAACTGCTCCACCATTAGCTCAGGCCTACCACTGACTAGCTCTTACACTTAAACTCAGCTCATTCCTGTTAATCTGTATGTCACCACATGTTCCGTGGCTTACTTGTACTTTACATCCTGCTCCTCATGGTGGTGGCTGGCAGTGTCTCAGCCTTCCACTTCCTATAATTCTCCTCTCTCCTTATCCCATCTACACTATACTTCCTACCTGGCTGCTGGCCAATCGGTATTTTATTTATCAGTCAATTAGAGCAACACATTCACACCATCTCCAGCACTTCCCTTTTTCTTTTTTCAAAAGTGTAGGTTTTAACTTTAACATAATCAAATTACATATAACAAAACAATTAACAAACAAGAATTACAGTTCCATTTAGATGTAACCAACCATCTTATTAAATAAGAAACACAGAACCAATGTAAAAGAGAAAGCCAAGAGGTCAGAGCTCAAAGCTAAAACCTTACCCTTCCTCTTGCAGTGGTCCTACCTCTCCGAAAGAGACCTACTTCCTGTGTGTTTGTCTTTATATAGTCTTTCTGTTCTGCCTTCTCATTGGTTGTAAACCCAAACACTTGACTACCTCGTCACTGCCTGCAAGTACAGCCCTCCAGGTCTTAAAGGTGTATGTCTCCAATGCTGGCTATATCCCTGAACACACAGAGACTTACCTAGCTCTGCCTACCAAGTGCTGGGATTATAAGTGTATACCACCACCACCCTGCTCTTCTATGGCTTGCTAATAGCTCTGACCCCCCCCCGGGCAATTTTATTTATTAACATACAATTAAAATCACATTTCAGTACAAATAAAATACCACCATAGTTACAATATCTAGTTTATTTATAATATCTAGTCTATTTGTATTTGGCAAAATTAAAGAAGATATCCGATCTATCCTATATTTGTGAGTCTATGGTTTCATATCTAACTTATCTTTTATCATGACTAAGGAAATTATAGCTATCTATTCTTCAGCTACATCAAAGACCTCAGAAGGATATAATATTACCTGAGAAATGGGAAAAGGATGCAAACAACTTTTGGGAGTCTTGTGAGAGTAGACAGAGACAGCTGGCAGCTTGGACAATTATCAAAAGTTCCTCTGTAAAGTTGGGGCCTCTGTCTTCAGCCCACAGACCTAAAGTCTCTAAGCCACTTCTTTTTGTGTCCTGGAGAATGTCTGGCAGTTTTCTCTGTGAAGCAGGAACCTGAAGGACCATATTGCCAAGCAAGCTTCACTGGGTCCTTCATGTTCAGTAGATATAACATTTAGTAAAGCAGTCCAGGCAAGAACAATTTCCTGCCCTAATGGCTATTTTTGCCAAGAAGAAGATAAACTCCTTATAGTGTCTTTGATGCCCATCCTCCTCTCTGAAGTAAATCGGCGCTGCCAGCAGCAGACATGTTTCACTGTCCAGAAAGTCTAAATTTTTAAAACATTTTAATTGTCATATTTTGTATGTCTTTGAAGTGTTTGAAGATTACTTATCTATCTGAATTATATCTATAATTATAGATATATAATTAAACTTAACTAACATGACTACAATTTTGACTATCATAGAAGACTAATTATTAATCTGCATATCTTAATTATCCATTACAATTTAAATGAGTTGCAAAAACATAATACCTTAAATAAGAGTACAAATATATACACAGTAGAACAAAATTAACTTTAAATTTGTATCAATATAGTAAAATCTATACCAATGTGAAACATTTTTAAATAAGTTATTACTGTTTATCCTATCATATTTATATTCCCTTTTCTTCTTTAGAAAGAGATTGCATTTATAATCAACTCACTTTAAATAAAAATATTGGTTTTTCTCTCTCTCACACCAGAGGGCTCTTCTGATATGGGAAAGAAAAATCTCTCAAACTTCTTTTGGGGGGGGCAATATGCTTGGGTTTAGAGAAGAAGTGAGCCAATTCCATCTCCAAAGCCAGCTTGGTATATTTGGGAATTTGAGCATAGCTTCTCATACTACTTCCTGCTAGATGAGGGTACTATATCTTATGGGGATACAAAGAAAATTTTGATTATAGGGTAGTCAGTGAGGCTGTATTGTCTGAGCCAGGTGCCTTGAAACTGTTCTGGATGTTGCATCATTTGGGCCATGGTATCATCGGAGACCTTTCAGGGGTTCTTAAGAGCTGGTCAAACCTGATGTGTCTTAATCTGGAACAAATCCCTAGCCTCTGGCTCTCTGTGGAAACAAAAGCAGAGCCTCCTTTCCAAAGCAACATATCCTTAAATCCAAATTTTGAAGTCAAGGTACCTTTATAATATACATATTGGTTTAACTCATCTGCCTTTACAATCAACTACCTCTCTGCAGTTAAAAATACCAAAGACAACACAATCCAAATTCTCTGTATGATATCCATCTTTACATGGCTTATTTTGTATTACTTTTACTTTGTCTTTAAAGACAAAGTAAAAGTAATACAAAAATAAGCCATGAAGACTTCATTTTTTTAAAACTTTCTCTTTGTTTAATATAACTGCCTATATTCTTTTTCTTTTCTCTTTCAAGCCTACATACATTTTTACACACATTGTAAACCATTTAAAGTCTTGGTCCATCTGAATCCATCTTATTGTGTAACTATTGCTTTAAACTGCAGCAGTTAGTACTGAAGCAGAAGTCTTAGCTTTTAGCTCCACCCAATTTAGCTTTTCAACTTGGTGGAGATAATTCACAGCCAGCACTGGGTTTATACTTCTATCCAAGTAGCATGTAGCTCAGAAACCTCATATATATATATATATAGGCAAAGGCTAAATCTACCACACAGCAGCAGCATAATATGTGGCTTGGAGACACATTACCACCATATTTGTTGGTCAAGTGCACAAGCCAGGAACCTGCCATATGCAGGCTGATGCTAATTTGAGAAAGACAACTAGGAAGCTGCTTTAACTCCATTTTAGAATCTTTTTTTAAGCTTTCTCAGGTTCTAGGTAGAAATTCTCACCCCATGCTCTGGCACCATTTGTAGCTGGGGTTATCTGCTGGTCCTGCCTAGTCCACAATCAGGACTGAGTTTTTCAAATACAAATGGACTAGACATTGTTGATATATTCATTGCCTATATATTATATATAGTTATTGTTCTTATTGTATATAGTTGTTCTTATTTTAGTTATAACTTTTTATATTAGACAAAAAGGGAAGAAGTGGTGATATTTTATCTGTGTACCCTAATAAATTTTATCTGAGGTTCAGAGGAAAAAGCCAGCCATTGTAGTAAACATAGAAGTCAGGCAATGGTAGCACACACATTTAATCCTAGCATTCAGGAGGCAGAGATCCATCCAGATCTCTGTGAGTTTAATGCCACACTGGGAACAACCAGGCATGGTGGCACATGCTTTTAATCTCAGCACTAACCATGGAGGTCTGGAGGTCTATACAGACAGACAGGAAGTGATAGAGCTGTGCAGAAAGAGGAAATGATGTAGCTGGGTAGAGAGAGGAAGTAAGAGGGCTGGAACAGAAAGGCATATAGACATGGGTATACAAGAAGTAGGTCTCGCCGGCCGCTGGTGGTGCACGTCTGTAATCCCAGCACTTGGGAGGTAAAGGCAGATGGATCTCTGTGCATTCGAGGCCAGCCTGGTCTACAGAGCTAGTCCAGGACAGCTTCCAAAGCTACAGAGAAACCCTGTCTCAAAAAACCAAAGGGGAAAAAAAGAAGTAGGTCTCTCTGGAGGCTGAGGGTTTGTAAGTTGACCTTGGCTGTAACTTGCCCAATACCACTAATCTCTCAGTTTTAACCTCTATATCTGGCTCCAGGTTTTTTTTTTATTAATAAGACCATTTATCAATTCATCTTACATTTGGGAGCCAGATAGTAGGCCCCCAAAGATTGAAAAAAAAAAAAACTACACACAGGTGAGAGTAGTCATTACTGATCATCAAGGAAATTTCTCTTTGCAACAGACAAACCATAATAGAAACTCTCAACTAATCTAAATGCAGATTGTGGAGTCCACTCTCAATGGCTACTCCTACAATACAAGTTAAAAACCAAAGATTCAAGGATTAGAGCAAAAGAAGGGGTTAAATGGTTATAAGAGCCATAAAATCAGGGAATTTGCTATGAGTTTGTGTCTCCTAGCAATATCCATAAAGCTCCACCCATAAAGCCTTGGGAACAGGACTTCCCAAACATAGCCTGAATAACACAATAGACTTGCCAAAGGGGAAAGCCTGTGAGGCCTCAACCCAACAAAGAATGACAGTCTACTGTGCTTGCGAGATTTATGTAAATTTGATACAAACTACAGTCATCTAAGAGGAGGAAACCTTGATTGAGAAAATGCCCCAATAAGTTTGGTCTGTGGGACATCATGTAGAGAATTTTCTTAATTGGTGATTGATGAGGCAGGTGCAAGGCTGGGCTGGAGGTCCTGAGTTCTATAAGAAAACAGGCTAAGGAAGTCAAGAGGAGCAGACCTGTAATCAGCATACCTCCATGGCCCCTGCATAAGCTCCTGCCTCCTCTTTCTAGCCCTGCTTGAGTACATGTTCTAACTCTTGACAATGATTGACTGTGATCTGGAAGAATGAAGTCAAATAAACCCTTTTCACTCCAAGCTGATTTGGTCATGATGTTCCACCACAGCAATAGAAATCATAATACAGTTAGTAAAGAATGCTGAGAGTGAGGAAAAGAGTCTGTCCCAACAAAACATGGTAAATGTTATCCAAAACCAAATGGTGAACTCTAAAAACATAAAAACAATAATGTTACATGGACTGAGCAAGTTACATTAATGTATTTAGAAATGTTTTATATGCAAATATATATTATTTTCCTATTAATTGTTGATACATATGCATCAACATTATATATATGTTGTACATGTATCAACAATTACTAATGAAAAGAGACTGATACAAAACGAGTATAGGGAGGGGAGGGTTTGCAGGAAGGAAAGGAAAGTATGAGGTGATGTAATTATACTATAATCTCAAAGAAATAATAAAAATATGAGGAACACAAAAAACTTTCACAAAATTGTTGGTTTGCTGGGCTCTCACATTATTGAAAGTTAGCTTCTTCCTCTAAACACTAGACTTATGCTACAGTTATTTCTACACAAAACTGTCCTGTGATGTGTTTAGGTGAAGTGTGTATGTGAGGGTGTGTGTGTGTGTGTGTGTGTGTGTGTGTGTGTGTGTGTATGTGAATTTGTGTGACTATGTCAGTTTGTGTCTGTTAATGCAGAATTGAATCCTATTTCAGTAAGAATATAGAAACATGGATAGACTAGGTATCATTGTTGAAAATAATAATGGAATAATAGAATTGTTTGGACCTCTTGAAGAAATGCCCAAGGATGACCTTCAAGGGAGAATATTCTGAAAGAATATCCAAAATAATCTGTTTTAACAACAATACTGTAAATTATAAAATATTAATGAAATTAGAAAATGTTACCTGATTGCTGTATGATTGTATTTTAAAATTATTTTACCTGAACCTAATTAAGGACCAATTGCTAGGGAAAACAATTCTAATGGACAATAGCTTCAAACAAATAACCAGAAATAAACTTAGTCAAAGAGTTTTAAGATGCCTGTTCTCAAATTTTGAAAACACTAAATAAAGAAGTTAAAATCACAAACAGAAATGTCTCACTTGCTCATGGATTAGAAGAATTAATATTTCAAAGTCACTCTATTACTGAAAAAGATGTACATATACAATGCCATTACTTTCAAAATTCCAATACCACTTAAGTATAGAAAATTGTTTCAGAATGTAGATGAAAACACCAAGACCCTTAATGTTGACAGCAGTCTTGAGCAGAAAAACAATACTGGAGGTATGTATCACAATGCATAATTTTAACTGTAATACTAGTCTGTAGTTATAAGAGCTGTGTTTTATTTGTACCAAGACACGTAGGTGGATGGGATATAATGGATGACCCGAGAATAAACCCTCCTACCTATAGTTATGAAACATTTGATATGGGCATCAAAGAAATTCATTGGAGGTGAGGCATCACGCTGAACAACTGGTGCTGAAAATCTCCATATCCAAATGTAAAATGATCTAGATCTGTGACCCTGTCTAAACATCAATTCAATATGAATCAAACACTTTATTGGAAGGCATTAAGCATTAAGCTAGTAGAATATTTAGGCAACACCCTTCAAATAAAAACAAAACAATTGGATTTCTAAAAAGAACATCAATAGTGTAGGAGGGAAGCCCAATATTTCACAAACTAGACTGCATAAAATTCAATAAAAGCTTGTGCAGCAGAGAAAATTTAAACAGGGTGTACAAAAAGTACAGAGGGCAAGGAAGATGCCTTAGTTGTCCAGATAGTTACACCACTCATGATGAGCAGGTCTTGATCCCCATGACCCTCATGTAGGAAAGAGAGAACAGACTCCTACAGTTGCCTTCTGACCTCCACAAACATGGTATATGCACAATACTTCCCTTAAACAAACAGGGAAGTAAATGTAATAAGCAATACAACAGCAAGGAAAGGTATGAATTCCTTGCCAAGAAAATATCATACAGATATTAATGTGTAAAATTGTATACAAAGACATGAAAATTTAACACAACGAGTTCCAGAAATCACATAAATAGTAATGGAATAATAAACTGCACCAAGAGATCTTGAAGGAATAAATACAATTGACAAAAAAGAAGAGAGAAAGAAAATGTGTATTTTCCTTTGCTATCAGTTAAATGCAAAGTAAAGCTGTTTAATATACTTCTTCCTCCCTGTCAGAATGGCTCCCATCAGAAAAATGAGTCTCCTTCCCTGTATGCTCTTTCTCCTGTCTCAAACCTATATAGTTGTCACCAACCCAAACACACCCTACCCACATGGAGGTAGATCATAGTGGTAAACACTGTAAGCACTGTTCATGAGGGGTTGTGGATTGAGGAAGACTGGAAACAACAGAGAGGGTTCTGATGGGGTCAACATTTGATGTTTTGGACTGATGTGGGCAGCACTAATGTATCTGACAGTAACAGACAGGGTAGAGTTAGCCTGTTACAGCATTGCTCTTGATACTGTCATTTGTCATGGACCTTTCTAAAACTATGGGTTTTTTGTTTGTTTGTTTGTTTTTTGTTTTTTATTTATTGGTTTGGTTTCTTTATTGTGAAGAATTGCAATCAAAATAGATAAAACATAGTTTACTGTAAAATATGACTACTCATTAGGAATGAGACATGGGTATGTTTTTGCAGTATCTCAGTGTGATTGAGCAAAGGATTTGAAAACATTCAGCATGGATTATTGCCACTTTCTTATGGTTTATGGAAACTGTTATGCATTTGTATGAAATCATTTCACTTTTACTAACTTAACTGCTAATGACACTTCAGTATTCCAAAGAGGAACTGACTATGTTTGCCTCTTTATGGGAGGAAGGACATTCATAACACATTGCCAGTCCTTCATATATGAGACCTCAGTATTTCCCACTTGCTCCTTGTGAGTTTTTGTTTTCCTCTCAGGATAAAGAATTATCAGATCGCCTGCAACTGTAGTCACTTAAGAGATGAGAGAAGTAAATTAGTTATAATTTTTTATCATTGCCATCTGTGGCAAACAATTTTCAGCAGATTATTTTTGTTGTTGTTGCTCAAGCCTCTATGCCCATTGCTACTGTGAGAAAATAATTGGAAGTCAAAGGGGAGAGGCGATCACAGAATTGCAGACCTATATCTCAGGTGTGCTTGCCTTTTTAAGGCCCCAAATGTAGTCACTGAGATTATAGCACTGAGAATAAAATTCTGGCAGGGAAGGCAATGTGGTTTTCTAACACCTGCTTAGAAATCAGACTTCATGAATTAAAGGTGATCTCAATAGTCTACTAAGTGATTACATGAGAAAAATTACACTTGAAATTTAAGTCAGTTGAAAACACCACCACAGAATAGTGGAAAGAGGAAATGGTTCAAAGCAGTAAAAAACATGGGAACTGGTCCCACCATTAACCTGATTCTCCTGAATGAATGTAATCTTCACTTACAGTGACTGCTGTCATTTAGTCCAAGAGACAATGAAACTTGATTTTCAAGGTGATCAGAGCTTTATATTAATCAACCTGTTGCTGAATACCCCCTCCAACCACCAGGATCTTCTTGGTTCTTAACACTGCACCTGTGCTTTGTCAAAGTTTGTTTTCAAGTATGTGATGAATGTATGGAAAGCATCTAGATATGTAGAAAATTGTGAGGTTCTGAAAATTGTTAAAGAATTTCTATAATTGTGCAGATGTGGGAGGTAACTGTGATGCTAGCATTAACTGTCCTGACAACATTCTCATCTCTAATCAAGAGCCCATCTCCCTCTGTCAGCCTGCTAAGGACCTTTAGGAAGAGCTAAAAAAGATACTGAGAGTTTGTAGCATCACTTGTCAGGGAGTCACATCATGTTTTATTTCTTTAAAATGTCCTTATTGCTAGGGGAGTTTTTGTGAATGTGTGAAAGTACAAGAGGACTCTACTTTCTTGTCTGTGATTCTTGTTAATACTGATCTAAACAGTCAAGTCTGGTAAGCACATCCAATGAAATGTGAAATTGTATCACATGTTATATTCGTGAGTCACAAAATTCAAGTTTGTATATGCAGCATATGCTATAAAAATCAGTCTGCAAAGTGCTTCAATGCTAATAGCACTATTTAGCTCAGCTAATGATTGGAACTTAATTCAGCTTATGCAATAAGTGATTTGTTTATATTTCCTTTATACACACATTTACTACTGTGTGATTTCTAGTTAACGTGAAGTGATGGTTTGGCCTCTGATCAAGGAATATGTCTTATGATTATTTCACATGCTTATTTTTAGAAAATGAAATAAGTGAGCTATAGGTCAATACCTTAGATTCATGCTTCAATTTACTCATTGCCCAGGCTCATCATGATGCAGGACCTTAGTATTTCAATGCTTAACATGTGGAAGGAATCCCAGACTTGGCCAATGAACTTTATCCCAATTATATCTCCCTGCAGTGTATATATGTACACAGAATATAGTGTATAAACAACTGCCAAGACAGAGGATAAGACTAATTTATCCCTCTGCCAAGCTTAATTTTTCCACATGCACTTTTTAAGTATATTATGATTTCTGTGAAACATTGTTCAGATTGTTTTACTAATTTTTATCATTATTAAAGAATTTTGTCCAATGTATTTTCATCATATTTACTTCCTCCTCACACTCTTCCCAGGCCTTTCCCCTCCATCTATAGCCAGATTTGTGTCTTATTTATTAAAATAAATACCTATAAAGCATAGCTTGTGTTTTCTTTTAGTTCTTCAGTGTGTAGCCTTCCATTAAAAAGTGGTCAACTCTACAGTTTAAATAACCCTTTACACTTTCTGTAAGCTCTTTTGTTATACAATTGATATACATGGGACTGGGATAAAATTTTGCTCGGAATCTAGTCAGCTGGAATGACCCTTAATTAGTTTTTCACTTCTTATCACTTACTTGCCTTTAAAAGTTATGAAACTAATTAAAATGGCAATATATATTACTAAAATATGCTAGAGCATCACATAAAATTCTTATCGCATGATGACATTTAGCAAAGCCACTACAACCCCTTACTGTCCTGATGTTTTTGTTTAATTGACAACAATTTAAACTCTCCTATCACAGCTGAATGAGATGGGCATCATGACCCACCTCTTTTTTCATTTTTATTATTTATTTTATTTTATTTTATTTTACAATACAATTCAGTTCTACATATCAGCCACGGATTCTCTTGTTCTCCCTCCTCCTGCCCCCTCCCACTACCCCCAGCTCACCCCCCCCATTCCACCTCCTGCAGGGCAAAGCCTCCCCCAAGGACTGAGATCAACCTGGTAGACTTAATCCAGGCAGGTCCAGTCCCCTCCTCCCAGAGTGAGCCTAGCGACCCTGCATAAGCCCCAGGTTTCAAACAGCCAACTCATGCAATGAGCACAGGACCCGGTACCACTACCTGGATGCCTCACAAACAGATCAAGTCAATCAACTGTCTCACCTATTCAGAGGGCCTCATCCAGTTGGGGGGCCCTCAGCCATTGGTTCATAGTTCATGTGTTTCCATTCGTTTGGCTATTTGTCCCTGTGCTTTATC
>CM010903.1:1819529-1838626 GCA_003704135.2 Peromyscus polionotus subgriseus
TGTGTGTGTGTGTGTGTGTGTGTATTACCTATTTCAGTATGGATGTTTAATGTGTTTGTTTATTTATATGTCTGTGTGTTTTAATGTGTTTATTTTAATAAGATTTTTTATTTTAGTTTGTGTACATTAGTGTGTGTGTATACTTGTCCATATATGTGTGTATATATTAGTATATGTATATATATATAATATATATATATATATATATTATATATACGGATTAGTGTGTGTTATATAATTTGTATTTTAGTGTGTTTGTTTTGTTTGAAATTGAACTCCAGCTTCAGGCTTTACTTTTGCCATGGTAAAACTATCATTAAGCTCACTGGACAATTTTCAATGAATCACTGTTTGTTAATTAGTAATTAATTGGCTCATGTTTTATGAGACAGGGTGTGGACTAATAGATTGGCTGTATGGTAACAACCTATCTAGACCAGTCTCACTAAACACAGAGCAATAAACTTGCTTATAAATCTCAGAACTCATGCTTGGTAGTTTCTGTTCGTATTTTTTGAAAAAGCCAAAAATATCCACCAATCAACACTATTAAGAAGGATAGCCATGACTATTGCTAAGAAAGACGGTAGGGGAAACAACTAGTTTCATTTAATTTTAAAAATGTGGTTTGCATACCGTGGAGGCTTGAATCGAATTGCCTATGCTTCTAAACCTTAATAGAGGATATTATGCAACCCAGGAATGTACCTCTTGTCCATGATCCTGCTTGTCACAGAGAATGTTCTCTGTTTAGACACCCATAGGTGCCCAAGGCACTCTCATCTCAAAACACTGAGTAGGTGACAGGCATGGTGGCAGAAGCCTATGATGAAAACACTTTGGACAAAGCATCAGGAGGATTTCAGGTTGTCTAATATATATGTATGTATATGTATATGTATATGTATGTGTGTGTGTGTGTGTGTGTGTGTGTGTGTGTGTGTGTGTTACTTCAAGCCAGTCAAGAGTAAGGAATCTGAAATAAAATATGAAATATCTTGATCTTCAGACTGGATGTACTGTTTGATCCCACTACACAAATCTATAAAATGAGAAACATTCCAAGTCATCTGTTCAATTCATCTCTTCATTCACCCGTGTCTACACTGGATCTGGAATCTTCTGTGATCTGGACCTTAATTCTATTCATCAGGTGAGGCTTGAATGTGTTACCAGGACCCTTTTTGTCTCTCAAACAATGTCATTAAATAATCAAGGCTAACATAACAACATTCCTGAAGTCTCAGTTCATGAAACTATTAGTTATTCTCAGGATTATTTGTGATCTACAGTAGTTAAGAGAAACTTTCAATTTAAACAACTACAAAACCTTAATCTGTGAAATGTAATTTAAGACACTACAAAGGATTAAACTACAAGACAGATCCTAACTTGAACTCCACAATGAGGCTAGGATGCTATACAGACCAAGAGGGCCCTGGAATTCAAGGCCAGCCTTGCTTATCTGAGACTCTGTCCCCAAAATAAGTCAAATGAATGAAAATACTAACATTCAAATTCCAATCCGATGGGCATTACCATTAAAACCAGACCACCCCAAACAACACCTCAAAACAAAACAAAACAAATCCAAAAACAATCCTCAAATTCTGTTTTTCCCTTTTAAATGTAGGATATTGAAATGTAGTTGAATTGCTGAAAAGACCTTTCCAGCATGAAAAAGACCTTCTGATGGAGGTGAGTAACTTACCTTATCTGAATACTGGTGACAGGACTCCTGTTCCCAACAGGGTCATACAGTGACTAACCCCAGACTCCAGGACTGAGTGTGCTCTAGCGCTCCTCTGGCCCTTTTATACTCCCTTCCTCTAACACCCTCTTTAAGTAGCCCCACCCCCCAAGAACATGCTTCCATCTGATTGGGAGATTGAATGTCTATTGACTTAATCCTCTTTGTGATCGTTTTTCCTTAGTATAGTTTGATTGAATCAAAGCTCCTGAGAAACAAAAATACAAAACGGAGGAGAAATTGAAGAGATCATGGAATGATGGATTGAATTATGTAGTATATGTGTTCATATGCTCATATATGTTAGAGTTTTATTCTGTGTGCATTGTTTTGATGTATATATGTATCTACTTTCAGTCTAGATTTGTATATGTCTATGTGCTTATTTTAGTAAATGTAACTAAATATATATATATATATATATGTATATATATATATATTTGCATGCATTTTTATTATATGTATTTTATTGTGTCTTTGTTTTATTCATGTGTATTTTGGTATGTTTGTGTGTATGTTGGAGAGAAAGAGTAAATGAGCATGTGTGTGTGTGTGTGTGTGTGTGTGTGTGTGTGTGTGTGTGTGTGTATGTGTGTGTTGACCAGGTTAGAGGCCATCTGTGCACTGGAATTAAAAGTGTGAATCCTCAAACCTGTTTTCTTTCTTTCTATTTTTTTCCCTGTCTTTATTTTCATAACAGGCCAGAGTAGCCTCTGATTGACCCTTTCCACTAGGCTGTCCATGAGATTGAAATCCTCCTGCTTTGGCCTCCCTGGTATCCCAGTCAAGTGGACCCTATACATGATATTTAAAATATTTGTCTGATGAAGCTTAGAGAAATCTCTGTGGGGCAACCTTGCCATCCTGGGAGACTGGCTGAGGGGAGAGTGAATGGTGTCTCCATGTGGTCACTCACTGAAGATTTAGAGCAGCTTCTAAGATTTAGAGGAGCCATGAGACCCACAGAAGTCAGCCAGTACTCCCCTACCCCCATGCACACCTCCAAGACTGCAGATATCTCTTTGGCTCCTTCTCCCAAACATTTTGTGGCTGATACCCAGAAAGGTCCTGGTGTATCCCAGGCTGATTAGGATCCACTATGTTGCCAGACTGCTTTGTACTTCTGTTCCTCACACATATGTTTTCCAGCTGCAGTAATTCCAGGAGTGAACCATAATGCCTACCCTCCCCTGAAAAATCTAAGAGCATTTGGAGTCATGTGTCTGACTTTTAGTTGTGGCTTCCAGTCATATGGCATGGTATTAGATTTCTGAATTCAGGTCCAGCTCGACTCACCCAACCCCCATAACTTCTATAGAATGAGAGGTAGAGGCAGAAGGATCACAATTTTGTTCAGGGCAATCATGTATATATACTCAGTATGAAGCCACAATGGAATATACTGGTTCCTGTTTTGGTAGTGAGATATTATCTTACTCCTTTCCGAATGGCTAAAATCAAAAGCACTGCAGACACCTTATGAAGGAGAGGATGTTGAGCAAGGGAAATACTCCTCCATTGCTGGTGAGAATGCAATCTCGTACAGCCACTCTGGAACTCAGTATGGTGGTATCTTGGAAAATTGGGAATCAACCTACCTTAAGACCCAGCAATACCACTCTTGTGCATATACCCAAAAGATGCCCAACCACACCACAAGGACATTTGCTCAACTATGTTCATAGCATCATCATTCATAAGAGCCAGTACCTGTAAACAACCTAGATGCCCTTCAACCAAAGAATGGATAAAAGTTGGTAGATTTACACAATAGAGTATTATGCATCAGTAAAAGACAATGTCATCATAAAATTTGTAGGCAAATGGATGGAGCTAGAAAGAATCATCCTGAGTGAGGTAACACAGACCCAGCAAGACAAATACAGTATGTACTCTTTCATAAGTGAATATTAGATGAACAGTTCCTTTTTAAAAATTCCTTGATAATTGTTTTCTTTGGTTCTTGTAACTGTGCAGTGAAAATGATGCACCTGGGTGTTAAAATAGCTCTGCCAGTGTTCCACCATGGGAGACCTTTACAGAAGAGGTGTAAATTCAGGAGACTAAGGCATTAGTGATACAAAAATGTTAATTGAGCTATTATTGTTTCCCAGAATTATTTGTAAGCTACAGTAAGGAGAAAATTTCAAATCATACAACTACAAAAACCATAATTTGTAAACCTTAATTTAAGGGACTTATAAAGAATTAAACTACAAAACAGATTCTAACTTGAACACAAGATTGAGCCTAGGATGCTAGACACACCAAGAAGGAGCTGGAGTTCAAAGCCAGCCCTTGCATATCTGACACCCTGTCTCAAAACAACAATAGCAAAAAACAAAAACAAAAACAAAACCCACAAAAATTCATATTAAACCAAAATGCTAATATTAAATGGGCATTTCACTTAAAAAAAAAAAGCCCAATGAAGTAACCCCTCAAGAAATAAACCTCACAGGTTCCATTTCTCATTTTAATTTAAACATCACGAAATATAGCTGCATTGTTGATAAGCCCATCCTAGCAGGCAAGAGGCTTCCTGATGGAGATGAGTGACTTACCTGATCGGGTCACTGATGACAGTGCCCCTATACCCAGCAGAGTGAGACTGTGTGACTCAAGACTCCAGGACTCTGAGGGCCTTCTAGGGCTCCATTGACCCTTTTCTACCCCCTTCCCCTCACACCCTCCTTTTTGGCCCCACCTATCAAGAACATGCTTTCATCTAATTGGGAGACTGAGTCTATCTAATTAATCTTCTTTATGATTATTTTTCTTTTGTAGTTTGATTGATTCATAGTTCTTTCTGTGAAAACAAAAATACTAAACATAGAAGTATTAGGAGAATTCATTAATTAATTGATTAAATTATTTAGTATAATTGTTTACATATACACACATACTGTCTGTGTTTTATTTTGTGTATAATTTATTCAGTGTACATAAGTGGTTTGTTTCAGTGAGCATATTTTAGGTGTATGTTTAATTACATTTCTGTGTGTCTTAGTATGTATACTTTATTGTGCTTTGGTTTTTGTTGTGCATACTGTAGAGTGTGAATTTCATGTGTTTGCATGTTTATTTGTATGCATTATAAGGTGTGTCTTTTAATTTATGCATTTTCTTCTCTGTCTCTGTGTGTGTATGTTTTACATTTCTGTATTATAGTGTAGTATTTAGTTTAAGATTAGTTACTGGGTTTCACTTTTGCCTGGGTGAAGCATTATATCACTGATTTGTCCCATAAAACCCTTACAATTACCAACTAAGTTTATTAATTTAGTCATTAATTCACATATTTATTGTAGATAAGGCTAGCTGCAAAAAGAACAGTACACAAGCCTTTGTCTTCTTATTGCTGGATTATAAGTGTGGACCCTTTTATCTGATTTTACTTCTGAAATAGCCCAGAGCAACCTCTAATCAACCCTGTCCACAAGGCTGAGCATGAATTTCAGTGCCCTTGTTTGGTCTTTCTGTTACATCAACCAAACTTTTTCAAAACCATATATTTATTATGTTCAACTGAAGAAGCAATGATAAATATCTCTGGGCCACACAGTGATGCTTGCTCTCCTTGGAGACTGATTGAAAGGAGATTGAGGGGTAGATACTGTGGTCACTGATAGAGATTCAGACCATCTTGGTAGAGCTGTCAGAGTACATCCCTGCCTGCATTCACACCTCCAGGACTGCAGACCTCATCTTGCATCTTGACTCCTTCTCTGGGGATTTTTTTTTTGGTGTTTCTCAGAAAGGTCCAGATGTTTCCCAGGCTGAGTAGGAATCATTATAGCAAGATTGCCTTGTGCAACTGTTCCTCACATCTGTGTCTCCCAGCTGCAGGAATTGCAGCTATGCACCACAATGCCTGCCCTGCACAGAAGTTTCTAAGAGCATTTGGGGTCACTTGTCTGTTTTTTAAAGATAGCTTTTAGTCCTCAGGTTGGAAGAAAGGGAGGGAGGGAGGGAAGAAGGGAGCGAGGGAGGGAGGGAGAAAGGAAGGAAGGAAGGAAGGAAGGAAGGAAGGAAGGAAGGAAGGAAGGAAGGAGAAAGAAAAAATGCATTAGTGCTTGTGCAGTGACTCTGTGAATTGGTTCTTATACTTTGAACAATCTAAGTTCATTCTTTTCCCTGGGTGGAGACCTAATCAAACTGGAAACATCCTATTACATATCCTTTACAGAGGCAGGGGATTGCTGATAATATAGTCAGCTCAGGCTACATAATGCATTCCAGGTAGGCTTCAGTTACACTGTGAGATTTTATCTACAAAAAACTTCCAAAATTAATATTGTAAGAAAGATATTGAATTTTAGAACTCAGAGTTTGTTGCAAAGTGTCATGGGACCTTGGCATAAACTCAGAATTTCAGTTTCTCTCATGGTGATCTGATTCAATCAAACCACAGATGTCAATGCCAAATGGAATACAATGTGTGGAGGCTTCATTATACAATAGATGGCAGCTTGTGCTGAGAGGCGGGGCTATAAAGGGGAAGTGTGAGGGGAATAGGGAGTGTATGGTTTGTGACACTCTTATCCTTGGCACCTGGAAAGACTTCCTCATCCTGTGGGAAATGGAAGAACTGTGAACAGTGTCCAAATCAGGTAAGTTATTCCTCACCATCGTAACACCCCATCTCACCCAGCCCACAGGGTCTTTTATTTCATCTTAATATTTCTCAGTTTTTTTGGTTGTTTGTTTGTTAATTGTGGCTATATTGAAGCAGCAAAACTCAAATAGCCCAGGTTAGCTTAGAATTGCACATGTCTACCTGGAGACATTGAAGGCTGTATTGTGGGGCTGGATTTGGTGATGGCACAGAAGGTTCAACATAGGTAAGTGAGACTGCAGGAGAAGTATGTGGAGGGAAGGAAGTGAACACAGAGTTCAGAGTGTGGTGCAACTTGAATTAGAGGGGTCTAAGAAAGGAGATGTGGAAAAGGCCAATGGTGTGTGGAGCACAGCACGAAAGAGATTCAGTCAACACAGAAGGACTTTGTTTCTGCCTTATCCCCCAGCCACTAGGAGGGGAAACATACTGGATTATAGGAAAGGAATATAGGAAAGTTGAGTTTTGGGGTTAAAGTAGATTATAAATTGAGTCTGCTGTCATCTGAATCTCCTTCCTGTTTGTCCCACAGAAAGGTGAAACTAAAAGTGCTCAATTTGCAGTTTTCCCACCATAATTTTTGGAAGGTGTGAATTGGAACAGAGGATGGTATCTTCTTATCAGATGCTCCGACGAAGACACAACCAGTGGGGGATAATCCCAGATGAAATGGGGAAGAGGCTGTAACTGTATAGACAAACATTTCTGTCCAGTCCAGCCAGTCATGTGTATAAATAAAGTATTTCTTTTAATGGTCCAAGCAGAGAAATGATGCACTACATATGACCTGTAAAAAGCAGGAGTTTTGGTTCATCCCTGTTTATAATCCCAAGATCTGCTAGACATAATAAGGATGGACTCTGTACGGGAAATTAATATGGATACATGCAGGAACATGGTCACAGTTGCATTGATAGCCCTGGCCTTGTCCATGAGAGAAAATTTCAGGAATCACTTCTAAATGAAATATACATACCTTTGGCATAGCTTGGATACAGAGGGATAGAAGATTGGTGGTTTACAGAGATCATTCCTCTGTTCTCCAAACTCAACGAACTCCACCATCTCTATTTGAATGTCTACTTCCTGAACGAACACCTGGAACTAGTGTGCAAGTGAGGCAGGACTGAGAATATCCTCTACCAGCCAGAACATTTTCTGGCTTACATAAAATATTACTGCCCATGTATGACTTCCAAGGCACTGTGGAGTTCACATTGACGTGGGATTTAATATTTGATAAAGTAATCTTGCTGCTACTTTAGCACCTTAACTTGTCTCCTCAGTAAATTCAGACTGTCATGTATTTGTGCTCTAGAAAATTTCTCCACTTGGGAACAAAATGAAGGGAAAACTGATCTACAGAGGGTAGATCACTTATATCACAGGTTGTTCCATGTCAACTCTGTCCTCAAATCTCTATGAACTAGATCCATTTGTTTCTGGTTCCTCTGGGTTAAAGGCTATTTCAGCTCAAGAAAGACTGAGTATAAGGGAGATGAGTGACAATTGATAGGGACACTGGGAAGCCCTCTGATGAGGACAGAGGCTGTGCTAGGGAGGTGGGTTTCAGTGAGTACAAGGTTGGCACACCAAGGATGGGTGTAGGTGTGTGTGTGTCATGGTTGGTCCTTCTGTGTACTCCTGCTGACAGCATCTGTCCATGGATTTGATTTTGTGCTTGATCATGAGAAGGGAACTGTGGAACTTAGTGCAGAAGCACTCATAGTTTAGTCTTGTAAGGTGAAGTAAATGGGATCAGGAATGCAAGGCCAGGTGTAGCAAGCAGATTTAGGATATTGAGTAAAGTGTCCATATGATGTGAAACCATTTTAATGAGAGTGGAATGAAAAGGTAGGACAGCAGCTTCTGGAAAACCACTAGTGACTCATGGAGCAGTGCTGTATCCTTCTGTGAGTAGGCTTACAGTTTTGCAGGATTGCTAAAAGGGAGGCAATAAAGGCTGAGGGAGCCTTCACCTTTTCCCACAGGCATTGGGATAATGTCCAATTTGTATTGGAGGATGAAGGATGCTTAGATGTAACATTGATTTGTGGCCTCTTCTTTGAGGAAGTAGAGTTCTGTTTTTGTTTTTGTTTATTTGTTTGTTTTTTTGTGGGGTTTTTTGCTGTTATTATTTTGAGAAATAGAGAAGATCTGTATACTCATGTATATAGATGTGTGGGAGCCTGTTTTCAAGTTCCTCTCGGCTTTACTCAGCAGATCTGCATAGAGAGGATGATTAGGACCACAGGCTTGAGTGCAGGTGTCTGAGATGGTCTGCACTTGGCTGTGCTGGGGGGGGGGCGTCTTTTGCTCCACCTCTTGGTGTTTCTATAAATGCCTTAGGGCAGAGACAGTCAGGGCTTGTTGGAATAGGTTCCAGGCCCTCTTGAGGCTGTCATTTATTTTCTATCTGTCTCCACAGTCTAAATCCTTCTATCTAATAATTCCTGCTGCTTACACTCAAGAAAAATTTGGGGAACTGTGGGGTTGGTGGGTAAATGCCCTGCACCCATGGATATTCTGGCACTCATTATGTACAACAGGATGGTATCAAAAACATGAAAATCTACCTAACATGCCCTTGGGGTACTGTGATTATAGGTGTGCACTACCATACCTGTGAGAAGTATCTTATTCCATAATCAACAATCAGATTCATGTTTTCTTTGGAATTTCCTTTTCATAATTTTACCTGATGAGAAATCTCAAAGTGGATCTAAGTGTTTTGTTCAGTTCAGTCTTCAAAGCCACACGTGGGATATACATTTGTAGTGTAAGGTAAAAGGGATGAGGAAGGATATTGTATGATGTCAACAACACCCACTGGTACATACTTATGTGGACAGTGTCATGAGAACAATCCTCAAAACAGTTAGAAAAGAATGGGATGACCCTAATTTCATACAGTTCTTGTGCATCAGAATTATCCCCCAGCAAGCCAAGAAACCAGGTGCCCTGTAAAAATGTAATCCCACCACTGTGAGGACTGGGAAGAGAATTACTCTTCTGCCTGTAAAGTTTCTGCCTGTAGCTTTTCAATGCTTGACTTCATTTGGTGGAAGGAAAGAATACCCTGAAAACAGTAAAATTGGAGAGGTGTTGCATGGGGGATTCTCAGTTCACTGACCTCCTATCCACCCAAAAACAATGGTTTCAGCTCATTAGGTTAAATTTCGGTGATAATGACCTTTCTATATCTGTCCGGAACCAACATCTGCTCCACACAGTCAAGCTGTGTAAGCTCAGAGTGCTATAATGGACAAAGGACTTATAGAGAGTTTTAATCAATTTTGTTCTGAGACAGTAGGTATACTCATGGAAAAAGTCTCCCAGACAGGTATATTTGCTATAAGCATCAGGTATGAATGTTGTCCATCTTAAGCATATTAACTGGAGACCAGATTTTGCATAAATTGGGGAAGGTTGACTCCCGATACTGATAAATAGAAGCCTAGAATGTGGACAGTATGAAATCCTAAGTAGGGGCTTGGGAGAAGTCTCAGTGGTTATGAGCACTCACTGCTGTTCCAAAGGTCCTGAGTTCAATTCTCAGCACCCACATGGCAACTCACAACTGCCTGATGCCCTCTTCTGGGGTGTAGATGTACATGCTGACAAAGTATCCATATAAACAAACAAACAAACAAACAAATAAATAAATATATAAATCTTAAAAAAAAGAAATCCTAAGTAAATGCACATTATTTACATAAATATGAATATGTCAAGGACAATTCCTAAGACCCACAGGAAAAGCAATCTATTTCCTAGATCTTAGAATAAATATTGAATCTATGCACAAATTTTCATCTCCACTTTGATTTCTAAGATGACTGTAGCTTGAGGCTGTTCCACATAGAGGTCCTCTAGTTTAAGTAGCTGTTCTCCTGCTTTCAATTATATATAATAAATGTACTGAGATTTTGGATGTATTGGAAATAAAGTGCTGTGCAGTTTGCTTAAACCACAGAGCCTGAGGTTGATATGGAGAAGAATGGGATGAAGGGACAGGTATCTTTTGCAATCAGAAAGCCTAAGGTGCATTTCTAAATGTTCAGAGATCAGAGAGACAATTGTTAATTTGAAAATGTTGCTTTTGGAAGGGCTGATTTGTAAGTGCTTCTTCAGAATGGTAGCTGTAAAGGAACATATACACAGTGCAAATCTAATTGAGAACTGTCAGGTGTCCACACCAGTAACTGAAAAGTTTAGCTGTTCCCAAGTACAAGGTTGGGAAAGTCTTGTGGCTTTAAGACTTGAAATATGCAGAGCTATTTCATCAATGTGAATGAAGACGCAGAACACTTTCTGCACTAAAACATGTTGGATTATTATTGATATTCCTTTCTTGTCTCTCCATCCTAGCCATCAGCTGCATCTTGCTTGAGAGCCCATTCAGTGAATTATGTGCAAAGAACTTTCAATCCAATGAGAACAAGACAAGTCTGTTCTTCTGGGAAGGAAATTTTTTTGGTTTGACATATAATTGCAATCCAGAGTATTAGCACTAGATGCTCTGATATCAAACATGACTGAAAATAAAGCAAACATAAGGCAAAGACAGTACACTTGAACAGAAACAGCTTATATTTGTTATTACTCCTGGCAGAGAAACATAAACTATTGTTCAGAGATGGGAACGTAAGGAACAGGGCATCAGGAGTATTTGTGATGGCAAGGTGCAATATAATGGAGAATTTTGCATATGCCCAACACATGAATGTATGTGGTGATATTTTATTTGTGCACTCCAATAAAGCTTATCTGAGGATCAGAGGGAAAAAACAACCACTATATTAAACATAGAAGTTAGGCAATGGTAGCACATACCTTTAATCCTAGCATTTTTGAGGCAGAGATTCATCGGATCTCTTTGAATTTAAGGCCACACTGGGCACAAAGCCAGGCATGGTGACACAGCACTAGTTAACCATACAGGTCTGGGCGTCTGTACAGACAGACAGGAAGTGATAGAGCTGGGTGGAGACAAGAAATAAGAAGGCAGAGCACAGAAAGGCATATAGGAATGAGCATACAGGAAGTAGGTCTCTCTTTTTGGCTGAGGATTTCCAAGTGGTAAGAATGTGGCTGGCTTCTTTATGCTTCTCTGATCTTTCAGTTATCACCCCAATATCTGGCTCTGGGTTTTTCATTAATTTCAGCAATTCGCCTTACAAACAGGTCGATGCTTTGAAGCCAAGTGCATTTTAACAAAAGGAAGGCAAGCACAACTGAAGTAAAATGGAGCACCACACAATTCTTGCTTATGTTTTCCTGCCTCAAACAGACAGTTTCAATCTCTCACTGTTCTTGCAGAAAGGGATTGAGGTGACTTCTTGGATTTTTCAGAAGACACAGAGTGTTAGAATTGGGATTAGCTCAGTAAAGAACCTGAGTGCCTTTCAATTATCCTTTTATATTTGGTGTTTCAATTTAATAGGTGATAGTAAAATTTAGAATAATCCAAGGGCAGGAATGGGTGCGGTCTGTGCAAGAATGCTTGTCTAAGAAAACAAGATGCCATGGGCTATATCCTCAGGCTTCACAATGAAAATGTTTAAGTGATGTATTCATTATAATATGCACATGCAAACCAATGGTTATATGTAGTGTACACATACAAGTGTGTCAGAAATTACAATTGCAATAAAATAGTAACATGAATATCCATTTGCTTACCTCCCCATCAAAAGGCCTCACTGTCCCCAGTTTTCTTTTTCTTGCAGTCTATCCCTATATTTTTCTAATTAGTCATAGAAATAGCCAAGAGAAAGGCAAGACTGTATTCAAGATTAAAATAACACTGGAAATGTAAGATGGGTTTAACATGGGAAAATGGATTGATAGCCAGCCAGACTTGGTGGCCCAAACCTGTAGTTCTTCACATCACAAAGGCAAGACAGAAGGCATTTAGAGAATTAAAAGCCAGCTATGGACTACAGACCTGGCTATATTTTCCAAAAAGTCAGTGCTTAGATACAGCACAGTGATAAAGTGTTTGCCTGGCAGACCTCTGAGTCTTGCTTTCATACCCCAAACAACAAAATGATTGACAGGAAAATCAATACATACTGTTCATAGCTTCTGGTGATGGTAATCCAAAGACTTTGAAAATGAGGCCCTAGCTTTGTGTTGGGATAGAGAGTAAGAATTGATCTTAACTCATGAAGAAATCAGTAGATACAAGAAATCATAATAATAAAACAAAATTACAAACTCAGTGGATATAGAATAGCACTTGACAGCATCCAATCACACACTCAGGATTTGTTTCATTTAATTTTTCACATAAGTTCTCATGTAAACCAGGTTAGTATCAAATTTGGTATGTATCTGTGTATGACCTCAAATTCTTTTCCTCTCTTGCATTCATCCTGCAGTTCTAGAGTTCCAAGTATAAACCACCAAGCCGTTCATTTTATAATTTTATTTGATACCCTTAGCAAAAAAAGAAATAATCATAGATATGAATAAAAGGATTCTTTGTGAGATTATGCAAACTTCACAGTAGATGGTCAAGGACATTTTGTGTTTGATTGTGTTTTTTGAGCAAAGGAATCTTTTTTAGGATTTGTCGCTGATAGCTGCCTTTACAAAACTTTGGGAAGTGTGAGCCGAGAAGATTGCAATGAGTGTAAGGACAAATTGTACTGCAAAGAACTGGTCTCAACAAACAAACAGATTTCCCTAAGGTACTCAGCCTCCTTCCCATTTTAAATTCACTTTTGAAGGTGAAACTCTCCAAAGCTGTTTGTTGGTATACCAGATAAATGCCATCCTTTTAAAGATAACCCTTGTTGCATTTGTCCACATATTAAAAAGTAATATACCCATCTAGAGTCCATAAAAAGATTGCCATTGTGCCATGTACCAAGGATCAAAATATTTTATTAATGAGTGAAAACAAAAGACAAATGGAACAAAGCCAGACAATGAGAGATCTTGAAAATACAAGGGTTAAGGAATTTTGGTCTCTTTGGATACTTGGCAATGAGAATATTTGAAAGTATTTTCACCTTATAGTGGTTTAATTTCTCAAGAGAAAACAGTTGAACTCTGTATTAAGAAGCTGGTTCAATGCAGGGAGTTGCAGGGAATACAATGCTCATGTATTCTATTGTGGCTCCTAGATGACAGAGACATTGGTGTAGGTATCTGCACCTCAGTTAATAAGAGGTACACTTGACAGGTCTGGGGAAGTAACTTGAATAATGTTTAACATCTAAAGACAGTCATGGACAGATTCTTCAGGGATGTCATCTAGGAGAAAAGAGGGAAGACTGATAGCCATAGACTTATTAAATGTCAGTCTGTCTTTGTCTAGAAGGAGAACTTGGTATTGTGTCAGTCATCTGGCATCCTCAAATAGGGACTTTACTGCATATGAGACGTCACACTTATAGTTTGTTCCAGTGAGAGTTTATCTTATTCTTTTACAAGGACTGTAGCAGCCACAATGACCAGGATACAGAGTAGGCATCTGAGGTAACTAGACCCAGTCTTTGTAAAATATTGGCTCTTAGACTTTTTCAAAGACCCAGGTTAGGATCAGGAATCCCTTGGTAATGCCCTTTCTTTCATGGGCATAAAGATCAAAGGGACTGAGAACCTCATGGGGCTGCATAAGAGTCACCTTTAACTTCTTAAAAGCTTATTCATGTTCTTCAGTCCATTCCAAAGAATTATTGCCTCCTACAATAGCTAAATACATTAGTCTGGCAATGTCAGCAAACCCTTGTATCCAGAGGTGGCAATAATATATAATCTGTTGCCTGGTGGTTGGGGAAGAGAATTTTAATCTCAGCATCTATGTGGGCCTTTAACAATAGTCTATTCTCTTCTTTCAGATCATGCGACACACTGATGACTTTTGAAGTACAAATCAGAGCACTTTTTAAAATGGAGACACAGTTACCTAACTTTTCTAGAGTCCTTAAGAATCCTTTCATAGCTTCTGAACAGTCCTCTTTATTCTTAGCTGGCAATAAAAAATCACCCACATATTAGAGTAAGATAACATTGGTTACTCATTGCAAAAACAGCTCAAGTCCTGGTTAAGTACTTCATCAAAGATGAATTCCAGAGGTAAGTGTGTCCAAGTTAGTTTCCCCAGTTTTACCACTTCAGGGTTGACCTACTTGTATCCAAAGATAGACTGACTTAATTTTGATAGATGAATGCATCTTCTAAATCCAGCACAGTGTGACCTTATGCTTGAGTGGTATCATCCCAAGTAGAGTATATGAATTTGGAGAGATAGGTTGAATAGTGTCTATTGACTTGTTATCCTCCATCAAATCTTATACAGGTCTATGGTCTCGGTAACCAGTAATAATTGAGTTTTCAAAGCTGAATGGCATGGACTGAGTATTCCTTCCTCAAGGAGGCACTGGTTTAGGTCCTGATTCCTTCTCTGGCATCTGAACCAATAGGGCACAGTTTAACCCAGATGACCATAGCCCCTGAAGTCAGATGAGTTAGTCCTGGAGGCACATGCCTTGCCAGGCCAAGAGGGATTATCTTCAGCCCAGACAGTGGGAACATCCTTTTATCAATTTTCCCTTTACCTTGTATTCTGGGTCTTATCTTATGCCTTGGAGAGGATATATCCCTCACTCAAAAAGCAGATGATAATTAAGGAAATCCTTATTCATAACTTAGGTATTTCCTTTGAACCCAAGAATAAAATACTTATTTGGATTTCATTCAGGTGACTTCACCCATGCAAGGGAAGGGACATTAAGGAATAACAGTGAAAGAATTAGTTTCAGTTTCTTTTCTCAAATCAATAGTTCATTTATTACTTAAATCATATATATATATATATACATACATATATATACATATATATATATACTTTCCCCCCCAAATCCCCGTTGTACTTCCATGATTGTTTTATTCAGGAGTCCCAATGGCTTCTGTAACACAAAACATGATGCTTCCGGTCAATCAAGTAGTTTAATGGTTGGGCACAATTGAGAAGGTAACTATATAATCCCAGGGGTCTAAACATAAAGAGCCATGTACCCCATAATCTTTCACAGTTAGGACTGATTTTTGGCTGAGAAACACTCATTTGTGATGAAAGAACTGATTTTTGGCTGAGGAACACTCATTTGTGTTTCCAGTTTTTCTAATTCCTTGCAGTAAGCACGTTGGCCTTCTTGTAGGGGCTTTTTCTTTTGCTCCTGATTGAGTTGTCCAGGCTTGAAAGTGCCAGAAGCTGCCATGTAGTTGCTGCCACTGTGGCCTGATTTATTTTTATCAGCAAATCCATGTTGTCTCTATTGCTGAAAATCTTCTGGGTTATTTCTAATAACTCTGACTCATCCTTCCCATTATTTTCTGTCAATCTATCAATCTTTGGGTTTTTTCCCATGTACATCTACAGGCCGTTTGAGATATAAATGTTGTGTTAATTGCCTTTAGGATTGCTGCATCCTCCAGATCTATAGGAGAATACAGTCTGTATGGTTCCAAGAGGTGCACAAGGAATGCTGATGGCAATTTGTCTGGGTCTTGTTTTCCATCAGCTACTCTAGACATAATAGTACATTTGCATGCTTCCTGACTAAGACCCTCCAGCAGAACCTGGTGGTACTCACAAAGTGACCTAGGACATTCTTCTGTCACATAATCCAAATTTGGTCTCCCTCTGGGTAAAGCAAGGAGACATGTCAGAAAGTGGCTTCAATAGGGAAGACATGTCAGAGGCAGTAGTTAAGTGGTGTGACTTTTAGAGAGGTAGAGAAGAGGGAGAAGGAGAATGAGTTGTCCTCAAAGGAGGTAGAGCTGCAGAGGGCAAGGAGCAGTGTATGAAGGGAGTAGACCCTAATAAAATCATGTAGGACAAAATGTTTCAAGATCTTTTGGTCTTTATTTAGGGGGCTCAGAAGCTCTTCTTGCTATGATCAGGTCATGCCAACATGCCCATCCTGGACCATAGAAATCTTCATCAATGGAGTTGATAGGATCTTACTTCTGCCTAGGGTAAAATATATAAAATCTCATCCAGGTGACCAGGAATTCCAGGGGTGGGGTTGGCGATGGTCCAGACACCTCAAGTGTCAAAGGTATGCTTTGGAGGTCATTCAACCATTAAATGAAAGCCATTCCAATTCTTAAAATATCAGAGGTGATCCATGGTAAAAGGAGAATCAAAATCCTACTTAATTATACGAAGATACACATTGTAAAAATTTTTGAAAACACAGTCTAAAATAGTCTCTAGATTCATAGTCCTGTTACCCATCCTGTCTGTCTATCAAGCTGACCCAAACTTATACCATGGAGACTTACAATAAAGTAATAGTAAAGGCACACAATACAAAGCATAAAGCACCAAGGACAATGAAATAGGCTCAACAAAGGTAAAAGAAAAAGAAAAAAATATCAAAATAATACAAACAACAGCAACAGAAAAAAAACATATGGGTAAAGTGACAAGAACTTTTGCTTTGGACATTGGTCCATATGCGTTGCCAGGTACCCCTCTGTTCCCAGGCAGGATGCCACCAGAACTATTACCAGATGTCATAGAAATGGAGGACTTGCTATGACTTACTGCTGAAGGCCTCCTCAGAAAGTTACTTGTGGGATGATTTTTTCCTCTGCCCTTTCCCTCAGTAGTCTTTGGAAATAAGAGGTTGTTTGTGGTCCTTGGTACTTTGTAAATGTATGCACTCCAAGGTGAAGTGGCTTTGCATTTTTATGGAAGTGAAGGGAAGGGTCCCCAAGCTCATAGTGGGGTTTAATCCCCCTGGGGCTTCCAAGACTGTTTACCATCATCCAAACTAGAGCCAATTAAGCAATATTTATTTAGTACTCATAGGATTGACTCTTCAAACTGAGATTTGAGAGTACAGTGTAAGTAAACATTCCAGGCCTCATTTTATCTGCAAAATGTGTAAACTGGGGGTTTAATAACATAAGTATTTGGCAAATAATTTTACAGAAGTAGGTAGCAGATTAAAATATTTGACAGATTATCTTGGCAGAACATCTCAAGGTTTCTTGACACAGTGTCTTATATTATAAGGATGGAGTACATTTGTGTCAAGCTCCATTATAGAAAAAGAACATCTCAAGATTCCTTGATAGAATACCTTGTCCTTTTAGAGGAGAGTATGCATAAGTCAAACTTGAACTTTGTAGTAAATAGAAATGACTTATTCTGACCTCATAATAAATGTGTTTTTACCCTATGATGGAATTAGGCCAATCCATTAGAACTTTAGGTTGAGAGAAAGTGAAACTCAGGCATACCATTGAATATGGATATGTTACGTTGTGAAGCATCATTATCATCCCCTACTGAGAAGGCTCTGGTACTTTCTTAGTATTTTGATCAGGTTTGTTGTTGTGCCATCAGAGCCTGGAAGGCTATGCCCTCTTTAGTGGACACAGGGGGTTTCAAAGATTTAAGACTGGGACCTACTGAACCTTTTTATTAAATTTTGGTATAGGTACAAGAGTCTGTGGAATGTAAAGTGCAGCATGTTGAATTGGCTGGAATACTGGTGCACCAGCCTGCTTTTGGTGGGTCTACAGCAGATATGCAGATGTTGACAGCTCTGGAAAAGAAAGGATGATTGAATTCTGGCATGTCACAAATTAGGGAGTCAGACATTTACCACCAATTTGTTTGGAGAGCTCTTGTAGCAGCCCTAAAGTTTGGTGCCTCCTGTTAGTCATGTCAACAAATGGGGCATTTGAAGAGTGACTACTCAATGCAGAAGAAGGATCCATGCAAGGAGCTGGCTATTGAGTATCCCAGATGTTGCAAGGGCAATCATTGTGCAAAAAAAATGTAAATTTAAATATGATGTAAATGGCTGTCCCCTGGTTACTCTAATTTCCCCACAGGGAATCCCTCAGCCCCACAAAACAATCTTTCCTCAAAATATGCATCTCAAATGAGATGACTAAGAAGAGCTGGTAACTTCACATTTACTGGACTGTACCAACTGAGTCAGTAAAGCCCAAATTACTATCTATTGTGAAGGAAACACACACAAGTGGTCCCATCCTTGACCATACAAATCTTCATCCATGGGGATTGATTGGATCTTCCTTCTGCCAGTAGAAAATATAAAATCTGGTCCAGATGACCTATAATACCAAGGGTGGGTTTGGCAATGGCTCAGGCCACCTGAGTGTCAAAGTTGTACTTTGGAGGCCAGTCAACCATGAAATGAAGGCCAGTTCGGTATTGTAGACCATGGAGTTTCCTAGTGACTGTACCCAGCAGGACTGCATAAAAGTTTGATTGGACCACAGGCCTGGGTACCAGGTGACTGGAACTAGCAAGGTCTTTTGCTCCACCCCTTGGCATTGTTATAAATAGACCTTTGAAATAAAGTTCTTGGCCTGTTTGGATAAGGACCCAGGCCCATTCGAGTCTATCCTGTGTTTTCTCTCCCCTCTTTATTTCTAACTAAGTGTCTTATCCCTCATTCTTCAAGGGTCTCAGGGGTAAATAAGTTTGGCTGGTCCCTCACAGTCCAGGTCATGAAATATCAGCAGTGATCCTTGGTGAAAGCATAATCATAATCCAGCTTAATTATAGGAGGGTAAAATCATCAAAAAAAATTAAAGCACAGTTTAAAAGATTTTCAGGCTTCTTAGTCTTGATATCCATCATGTCTTCCTATCCAGCTGCCAGACTAAACCATGGAGATTTACAGTTAAGAAAAAGAAAACACACACACACACACACACACA
>CM010903.1:1876381-1886528 GCA_003704135.2 Peromyscus polionotus subgriseus
TCACAGAGATCTGCCTGGCTCTGCCTCCCGAGTGCTGGGATTAAAGGTGTGCGCCACCACCGCCCGGCAAAGAAGAGGGGTCTTATGTGCTCAACTATAGTCTTAAACATGATTCGTAGAAAATGCTAAGAATCCATAAGTTGCTAGGTCAATGGGCTAAAATAAAACTGCCTTCTTTTTTCCTGTGGCTCCTATCTGTCCAAGCTATTTGCTGTTCATCTGCAGGGTGGGGCAAAGTGTTCTCAATCGCTCGGCAACCTGTGTACAGCTAGATGCCTCTGATGATGGTTAAAGAGAAATCTGGAACTAGAGGTAAGGTTGGAGAAAGGAGGAAGTAAAGCTTAATTGGCACATCCACCAAGCCTTCTCAAACAGGTAGCCTGTATGCTTAAGTCTGTTCTTAGAGAGTACAGAGGTATCTCTGATAAGGTACTTTCCTCCATCTGGGGATGGACCTGGCCAGATGCTGCCCATGATGATAATTACAGGAAGGCTTGAACTGGGGTTCTGGCTGAGCATAGCTGTCAGCACAGAAAGTTATCTAATTATTCCTAGAAGTGGTTAAGAAAGGAGTTAAAGGTCTATAAAATAAGTAAGGCTATAAGAAAGGAGGGTCTGAGCTAAATTGTGTAAAGCTATTGCTTAATGTCCACCTGACCTAGGCAGTGTCTCCTTGCAGAATTTGCCTTAAATCAGAAGGAGACTTTCATGTGGACTGTTATTACTGCCAGTCCTTGAAAGTAGCTAAGGGAGATATCTGAGTCCAGAAAAAGCCTTTCCTGAAGCTGTCCTTCAAATACCTTGAATGTGTATGTCCAGAGAGTGATCAGTCCACACTGTTAGCCCTTCTTAGGGGAAAGTCAACTGGGAAAACTATGAAGGCACACATGATTTTCATAACAGAATACAGCTGATACATAACAAGCCAAATGTACCAAAAGCTCCTTGGAATTTGGTTTCCTCTGGAGGAATTCCTTGATCCCTCCAGGTAGTGACTTTGCCATAACCAGCTGAGTTCTTATGATATATTCCTGCAGCCCACAGCAACAGACATGGTTTTCTGCTTGACCATAAATACAGAACTGATGAGCTTAGGGAAGAAGCAATAAGTAACCGTTTAGTCTTAATTTGAAGGCAATGAGATGAGGAATTTAAGGCCAGGTGGTGTAGTAGGAAAGGCCCACAGGGTAGAAGAAATTGGCTCAGAGCATTTGCCAAGGTATGCACATAATTACTTCTGCCTAATGGCCTAGCAACAGGATCTGTCAGAGTTCCTGAATGTGCCCAGCCAATGAAGGACAATTACACAGACTGGGTGCTGGGAGGAGGGTATATAAGGCCTTCCCTGTTGTTAAATAGAAGAGTTCGTCATTTGCCTACAACTGACTCCTGGTGTCTGTGCCATTGATGCCATGCCTTCTCACCCTCCCCAGAGGGAGCAGATAGACTCCAAGCAACATTTGGCACTTGATGTGTGGCGTCTGTTACTTAGGTTTCCCAGCTCAGATTCTGACTGTCTCTCTCTCTCTTCACTCACCATGCTTGACAGCACCCTCAAGACAGTGTGTCTGTGAGAAGGCCTCTCAGTGTTATGTTCTTTCTGTCCCTTTGGCAGGTAAGCATTGAGACATCCATTTCTTTCCTTCTTTTGTGATGTCTGCCATGTTTGTCTGCCCATCCCATTAGGAAGGCTCATTTTTTTTGTTTTGATTCACCTAGCACCTCCACATAAAGATTGACCCCCCAGGAGGTGGAACCAAGGCTCGGCTCCCAATCACTGTCCCTCATCTGGAGACACCACTGTGGCCAAAAACCCACAAAAGTCTCCCTCTAAGCACAGGACATAAGGGTCTGATATAAATTTTCATCCCATTGAAAAGATGCGTAATCTTTTCATCACCACCGCCACTTCCCTGTCAGATATCTCTATGATATCCAATGATGAGGAGACGGATAATTTAGGTTCCACAAAATCTGTCAAGGAGAACATAACTGTCAGGTCGGGCCCCCTGAAATCTGGCAAAGTAACATAGCTTTCAATATTGGGCCCCCAAAATCTGTCAAGGATAATGTAGCTGTCATTAAATCATATGCTGCTACCCACTCTGCTTCACCACCACTGCTGGCAGATACCCTTCCACTGCAGTATTCTAGGGGCAATCTACCCCAATACTAGCCTGCCTTGGGAGGTGGCTACTCTTCCATGATGGCAGATGTCTTACAGCCCTCACAGCCTGTGCCACTGTCAGTATGTAGGCCCATAGAAGCCTTCCCAGTTAATATGGGCCCAAATGCTGATGACCAGCTCTGGATTCCCACCCACATAGCTGAACTCTCCCTCACCAGAAGGGCAGTCAATGAGTTCAGCCCTGATTCCCCCTACTTTCAGCAAGTCCTTGCTCAATGGTCCATGAAGTTACAAACTTATTTTGATTGGTGCTATTTGCTTAAAGCTGTCTTGGAGCCTCTAGTCTTTCTTAGCTGGAAATCAGCCTATGAGGATCAGGCAGAATCCCAGGCCCAGACAAATATCTTACTTAATGTCCAGGTGACCTATGATATGCTCACAGGGCATGGGGAATATGTCCATCCTGTGCACCAGGCACAGATTGGTTTGAATGTGTATGTTCAACAAGTCTTGGGCCTGGACCTCAAGGCCCTCATAGCCTTTACTCCCTGGGACCCCTCGGCTTACTTTTCCAATCTTATCCAACAGCCCAGGGAACTCTTCACTGACTTCTTGGCCTGTTTCAGTGAGGCAGCAGAGCAAAGAGTGAATGTGGGGCTCACTAGAGATATACTGATTAAACAACTAATTTGGGAGGGGCTCAATGTCTAAATCCATAATGCAGTTGCAGCCATGTGGAATGAGGATATACATAAATGGGTGCAGGTCACCAGAGATCTCAATCCTAGCACAGGTCCCATTGCCACTCTTGCTGCCTCACTAGATGCTCTCCTCACTGACAGACAGCTTGCTAATGATACCCCCAAGGGTCCCCAGGTAGATAGAACATGCTGGAGATGTGACAAGCCAGGCCATTTGTGACATTACTGCCCCTGGGCAAAACCTAGGACCTGCTGCCTCAGATGCAATAAAAGATTTCATTGGGCAAAAAATAGCAGGTCACAGCTTGCTGAAACACCAGCCCTTTAAACTCCAAGTAGGGCACTCCTCAGCCCTGCCAGTGAAAGGAGGCTAAAGTAATCCAAAAATCTATTGGACAATGCACATTTTTTCACACTCCCCAATGCTAAACATCTGTCCTGATGTACAAGCTGTCAACGATTTGGATGACATGGGTGTGGATGCTACCATTTTAAACAAGACTAAGGTATATCACTTTCCTCATTGGAAGTTTAAACTCAGTCTCCCCATCAGTGGTGTGTGAAGCCAACAAGATTCTAAGATGACCACTCATCCAGTCCATTGGAAGGACCTTGATGACAATCAGGAGTCATCCACCCTATCATTTCCAATGTACCTAGGAACCTATGGGGCAGAGATATTTTAGAGAATATGGGTATTGTCCCAACTAGAGATGACAGGGTCTCTTTTGATGACATCAAAGTCCATGAAAAGATAGGTCTTGTGGTCCACAACACTGCATGAGATCTGCACCTTCAGTTCTCAGGGCCATTGTCCCCATGAGATCCACTGCCATTGAGTCCCCAGCCCCATTCCATTGGTGTAGCTCTCAGATCAAGAAGTATGGGTGGAACAGTGGCCTATAATTGAACCCAAGCTGTCAATCCCAAAATAATAATTTGTAGAACAATTAAAGATGGGGCACATCGATCTTTGTGTAGTTAATGGTCTAATGTAAAAAAAAATGAGGTCTACACAATCAGGCCTCCCCCTCCCTAGCATGATTCCTCCTTCTTATTATATATTAGTTTTAGATATTAAAGATTGCTTTTTTCAAATTTTCCTGGCATCACAGGTTTGAAATTATTTTGGCTTTACTGTGTGTGAATCTAATATGCATAAACCAGCTAAGAGATATCAATGGACTGTTTTGCCCCAAGGAATGAAGAATAGCCACACTATTTGCCAGTTATATGTTTTTCAAGCTTTGGTCAATGTCCGCAGAGATGTACTTTTGATCCATTATATGGATGATCTCCTCCTGGCATAGCCAGATGCAGCCTTTCTGCATTAGACTGTTAAGGGAGTTTTAGAAGATCTTGCTCCAGATAACGTCAAAATGGTACCTGCCCTTTGCCTTTTTAGGATTTTCTATTACTAAGCAGGTCCTTCCCCTTTCCTTTAAATTGGGAATGAAGAAATTGTACTCTCTATCAGAATTGCAATAATTATGTGTCTTAAACCTTCCTTACCCATCCCTGACAAAGAGATGAAACTCTTGTTTTCATTGTTGGAGAGCATCACCTGTTCTTCCACTAAGGTTAGGCTTATCTGAGAAGTTAAAGAGGTGCTACAAAAGGTTTTGGCCATTCCAGCCACCTCCAGCTTGCAACGCCATGATCCCCAAAGACCTTTATTAGAAATGGTCCTCTGGACACCCAGAGAATGACTGGGAGTGTTATGGCAATCTGGGCCCCTTCTATGGATACATCAAGCATATTCTGTCCTGCACAAAATCACCTCTAAGTTGGACCAGTCCTTCCAACTTGGCCTTAAGGCATGGATGCTGGCACAGAGAACATATGGATGAGAGACAGATAAGCTTGTCTTCCCCTTTTATTTAAAGAACGCCCACTCCCTCTGAGCAGATTCTATCTCATTGTAGGAAATGGTTGCAGCATTCACAGGAATTACTGACAATCGTTTGCCAAAAATACAATCTTAGCAGAACGTCCCACACTTCCACTATAGATATAACCCCATGCAGTCCCCTCCTCCACTCCCATCCTTCACATTACTCTAGCCTTTTCAGATTCCAATAAATGCAGATATGATGTTCTTATCCATCATCCTAGCTCCAAAGATGTTACACATGTTATCCCTAGCCCTGTTCTGAGCTATTGGCCCTCTTGCCAGACAGCTAGAAAGCTAGATAGCCAGTAGAGTGCCAGATCCAGCCCATTAATATTTTTTTTTCTGATGCCCAATATGCTATACAGGCAGTTCATATGCTGGCCTTTTCTCTAGTCAAAGACTAGACCCCTATCACCAGCACCATGTTGCTCATACAAGATGTCCTAGGTTAGAGGACTGAGCCTTGGTATCTGTCACATATTAGATCTCATTCCAAATTATCTGGAATATTAGCTTGCGGAAATGAAATTACAGACACCATTATATTAACAGCCAGTGTGGATCTTCTGGAGCAAGCCAGGGCTCTTCACCAGCAATTTCATCTGTCTCTGCAGAATTTACATATACTTTTTCCAGAATTACCTGTTTCCCAATGTAAACATTTGTCTGGGGCATGTGCCACTTGTGCTCCTCTTGCCCCCTTAGGACCGCTTCAACGTGTGGGGGTTAAACCCCAGGGCTTGTTGCCTAATGCCATCTGGCAGATGGATGTCACACATCATACCACCTCTGGCAACCTTAAGTATGTTCACATGATAATGGATATCTGTTCCTCCTTTTTTAATGCCCCCATCCTTTCTGGGGAGAAGGCCATCAATTCTATCAAGGCCCTTAAGTCGGCCATGGTAGTTATGGGGGTCCTTATGGCCTCTCAATAATTTCATAACTTTCTTGGGTCCTGGAAGATTTCCATACCACTACCATCCTCTACAGTCCACAGAGACAAGCCATTGTTTTGATGACCAACAGAGGTCTTAAGGAGCTGTTGATGAGGACTATCTCACCAAAGGCTGGGAGAGATCCTCATCTGGCCTTAACAGAGGTCTTCTTCCATATGAACTTTTTTTCAGTTTTGATGAAATGGGGCTCAGCCCAACCAACAAGCACTGGGCATCTCTGCCAAGGAAATTGCCCCTGCTACTGGTGAGATAGAGAGGTCCTATCTTTCTTCAATGGCAGCTACCCATCCCCCTGCTAACCCATGGGAGAGGTTATGCTTGTGTTTTTTCTCAGAGTTCCACTATGCCAATATGGGTCCCAGCAAGAGATGTGTATTGGCCATGGATCAGCCTGCTACAACCAAGGATAAAATCACCCAAGATGGGTTATGTATATACTCCCTTTTCTTGTTCCCATTTTCCCTCTAAAGGCTGAAGACTTGTGGAGCCTTGCCTTTCCTCATTTTGTATGATGCCTTTTGAGTTGAGCAACATTATTTTAGCAGTCTGGGAGCTAGCTAAACATATTAAGGGCCCATGGTCTGCTAAGTTTCTATATTATCCATTACAGCTAACACATGAAATTTTCCAATTGATTCAGACAAGAGCACAGGTTATGGCCTTTGACTCTTTATTATTTGAAAAGACTTGTCATGATATAAAGAGGCTGTTTGATCCCTCCTGGATTTCACTTATGTTTTGATTGGCCGAGTGGTGCCTTTTGATCTTTCTCCTTTTTAAATGTCTCTTACAGTGCATCTGACAACAACAGGCAGCCACTAAGGAGACCCTATGGGTGTTAATGGCTCTTCAACATCCAATTCATAGCCCTCCACAGGAGTTTGTGCATGCCTGGTTTTCTGAAACTCAAAAGGCTGATGCCTGATACTCTCCACCCAGGGTGACTCCCCAGGGATGGACACTCTTGAAGGGCTGGTAGTCAAAGATGGGTAAGAGCCTGTTTGGCAAGCTAAACTAAGATAGGCACAGTCCAGTTGCTGAGCCCCCCTCCCCCAGGCAGAGTCAACAAGGCAGGAGCAAAGAACTCTGACTCCCGCTGAGTGCCCATGTAATAAAATAAAAGGATGGGTATATAGTAGGACATGCAAATAGCATCAAGGAAATTGGCTCAGACAAGTCGCCAAGACATGCACATAATGTACTTCTTAAGAGCCAACCTGGAGTCTGCCTGAGGGCTAAGCAGCAGGAGATGTCAGAGTTCCTGGTCACTGTCAGAGGTCCTGATCATGCAGAGTCTGCCTGAAGGCCTAGCAACAGTTCATGTCAGAGTTCATGATCATGCTCAGCCAATGAAGGATGACAACACAGACTGGATACTGGAAAGAGGGTATATAGAGCCTTCCCTGTTATTGAATAAAGGAGTTCTTCATTTGCCTTCAACTGACTCCGAGTGTCTGTGTTATTGATGCTATGCCTTCTCACTCCCTCCCCTGAGAAAGCTGTTAGAATCCAACAAACAAGGTGGGACAGATTTAAGATGTCCAGGCAGGTTTCCATATAATGAGAACCTATTTTAATGAGAGTGGGGAGAATAGCAGATTCACTCCTGGGGCATTGCTGTATCCTTCTGGGAGTAAGATTCTAGTGTTTCAGGATTTGTAGGAGGTGTGCACTAATGGCTGAGCAAGCCTTTACCTCTTCCCACAGTCATTGGGAGGTAGTCCACTTGTTATTGCAGGATGAAAGATGCTACGAAGTAACAGTGATTTGTGGCTGCCTCTCTGAGGATATAGAGTTCTGTTATGTTGTTATTTTGAGGAAAGAAGAAGGTCTATAGAGTCATAGCTATTCTGGCACTCATTATGTAGAACAAGATTATAGTAAAAACATGGAGATTTACCTAGTATACCTCCTGGGTACTGGGATTATAGGTGTGAACTACCATACATGTGAGAATAACTCATCCATTGTACATTGGATGCCCTACTTGCTGTTGGTAGTGCTCTGAAACAATTATCCAATGAAATTATGGAAGGAAAATTCCAAGGAGAATGTGAACCCAATGTGTGGATGATTGAATAAGAAACAGACTGCATTCTAGGGGAGTCTCTAAATTCTGAGACAACATTAGGCATGGAAATTTCTGGAGCAGGTTGGTAGAAAGCACATCAGAATGGTTTTGCTGGGTTTAGGAGAGTAGCAATGCTCTGGAGGTAGATGTAGATGATCTAGAGCTCAAAAGTGGTCTGTCCACCATGGCCAGACTCAGAATTAAACATCAAGACAAAAGAAAACAAAACCCAATATCTGGAGAACCCTATAATGCTAAGGAAGGTAATATTCTACATGGATTATTTCAAACTGGTCTTTGATGGGATGGCATCGGAAGGGATGAACACAGGGATCTATGGTTGAGTGTGAGGAATGGAGCAGAATATGGGGAGTGATTACCTATCTTGCAGGAAGCCTTGGTTGGATCCACCAAAATGAATGAAACAGGCTGGGAGGAATACAGCTGTCTTTCTACTACTTGATAATTAGATGTTGGAGATGTGAATTTCAAGGCCATCTTCAGATACATAGATGGGGGTTCCTTTGACACTCTGGGCCACAGAAGACCTTATTTCAATAAAATACAAACATACAAAATTCCTAGTTCACATTAGCGAGTCAGGATGTCTAAAACACAAAGGTGTAAGTGACTTATTCATTGTAATTTTCCTTTTTACATTTTTTCATTGTTTTTTCTTTATAGGCCTATCTCTAGTTTTTATAGGCATATCTGAATGCAGTTTGGAAATGTAACTCAGATCCTTGTACAACTTAGGTAAGTGTTCTACCAAAGAACTATGCCCCAGACCCTTCAACTGGTCTTTTAAGACATGGTGATATCTAGCCATTCATGACTTGGAAGAAATTACTCCTTCTTCAAGCTCCATAGTGATGGGCTGACAAAAGTTTTTCTTACATGTCGCCATCCTCATTTCTTCCTTATTCCCTTGTCATCTGATCTTGTCTCTCTTTCATTGCTCAATCTACCAGGATCTCCTGTGGCCTTGAACTATAACATCACAGGAATCCATCTCATAGCATTTTTCTTCCCAGGCCACACAGTGGTGGGATTACACTTTTTACAGGGCAACTGGTTTCTTGGCTTGCTGGGGGATAATTCTGATGCACAAGAACTGTATGAAATTAGGGTCATCCCATTCTATTCTAACTGTTTTTAGGATTGTTCTCATGACACTTTCCACATAAGTATGTACCAATGGGTGCTGTTGACGTTATATACTTGCATTCCTCATCTCTTTTACCTTACGTTACAAATGCATATCAAACATGTGGCTTTGAAGACTGAATTGAACAAAACACATAGATCCATGTGGAGATTTATCATCAGGTAAAGTTTCTGCCTGCAGCATTTCAATGCTTGACTTCATTTGGTGGAAGGAAAGAATAATCTGAAAACAGTAAAATTGGAGAGGTGTTGCATGGGGGATTCTCAGTTCACTGGCCTCCTACTCACCCAAAAAACAATGGTTTCAGCTTATTAGTTTAAATTTCGGTGATAATGACCTTTTTATATCTGCCTGGAACCAATTTCTGGTCCACACAGTGAAGCTGAGTCAAAGTGCCTGGGAGCTGTAACCTGCTCATCTGGAATTCAATAATAACATGAACAAAGGATTTATAGAGAGTTTTAATCAATTTTGTCCTGAGACACTGTGTATACTCATGAAAAAGTCTCTCAGACAGGTGCTTTTGCTACAAGCATCAGGTATGAATGTTGTCCATCTTAAGCGTATTAGCTGGAGACCAGATTTTGCATAAATTAGGGAAGTTTGACTCCTGATACTGATAAATGGAAGTTTAGAGTGGGGAGAGTATGAAGGCCTAAGTAAATGCACATTATTTACATAAACATGAGCATGTCAAGGATCACAATGTCTCAGATGCATAGAAAACGAAAGCTCTTTCCCTGGTTTTGGGATAGACATTGAGTCTATGCAGAAAATATTAATTTCCACTTTTTTCTCTAGGATAATTGCAGCTTGTTTCTGATAGGGGTTCCCTGGTTAAGTAGCTATGTCCCTACTCTCATTTGTGTGTAATTAATGTGTTGACATGTTGCTGGAGAATTTCTCTCCAGCACCGACCGCCAAGTCCCACCAGTCCTGGAGCCCACTTATAAAACAAACACACAGACTCTTACATTATTTAAACTGCTTAGCCATTAGCTCAGGCCTATCATTGTCTAGCTCTTACTCTTATATTTTGCCCATTTCTATTAATCTTTACTTTGCCACATGGCTTGTGGCTTACTGGTACTTTAAATCTTCCTTGTCCTGGCAGCGGCTCCAGGTGGTCTCCCTTTTGTTCCTCCTTCCTCAATTCTCCTCTCTCCTTGTCCTGCCTATACTTCCTGCCTGGTCACTGGCCAATCAGTGTTTTATTTATATAGAGC
>CM010903.1:1905142-1926154 GCA_003704135.2 Peromyscus polionotus subgriseus
CAAAATAAATTGCCTGTGATGAAAAAAAAAAGAACTAAAAAAAAAAGTCCTGGGCAGACATAACACAGACACTAAGAGACTAAAGGTGCCAGCCCAGACTATTATAAAGCAATAAATCCAAAAGAGTCTCTTTAAGAAGTATTAGGGAAATTTATTAAGTTAAATTAAGGAAATACACTCACTAATACAGAATGAAATAGACAGCAAAAGTAGTCCTCTAATGGGACCTGGAGCAAATCCACCTTGCAGGCAGGCATCAGGGAGAAGGAGCATGTGATCATCCTCCTATTGCTTTCAAGAGGTCACTTGAAACAACAAAAAGAAGCACCTCCTCCTTCTGGCCCTTCAGCCCAAGGTCATGGAAAGAACAAATACCATTGTATTTCTCCCCCTTTGTCTAAATAAGAAGGTTCTAAACTTAAGGCAAACTATATACAGTAAGAATGATTATCAAGTATTATCCAGGAAAAAGCAAATGATAATAACATAAATAAAATGGAAATAAAACCAACAAGCATAACATCAAACAAGAAAGACATGCCAAACATCCAGAAATATTCAGAACATAGGTAAGTGGCAAATTGCTGAGACACTCCAATAGCTTTCCTATCTTCAAGATTCTAACTCAATAACCTACCTCAAATCTATATCCTCTTTTTTTCTTTTTCTTTTTTTCAACAAGATCCCTGAATCTAATCTCTTTTGTTATTCTTTTTCTTTTTTAACCATTAACAATTAACAACTTGTAACCAACCATTTTAAACAATGACAATATCCATAACTCAAATGACCAAAAACTACCCACCCCACCTCTTGGGAATGTGGGTGTTGTTTTCTTAAAATTACTTCTTGCTGTCTCGGGGCAAAGGCATCTTTAGAGGATCCTGAAAGAGAAAATTTTTGGGTTAATCATCAAGTCCTGAGACAGTTAGCTGTATCATTTGTTGTCCAGTCTCTGCATAATGCAAAAATGCAGGGCTTATCTCAAGTCCTTGTTCCAGTAGTCTGTGAAGGTGGGTCATCTCAGCTAGCCATCTTGAAATTGTCCTGAGCAGTTTGTAGTACAAAGTTGATCTTTCAGTGGTGTTAATCAGCTTAATGGCCTTATCATATAGTCCATGTGGAATCTTGTCCATGTGGGATCATCATTGTGGGATCCTTTTATCCTTTTGAAGGTTTCCAAGTTGCTGTTAGGTGTAGTCATGTTTTCTTTTCTTTTTTCTTTCTTTCTTTTGTGCCTCCTCTGTGGTTTGGAGCAATGTTAATTGTATCTGTGGCAGAATCATGTCTCACAGCTAGTCCCAAGTTCCATTCTTCACCAAGATATTCTTTGATTTCAAATCTCTGTGAGCAATAGTTAGCTTTCCTAGGGCACCAACAATCTCCATGTGAAAATGTCCAAGACTGATTGCTGTGGTCAGAGCAAAATCAAAAAGGGATCCATACTCATGGTAATCTCACACCAGCAACAGCTGAGTCTATGTGCCATTGTTTTGTGGTCTGCTGCTATAAATCCTAGGATTTTTATGGCATAACATCATAGTCTGATAAATCTCTACCTCTTACATTCTTCCTTAGAAGAGAATATCTTTACAACAACTTCTCCCCACCATTTGTCTCACCAAATTTCTCCCAAATGACATTTGTCAATGCTTTTTTGTAACACGATGGTCTTGGCAATTGTTCTCTGAAAAAGTAGCAGTAAACCCTTCATCCCCATTAGCAGTTTAATCACCACCAACACCATGAGAAACAGCCGGCAACTCAGAGCTGCCTCCATGGTCTTGCTGCCATAGTTTGTGGCCTGGCCCCAGCAGCAGCTTCTCCTCAGCAAGTCTCCTAGGCTGGCCTCAAACTTGGGATCCTCCTGCTTATGCCTTCTTGAGCAAATCCTACTGGCATGTGTCACCACAACCAGGTGCATGCAGCTTGAGCCTGATCTGGGGCCCTCAAAGCAACAGGCAAGTGACTTTTTCAAGAATTCGTACCATGTGAGTTGGGCTCCAGATGTAATACGAATCTTAAAAGATCTTATTAGTAAAAACAAACCCAGAACCAGGTATTAGGATCAATGATGAAAGATCAGATAAACAAGCTACAACCAACCTCACCTCACTAATTTCTCATCTGATCTTGTTTCCTCAAATTGGAAGCCTCTGTGTCCTCATCTGAATGGATCTCAGCTGAACTGCTGCTAAAAGCTTAAAAACTTAACAGGCCTAGTTCCTGGACCTCATGCCTTGTATTGCTTTCTGCTTCATGCCATCGCTTCCTGGGATTAAATGTATATGTCACCATGCCTGGTGGTTTCCATTGTGGCCTTGAACTCACAGGGATCCAAATGGATCTGTGCCTCCCAAGTGATAGGATTAAAGGTATGTGTATGTGCCACCATTTTCTGGCCTCTATGTCTGTCTAGTGGCTATTCTGTTCTCTAACCCCACATAAGTTTACTAGGCTGCACAATATATTGGGGGATACAATATCATCACATTTGAGTACTTATATGTTCTAGCTAAGATATGTGAAAACTCTAACTGTAACTATCTAGTCTTCCACTTTATGACAGTCCTGAGAAGGAAAATAATAATACCTGAAAAAACAGAAAATGCAAGCAAGCAATTTAAGAAATCATTATCAGACTAGACAGATACAGCTGGCAGCCTGGACAATCACCTAAAGTTTCTCAGCATCATTGGAACATTCAATTTGGCTACAGGCCTAGAATATTTGTGGGACTATTTTCAGAAGCAGGGATTTTGAAAGACCATCTTACCTCATCTTGGCAGAATTCAGTAGTTGCCTTTCCTTGTGTCTTGCTCATCCTGAAAGGACAACGTTCATACTGTCAGCAGTCAAGGCAAGGGCAGTTCTTTGCCCAGCAGGCTATTTTGTGCCAAGAAGACAACTTCCAAATGCAGTGGCTTAGAAGCCCAACATTCTCTCAGGATCAGATTGGTGCTGCCAGGAGCAACTGTGTCTCATATCAATAGAATTGTAAGTTATGAAAACTTTTAAATGCCATATTCTCTAGGTCTATAAAATGTTTGAAGGTTACCTATTCATCTGACATGTTTCTGTAAATCTGGATAACCCAACTAACATATCTATAATAAATGACAAGCATGGGTGACTGTATATCTGTAAGTCTTATCTACCTAAATAACTTTAAGGACTAAAGCTTCACATTAACAAGGTAAATATTCTGTAAGCAGATGTACTGTACAAGAACAATGACCTCAAAATTGTGACAATACACAAAGTATCTTAAACAGAGGTAGAAATGTGTAGTGCAATATGATAACCATATCCTTAATATGTAGCAATATACAAAATATTTCAAACATGAGTAAAAACATATGTACAATACAACAAATATAGTTTTGTATTTGTATCAATATACAAATTATCTTAAGTAGGAATATTAGAATACTTTACATTTGTACCAAAAATATAAGAATCAATATCAGTGCAAAGTATCCATGGCTGATAGTTTGCTAAAACAGTTTACTAGTAGATACAATAATCTACCTTAATATACTATAACTATCCTTTCCTTTTTTCTTTTCTAAAGGAGAATACTGAGTCTAAATTTTGTTGTTACATCCCCAACCCTAAAACTATCCATCCATAATCTTGAGAAAAATGAATCCTTTGGGACAGGGGTATCGTTTTCTTAGGATTGCTTCATGCTGTTTAGGGGGTGATGGTATCTCTGTGCAGTCCTGCAAGAAAGCTTAGATAATTAGATATCAATAGGACTAGCCATAGATTCTACAGTCAGTCTCATAGTAATAAATAAGATTGTCTGAGTTTCTGGCTAGAAGTATGTAGTATGGTGGACTGTCTCATATTTTAACTGTCCTGAAGAGTTTTCAGTCCAAGGCTGATCATTGAGTAATGTTCCTAGGTGAAATGTCATCTTTCTGGACTGAGTAGGATCATTGTTGTTGGGCCCCACCTTCCTTCTGGTGACTTCAGAGATTGCTATTGGGAAGATATCTTTCACGGTGGAAAACTTGAATATTATTAATATCAAAATGGAAAGTTTGGGTATAGGGTGACTTGAGGAAGGACTTCCAGAAATCAAGGATAAGCATGGAAAGAAATAGAATCTTGACAATAATGGTCCCTAGATTATTGGTTTTCTCCTGTCTCACACCAGTTGGCTCTTCTAATATGAGACAGATTCTCCTAATTTTTCCTTTAACAATATGCTTTGGTTTAGAGAAAGAGAGAGACATATTTCATCTTCAAGGTCAGCTTGATTTATAATTGAATCAGAACAACAACTATTCTAGAGTTAAAAAGATATTGATATTAGGCAGTGAGATAATACTCTGTAGAGTATATTGGTACTGATAGGTCCTGCCTTCATGTGGTAGATAGACATCTAAGTGTACAAAACCTTATGATTTCTTGAAGATAGGTATTTTTATTATCCTGTAAAGACAAAATCAGAACCCTGCCCTACCCTTTTATGTTGAGGTTTTCTAACATCTTGTAGAGGTATCACATCAGTGGATGAGCTATTACACCTCCTCATAAAGTGGGTTCTCTTATTCAAAGTGAATTTTTATTAATTTTGTTGTTATCCATAGATTTTCCTCTCCTGCAGACACAAAAGCAAAATCTCTTTGCTAACATAGGACATATCTTGATTCCCATTCTGAGATCAACACATCTTTGAAGTAAACCAGTTGGATTAGCTTAGGAGTTTTTTTTTCTGGTCTCCACAGCTGTTGTTCCTTTCCCATCAGCATTGAGAAAATTCAAAGTTAATAAAGCATTATGTAATCTATTTCTAGGAGTCATTTTTTCATGTTTCTGTTTATTTAGCACATCTTTTACAGTTCAATTGGCTCTCTCTATGACTCTTTGGCCTGTGGGATTGTGTGATATACCTTTAACATGCTTTATATTATAATACGTCAAACACAGTCTTATTTTATTTCAGACATATGCTGGAGCATTGTCAGTCTTGATTTGTACAGGTATTCCCATGATGGCCATAACTTCTAATAGATGTGTAATCACAGAGACAGCCTTTTCAGAACTCATGAGATTTACCCATTGAAATCCTGAATAGGTGTCAATGGTTTGGTGTACATATTTTAATCTTCCAAATTCTGCAAAATGAAATGTATCCATCACTGAATTTCATTTCCTTTTATACTTTGAGGATTACTTCCTGCAGGTAATGGAGTCTGGTTACAGAATGAACAATTAGGATGTTTCTTTGACAATTTCCTTGGCTTGTTACCAAATTATGGAAAAGTCCTTTTTCAAAGCTTTGATGTTTACATGGTGTTTCTTATGAAATTCTGAGGCTTCTAGCAAATTAACTACTAATAACTGATCAATCTCATAGGTAGCTTGTGCTGGAGGACCTGGCAGACCCATATGAAATCTGATGTGTGTCATATATTTTGACGTTCCCTACTTGTGATGATTTCCTGTAACTGTATATCTAGGAAGTTATTTTATGTTATCAGGAATAAATTCAGCATTTTCAATATGTCCATAAGTATATTAAGAGTTTCTGTGAAGTCCATTATTACCATAAGAATGGCATACAATTCTGCCTTTTGTACAGAATTAAATCTGGTTGTTCAGTTATTATTAACAGACTGAAGTACCTGTGGTAAATTAGCAGATTCCAAAGAAAGAATCTTTTTGTTTAAGTCCTGTATCAGTTGCATTAATATCTCATTTTTGCTGTTATTATTAAGCCAATTTTTTTCAAAGATATGAGATGAATCACTATATTAATTCCTATTATGGTGAACATTATGTATGACCCAGGAAGGATGTATATGTCCTGTAATATCTCATTTATAGTACAAATAAAAAAGTTTTTAATTTTAAGAGTGGTAAAATTGTCTGCTTTTTGAGAAGTATTCAAAATTTGTAAAGAAAATTTTTATTAGTTTGTTTATTTATTAATCAGTTTAAAGTGTAAAATTATCAAGTCATTTACCTCAGATAAAATCCTCAAAAGGTTGTCATCTGTCCAGATATTCCAGGTGCAATTAACCAGTTTAGGTGAATGCCTGGTTGGTTCGATGATTTTTTTAATGTAGAGTATCATTGCTTGGCCAATAGGTGTCACACCAAAATAGGACTAGTGTGAGCTGACTCAGGCTCCCAAAATGGGCTCCTGTGAATTAAGCACTCACCCAGAAATCCCTCACCTGTTACCTGTGAGTACTAGGCAAAGCTGCCAGGATGACTACAGAGGAGGCAATACACCAAACAAACAATTAGAAGTGCTGCCTGGGACACCTGCAGACAGGCTTCATGCATGCACTGAGCAGTGGCTGCACACAAAATGGCAATGGCAGCACACAAAATGTTGGCAGTAGCAGGAGCAAGAGGCAGCAGGAGTTTCAAAAGATGGAGTTGGCAGCAGCTACACTGAACAATTTTAGAAGGAACAAGATAGTCTGCTGGTAGTCTCTAGCCAGGCAGGGGGGTCTATGACCCACCCCAGCTGCTACAAGTACAGAATTAGAAAGGCACCTAAATCAGGCACCTTTCTCTCTGACACAGTGCTTTGTCAATCAGAGAACACAGGTGCTTTTGGCAGTGGTTTCAAGAACTGCTGCCATGTGAGCCACCTGGTCTACAGGCTCCATGCACAGCCTCTGTGTGCAGGCAGTCACCTGAGTAGGGGTCAAGCAGTTTCCAAGGGTTCACATGGGCTCTGCAGAGTGGAGAAACTCATCAGCAGCTGCCCACATGTGTTAGGGTTTGATCACATGAGTAGCCCCAGTGGGGGCATGTGGGGCTCGGATCTGCATGGTTGGGACCAAGTAGCTAGCACATGCTTAAAGATGATAGTGAGGCAGGCTTGCAGCAAGCACATGAGCTTCTGAGGAAACCTGCCACCACTGCCACAGAGGCTGTGGGTAGGAGTCAGAGGGAGTGTGGGGTCTTTTTGTCATATGAGTGACACTTAAAGCAATAAATCCACAGGAGACTGTTTAAGAAGTATTAGGAAAGCTTATTAAGGTAACTTGTGGAAATATACTCACGAATACAGAATAGAGTAGACAGCTGAAGTCATCCTCTGATCAGACTGGGAACAAATCCTCACAGCCAGGCCACAGGATAAAGAGCAAGTGACTCTTCTCCATTTCCTTTTAAGACTTCATGTACAAGAACAAAAAGCACCCTTCAACTCTGGGTCCTGTAGCTCAAGCTCATGAGCAGAGGAAATATGATTACTATACTCAGCAAGACTTTCAAACACCATAGATGGAGTGCACAAGATATCCCAAGACAAAAGCAAATTTAAACAATCTTTATCCACAAATCCAGCCATATAGAAAATTCTAAAAAGAAAAATCCAACCTAAGGAAGGTAGATGCACCCACAAAAACACAGGCAATAGATGACCCCATGATAGCCAATCCCACGAAGGGAAATACACACTCACTACCACCAAAAGATAATAGGAATTAACCATCCCTGGTCATTGATATCCCTTAATATCAATGTACTCAATTTGCCTATAAAAAGACACAGGCTAACAGAATGGATACAAAAACAGGATCCATCCTACTGCTGCATACAAGAAACACACCTCAACTTCAAAGAGAGACACTGCCTCAGAATAAAAGGCTTACAAAAGACTTTCCATTTGGGGCCATAAGAAGCAAGCTACTATAGCTATACTAATATCTAATAAAATAGACTTCAAACTAAAATTAATCAAAAGAGATAGGGAAGACCATTACATATTCATCACAGGAAAAATCCACCAAGATGAAGTCTCAATGCTGAACCTTAATAAAAGTTAAATCACATATCGAACACCCACACTAAGAGTAGGAGACTTCAACAACTCACATTCTCCAATAGAATGGTCTGCTAGCAAAGAAATTAATAGAGAAATAAAAGATACAACAAATGTTGTGACTCAAATGGACAGAATAGATATGTACAGAACATTCCGCCCAGACGCAAGAGAATATACCTTCTTCTCAGCACCCTATGGAACCTTCTCTGTAATTGACCACATATTGGTCACAAAGCAAATCTCAACAGATACAAAAAAATGGAATAACCTCCTCTATTTTATTGTACCACTATGCCTTAAAGTTAGAATTAAAAAACAACACAAATTACAGAGCCTACAAACTCATGGAAACTGAATAATGCTCAACTAAATAAACACCGGGTTGAGAACAAAATTAAGAAAGAAAGCAAAGACTTCCAAGAATTCAATGAAAATGAATGTACAGCATACACAAACTTATGGGACACTATGAAAGCAGTACTAAGAGGAAAATTCATAGCTCTAAATGCCCACATAAAGAAGTTAGAGAAATCTCACCCTAGTGACTTAACAACACACCTGAATGTGGTAGAAAAAAAGAAAACATACCCAGAATGAGTAGATGCCAGGAAATACTCAAATTGAGGTCAGAAACCAATAAAATAGAAAGAGAACAGTAAAAAGAATCAATAAAACAAAGAACTAATTCGTTGATAAATTCAACAAGTTAGACAAACCCTTATCCAAACTACCTAAAAGGCAGAAAGAGGATACACAAATTAAGAAAATCAGAAATGAAAAGGGAGACATAAGAATTGACAACAAGAAAACCAGAGAACCATCAGGTCATACTTCCAAAAGCTGTACTCCACAAATATGGAAAAATCAAAAGAAATTAACAATTTTCTGGATTTATATCATATACCCGAAATAAATCAAGACAAATTTTTTTTAAAAAAGTCCAAGGCCAGATGGTTTCAGTGCAGAATTCTACCATAATTTCAAAGAAGATATAATACTGATACTCTTCAAATTGTTCCACACAGTAGAAACAGAAGAATCATTACGAAACACTTTTTTTTTTTTGGTTTTTTTGAGACAGGGTTTCTCTGTGTAGCTTTGTGCCTTGCCTGGATCTCACTCTGTAGCCCAGTCTGGCCTCAAACTCACAGAGATCTGCCTGCCTCTGCCTCCCGAGAGCTGGGATTAAAGGCATGTGCCACAACCGCCCGGCAATGAAACACTTTTTATGAGGCTACAATCTCCCTGATACCCAAACCACACAAAGATGCAACAAAGAAAGATAATTATAGACCAGTCTCTGTCATGAACATTGATCCAAAGATAATCAATAAAATACCAACAAACTGACCCAAGAACACATCAAAAAAATTACCCATCATGATCAAGTAGGCTTCATCCCAGAGAATCAGGGAAGGTTCAACATACAAAAATCTGTCAATGTAATACATCATATAAATAAACTGAAAGAAAAAACCCCACATGATCATTTAATTAGATGGTGAAAATTCTTTGACACAATCCAATAACCCTTCATGATAAAAGTACTGGGGAGATCAGGAATAGAAGGAACATACCTAAACATAATGAGGTAATTTACAATGCCTCAAAAAATAAATTTACTCAACTTCATATGGAAAAAAGAAAACACAGGGGATAGTTAAAAATAATCTTGTATGGTAATAGAAATTTTGGAGGTATCACCATCCCCAATTTCAAGCTGTGATACAGAGCTATAGTAATAAAAAACACATATTATTGGTATAAAGAGTGAAAGGTAGATCAATGGAATTTAATCAAAGGTCCATATATAATTTCACACATTAAATAGATACCTAATTCTATCTCATAGATGTCAAAATTATACAGTGCAAATAAGAAAGTATCTCCAATATTTGTTGCTGGTATAACTGGATGTGACCTTGTACAAGAGTGAAAACAGATCCATATCTAGTGCACATTTTTTAAAAACAAGTTAGTACATTAGGTTGGGTTAGAGTGCAGTACAGTGACATTTAGTAAAACACAATTAGTGTGTATTATTAATGAAACCCAAATAGTATAATTTAAAACTAATTTATTGTTTTATGCCATAGTGAAAAAGAAATGGAAATAGAGTGGGTACTCCATTAAGAACATGAAGGCACACCTTATATCTGAGTATTTAGCATCAAAATCTCATGTACAGTTAAACTCAATGTGAGGACTTTTGCCTCAGCACTTAGATGTGTGCACAGTGCCTCCTATCTGACTACTCTGGCTTGTAATTCCCTGTATTCTCCAAAATCTTCTTCATAGGAGATGGAGTTTGTACTGAATAAGTTCATTTTAAAAATTGTGTGAACACAAACAAAATACCCAAGTGATGAAAGGTAAAGAGGGGAAGACAATGAGATAAATGACTCCTGTTCATTTTGATATAACAAGTCACAGACTACAATGCCCTTGGTCACACTAGATAAGGTAGCATCCTGACTGTGTATGAAAACATAAGTTCAATGAGTGAGCAGGGCATCAGAGAAAAGCATCCGTAAGTTTACAACTACCATGTAGGGTAAAGCCACTGGTCACCACATCCTGATGTAGTGGGGATGCAGATCTGTTTTAATGATTGTATAAGACACCTGTCCCATGGTCCTATTATTCTTCATCAAGTCATGAAATATAATTGATTCCAATGAATAATAATTATTTCCTGATATATCAAACAGTGTCTGAAACCACAGGTTCTTGAACACCTTACTGAAAGTTCTATTTCTCAGACTTTCATTTCTCAGTTTATTGGTTCAACCAATTCCTGTTTAAGACAAACAAGGGCAAAGTCTGGTCTTCCCATCAAAGACACAGCGCTGGAGACATTTGCGGCAAATGTTTGTGGCAAAGTTGATAACTTTGGGCTGTCTTCTGACTCTGATTCTATTCAGAAGATCAAGACACACATTTGCAAATTTCTTGACTAAGACATGACCCTGGTCATCATAGCACTCAAGTGGGACAGGGTAATGCTCCTCAGTTAACTTGCTTAGATTGGCCAAGCTTTGCAGAAGGTCCTTCAGGGCAGACATGGAAATGACAGTGTCATAAAAATTTACACTGGTTAGCTGGAGGCACTGACTCAGGGCAGGCAGGAGGGCACTGTGTTGAGAGTCTCTGATACAGCAGTGCGTTATCTGCAGAGTTTGCAGAGTGTCTGCTACACTCTTGAGGAGAACTTGCAGAGCTGTAGGACAAAAGTTGAATAACGAAGCACCAAAGAGGATCAGATGTTTTAGCTGAAAAAGCCTCTGACACTGAGACAGGTGCTTCAAGCCGGAAGGTGAGAACTTGCGCAGTTTGATGGACAGAGACTCCAAGGGGGTCTTAAGGCATCTAAGGAAAGAAAAAGAGTTTAGTTCTGTCTCATGGTCTGGGAGGGCATTTTAGTTTTGACACTACTACAGAGCCAATGTCTTAGTTTAGTTTACTATTGTAATGATAAAACACAATGACCCAAAGCAATTGGGAGAGTAAAGGATTTATTGGACTTATGATTAAAAATACAAATCCATAATCCATCACTGAAGGAACACAGAGCAGGAATTCAAACAGGGCAACAACCTGGAAGCAGAAAATATTCAGAGAGGCCATGCAGATTTGCTGCTTATTGGCTTGTTCTCCATATCTTATTGAGCCTACATTATGGACAATAAAAGACAACCAGCACAGGGAAGGCAACACTCACAATAGTTAGGGCCCTCTTGCATCAATCAATAATAACAAAACTGCTATACAGGCTTGCCTATAGACCAATATCTTAACACATTTTCCGATTTTGTGTATCTACATCTCAAGTGACCTTAGCCTGTGTCAATTTGATGTACAGTTAGCCAGCACAGGATTCCATAAAGAAAGGTCAGTGTGAACTTATGTGGAGATGAACACCCAACACACGGCCTGTTTGTGTCTCCTCACTAGAGTCACCACATTGCCTTCTAAAGTCTATCACCATCACAATTGCTAGGCTCAGAAATGTGTGATGCAGCTTCTCATTACCAATTTGCCAGAGAACCAGAGATGGCCATTATAACCTAGAAGGAAAGGCTAAATACAGACTAATCCTGAATGGTTCTGACAATGTCTTGGCCTGTGTCTTGCAGAAACCACTACAGTTCCACCTTCCCTGCACAGCCCATGTCCCCCTTTTCTGGATCAGTCCCTGAAGTTGGCACTCTACCCTTTACCACCAATTTTGTTTCTACTAAGCAAAAATATGATCACAACATCTGTCCCTCCATTGTGAGTTAGCAGCTGACAGAGGTTCCCCACAGGAACAACATAGCTCTTGTTCACAAAGATATAATGACAGAGATCCCAAGGGAAACTCTGCATGTATGGTACCTCAATGCCCAAGGACCTACTACTCTGTCCTGTTCCCAACCATCAGGTTTTTCTGGACCCCAAAGAAGAATACATAAAACACATTAAGATGCTATGTGTGCCACACAGTGTGCCTATTACTAAGAAAGCTCTCTTCAAAATCTCTAAAAACATATTAGCATTTTATTGGTGAGTGGTCAGTGAAGCAAATGTGCATCTGACCCACTTAAGATGGTATGCAGACCTTTCTCAGATATTGTGATAAACCAATAGCTGTGAAAGTCACAGTGACTGACTGAACACAGGTGCTCATTAATCTCTAATGTAGTGGAGGAAAGTTTGCTGTGGTAGCCAAAACAGCTCTCTCTCCTTCCTTACCTGAACAACTGCTTCATGTGCTCACTGGAAAAGTAGGAATCATTGATGAGGAGATGCTGCAGACATTTGAGTTTGGAGATTTGAGCAATGAACCTAGAATTATACTTCTTTATATCTTCCAAGGTATAAATAGCTTTGTTGGTGTGAATGGAAATGCGTGCTAGATGGAGTTTGTGCAAATTTCTCATCTGGCAAAAGCAATGTGCAAAACGACTCAGTACTCTTGGAGTCCAGCGTATGGATAAATGCAATTCCTCAATGTAGTATGGCTTGAAAGTATTAAAAACCATCATGAAAAGCTTCTCAGGAGTATTAGAGATTATCATCTTCAAACAGCACAGTTGCACAGCACCTTGTTGCTGCTGAGCCCACTGCAGCAAGTATGCTTGCTCTTTATCCAGGTGAACATTTAAGTAAAAATCAGTGAGAACCTTCAAACGCTGCCTCAGGGCATATCTAGGTAGGTCATTCTCTTTTTGCTCCTTACTCAATGTTCCTGTTGAGCTCTCTCCGCATTCTACGCCAGGCCATACATCCCAGAAGACATGATGCATTTTCCTCAGGTCCAGGACTCGAAGCTTCGACCTTCTGTGACAGAAAAAGTTTCAGTGTGACAATGAAAGATCAGAAGTACAATAGAGTCAGCTGTCATTCCATTTCTCTAATGTCAGAAACACCTGTCAGAGAAGGGCCCCTGCAGGAGCTACATCTTAATTCTTGTTCTGTATCTCCTTTATGTTACTGTTGAATTCTTTTTTTTTAACTTGGGGGAGAGGACAGAGAAGAATAATCTTATGAGTATATCGACACTGAGGTGCCCTGCACTTCAGAAAGAAGATTACATTATTAGCCAAATTATAAATAGAGGCTCTACAGACTCGAAAGCTGAGAATATCAGACAACTGTAGTTGGCCACTGTCCCAATGTACTTGACTCCAGAATTCCCTTGCCAGTTACCCGGTAACTCCTATTCTATTCACCTTTGACCTTACCTGAGGTGAACCTTCTGTTTCAGCAGCATATCTACACCATCCAGCACAGCTTGTAATATCACTACATCAGGGACCTGCATCAGTGCCCCCACAGGAAGGCAGGAGAAGGGCCATTCTGCTACCATCACTGTCAATATCTTCATATGTCTGCTCCTGAAGGCCTCCTTGAACAGGGATGGGAAGAGCTCCATGGGCAGCTTCTGCAGAACTGAGATGGCCAAGGCCTCATTCCTCAGCAGACTCTTCATTGATAGTTCCAGGAGTGTGGATGGGGCCTCAAGGCTCATTCTGATGGCTCTTCAGACAGAAGGACCTGGTAAAACATTCAGGAGTCATTTATTTATACAACATCTAAGGGATTTGTATGTCAGACCCATCATCGGAACCCCCTCCCCAGGGCCATAGTTCCTGTTCTAGTAACAGTGAGGAACTCAGCATAACTATTATATCTGATAATCTCAAATCCTCATCCCCTTCAGCATGTTAATCCTTACAGAAGAACTGCCACAGGCACAGATTAACCATTGTGCCACCAGGTCTCCAGCTCTGATCCTCTGAATCTCTTTACCCTTGGGAAAGTTTATTCAAAATCAATCAATCAGACAAGGCTTTTGTGACAAATTGAGACTGATCCCCTTTTAAATTCCTTATGAAAGAGTGTCAAGGTCACTTTTAGAACCCACACATGTTCTCCATTCCATGTGTTCAATGTACATGGTAGGACTGAGGAGATGTCCTAAGTGTCTCACATATTGACCTCCTATATCCTTTTATGTTCCTTTCTTTTCATACCTTCCCTCTTTGACCCCATTTCCCAAGTAAATACTTCTTTCTGATAAGAAAGTGAATTGTTCATACACTTAATCTTCTTTAGATTATTTTTACTTAGTCTTTATTGACTGAGTCATAACACCTTTGTGAAAACAAAAATACTTTGAGAATTTGAATAGCTCATTGATTTATTTTCTTTGTTTACCTGCACATATGAGTGTATATATCAACTGATCTGGTGACATTTCATGCTGTGCTGGATGGTGTAGACATGCTGTTGACACAGAAGCTTTACCTCAGGTAAACTGAGAGTAGCTGCTAAATAAACCTGTTTACAAGGATTGTCATGACCTTGGCTAAGAAAGACAGTATGGAAAATGTAGTTTACTTTTTTAAGGTGTGGTTTTGCACACAGTGGAGGATTCAGTGGAATTGCCTATGTTTCTAAAGTTGAATGTAAGCCATTATGCATCCCAGGCATGTGACCCTGACCACAATCCTGTCTGTCACTGACAGTGTTCTTTATTAAATCTCCCATGTCTGACTAGTACACTCTCCCCTTAAAACACTGAGTAGAAGACTGGCATGAGAGCAATTTCCTATAATGACAACACTGTTCGGAAGTTATCAGGTGAGTTCCAAGAAAGTCTAATCTATAGAGTATTGTGTAGTTGGTAGCTGTTCCAGCTTTGACCTGGATGTACTACCCCCATTGAGGCTTCTGGTAACTGTCAGGCCCACCAATGGCCTGCCCCTGATGCAGGGCTGAGACACCAGCCCTTAAGACCCAAGGTCCAGATGTGCCAGCACTCTTGGTTCCTGGTAATCTTGGATGTTGGATGGTAGACTGAGTAGAATTCTCCAGAGAACACCGCTGGACTGCACTTTACCTTTCCTGCACCCTGTAACCTATCCCTTTAGGTGTTGTAATTCACCCCCTCAAATAAACTTCCCTTTTAACTACATGGAGTTGCCTTATTAAATACCCCAACAGAACTGAGAACCACTGGTAGCACAATTCCACTGGAGTATACAGCAGTGACAACTAGAGTTTAGAAAAGTCAACCTATCTGAAATAAAGGTTCTGTTAGAGTAAACAATCATGTAAGGAGTTATGGAATTACCGTCTTTTGAATGAACTGGCTGTTTCTTGTAAAATTCTTATGCAATAATAATATCTATGATTCTCAACATTTCCATGTTATGTGTTAGGTAATCTCATGATTGAATCTCATTCTTGGGCACAACTAGTCCTATGCATTTCAAGTATTGGATATTGGTACCCATCCGTGTTTATTTTTCATTAACATAAATCTGGCCAGGGCCATTCTCCAGACAAAAATATTTCAGTAAAGATACCTACCTTTTTCCAAGGACAAAACTGCACATAGATAAACATTAGCTCATCTCACTTGCAGATAAGAGAAAACAGCCACTAGCAATTAATCCTCAACTCCTTACTGTTACCCCAGTTTATTTGCACAAGATCCGAACTGAAGAGATTTATTGCTCACATTCCTGGGATAATGTTTTAGGCACTTGCTGGTTACTGAGTTAAAGTAGTTAATTCACTCTGACCTAAGGAGATTTCTAACAAGGCCAGGCTGATGATAGGTGGCAAGCTTCATTTCTTGTACTGTAAAGTATTACTTTACTAGTGACTTATACTGATATACAGACTCCTAACATTTTACCTAACCACTTCAAGATTATAGTTTTTGAACACATAAATTACTTTTTAGAATTCATTAATTGATGTTATCCTTTAGTTGACCTTACCATAGAATTTGCCTTCGGTCACTCCCCTCTTTGGTGGAATTGGACAAGCTCACAACTGTTGCTTTATGTGTGGATAAATATCACCTCTTTCTTTGACCCTGAAAACTTCAAGCCTTGAATGGCTTTTCCAAAGAATTATTGCTTGTGTACATGTATTGGTTCTCTCAGAGCCCTTGGAGATTTAGTAGAAAAAAGATGAGGACAGAGATGGAAAGAACAAGATAGAGATGAGAGAACAGCAGAAAAGACTGAGAGCAGAAGGGACTGTGAAGAGCTAAGAATGAGAACAGAAAAGAAGCTGTGTTGATAGAATTGACTTTGAAGAATAAAGAGAATGGACTAAAGAACTCACAGTGCTTAAGTTCATTCTATATCCCTCAAGTTAGAAGCCTCTGCAGGTTGTTAGACTATTCCATGGACCCTGTGAAAAAAACAACAAAGGCTGTACCTTCTATTGTTTTCAGTAATGTAGTGTATTTCAGGCCAATCCAGTTTAAAGGACCTCAAATAAAATTTAATATAAAATACCTTGATGTAGAAAACTTGGTTGTGTGATTTTATCCCAATACACAATTATTCTAAAAATGACAAGCATTCCAAGGACATCTTTTCAATTTTGCTCTCCATGCAGCCATGTCTTGCATGGATCTGGGATCTTCCATACTCAGGAACTTAACTCTACTCACAAGGTGTGGCTGGTGTTTGCTACCTAGATCCCTTTTATTTTAACTTTATTTTCAATTTTTCTTTCAGAAATAGTCATACAAAATAGTCATGGCTAAACAACCATATTCCCGAAGTCTCAGTTCCCCAATCAGCTAAGATTTGAATCTTGAGTTTGTAAAATTGTCAGCAGTTCACAGCACAATTTGTAATCTACTATTAAGAAGAACTTTTAATTCAAACAACCACAAACCTTACTCTGAAACATTATGTAAGGGACTCCAGATAATTAAACTAAAGCAGAACCTAACTTGAACTCCAAAATTACCCTAGGAAGCTATACAAACCAAGAAGGAGCTGGAAATTAAGGCTAGCCTTCCCTACCTAATACTCGGTCTCCCCTCAAAGGAATGAAAAGACTAACATGTAAATTACAGTTCAATAGACATTTTCATTAAAACCAAACCACACCAAAATGATACCTCAGAAAACAAAATCAAATCCAAAAAATGAAACAACCCTCAACTACTTTGTTTTTCCTTCTTAAATATAGAATCTTGATGTATAGTTGAATTGCTGATAAGGCCTTCCAAGAATGCAAGTAGCCTCCTAATCGAGGTGAGTGACCTACCTACTCTGGAAAATTGTAACAGAGCTCCTGTTTCTAGCAGGTCCAGGCAGTGAGTGACTCCAGACTCCAGGAATCTGATGGCTCCTCTGATCATTTTATCGACCCTTTTTGGACTCCTTTTACCTCAAACTCTCTCTATGTACCCTGAACTTCCAAGAACATATTTCTGTATGATTGGAATATCTATTGACTTAATCCTTTTTATGTTTATTTTTCCCAGTGTAGTTTGATTGAATCAAAGCACCTTGTGTAAAATAAAAACTATAAAATTAAGGAAAAACTGAAGAGAATATGCATTGATTGGATAAATATTTGGTACATGTGATGATATGCTCATATATGTGTTTGTGTTTATTTTGTTTATATTGCTTTAGTGTGTATATGTAGTGAATTTCAGATTAAGAGGATCAGCAACATGCTTTGAATCAATCACTTTTATATAGCTAATTTCAAGCAACCCTAGAATACAACCATGCCCATTTAGGAAGATGAAATTTTCCTTTTGAAATAGTTTGTTGAGCATTGTTTTATTACATTCTGTACCTGTGCTGTGGAAGGGACAGAAGTTTGAGCTGCAAATGAACATTGCAAGTGTTCCACCACTGAGGGACAGTAACAGATTTGATGCAAATTCAGGAGATCTGGGGCTTTGTAATGCAAAAGACATTACTGCTAATTGCAGATGTGGTAGTAATAAGGACCAGGCTGTGGGATTAGTTCAGCCAGGAGCCAAGAGGAGCTAGTCAGCAGAGAGACATAGAGCCCAAGCAGACTCACAATATGTTGTATAGGCTGTCAAATGAGCTGGTTTTGGCAACTGCTTTGACACTCCCCCTACAACTACAGATCTATTCACAAGGCAGGGTAAGATTATACACTTCTTGGATCATTCACCAGTGATTGCTTCTCACTGTTCCCTTAGCTGAAAGATCACAAGGTATGCTTGAAGTCAGTTATATTTCTCCTAATTCCCTCTGCTTCACTAGAGATCCCTTTCTGATTAGCAAAGTCAGTCAGTTTTCCATGTTGCAATTTGCAAAAGACGACAAAAGAAAAGCCAGGATATGTAGCACCATTATTTGTAAAGCTGACTCCTGGATTTTACAATGAGTTACAAAACAACCTAGAATTCCTAGCAAGTCCCAGAGAAGTCTGGATATTTCTAGTGAATGCAGGCAGGTGAGGTATTCAGGAACATCCTTGCCAAATTAAAAAGTATTTTGCCAGCCTGGCACATGAGACCATGTGTAAGTTAGAGAGAAGAAATGTCAATAAACAAAACAATTTTAAAAGATTAATTTGGGTTTCAAGCAGCTCTGCCGTCACTCCATGTTCTTTTCTTTCTTTGTAGCCCTGGGGGTTTAAGTCTGTGTTTTAAATAAGATAGATTTTTCAAGGTTCCATAAAGAGAACGTAGCCTAAGAGGGATTTCCTAGGACCAGGTCCCTTAATAGAGCAGGATGCTTGAAGTAGTGGGAGCTGGCATGGCAGTCCAAGAGCAGCCAGTGGAGCCAAGGAGAGTCCTTCCATTTGTGGGCTTCAGAGAACAGGGATTTTGTGTAGCATGAATCCTAATCTTACTAAAAGTAAAATATAAAGATATAAAAGATAGAATCTTAAAAAAAATAAAAAATAAAATAATCGTATAGAATCTGGGTCTTAATGAAAACCCGGAGCCAGCTATCTGGGTAAATGCTGAAAGATCAAAGAAAAAAAACAACAGCCATTTCTTACCTCACCAACTCCTCAGCGGATTTGGGAAGAGCCTGTCTCCAGGAATCCTTAGACTCAATGCGTCTGATTCCTCAGCTCAAATGACTGAGTTCCTGTCTCCTCCAGCCTTTTATGTCTTTCTCCACAAAGCCATATCATTCCTTTCTCAATTTTCTCAAAATTGCTGGAATTAAAGGTGTGTGACTCCCAAATACTGGGACTAAAGGTGTGAGCCATCACTGCCTGGCTCCATTTCTGTTTTAGACTGGGTTAATCTCATAGAGTCTAGGGTACCCTTGAACTCACAGAGATCCAGACAGACCTCTTCCACCCAGTGCTAGGATTAAGGGTGTGAAATACCACTGCCTTACCTCTATGTTTAATCTAGTAGCTGGCTGTGTCCTCCGATCTTCAGGCAATTTTTATTTGTTAGAGTACAAACAAGTTATCCCGACAGCTCTTGCCTTGGAGAAGAGGGCCCTCTATGATCAACAGATTAGTCAAGGTACTAGAAGAGCAATGTGTTAATTTAAGAAGTTATTTCTATTGACTGGCAGTGATGGTGCACACCTTTACTCCCAGCACTCAGGAGGCAAAGGCAGCAGGATTTCTATGAGTAAAAGGCCAGTCTGGTCTAGACAGTGATTTCCAGGATGTTAGGACTGTTCCACAGAGAAACCAAACAAAAATAAGTCAGTTTTATTTTTCCTACTGTACCCTGTACCCTGGTTTTGATACATAAGTAGGAACATCAGGTTAATGAAAATTACTAGATGAAAGATACAGCTTGTCTCCCTCCCTGTCCCCCACATAGTGGCAGAGCATTTTCTGCCCTTTAACACTTTTAGCATGCTCATGAAGATCTCTTGCTGATCGATAACCCAAATTCCCCCTCTGCATATGAATGTAACTATATGCATTCATTTGCTCTATGCCCCATCCCATTCCTCACTCCTTTCTGAGACAGTGACTTCTATTTCCCAGGATATTCACATTTCAGCCATCTACACCACGCAGACAAAACATCTTCTTGTACTTTTCTTCCATTGGGTCACAAGCTTTCATGTAAATTCCTCAGACTGGCTTTAACTCACTCTTAATCCCAGACAGACCTACACTTTGCACTTTCCTATTCATCCTTCTGAATAATTGCCTCTACAGCCTCCCATCAACAAACCCGAATTGTCAACATGAACTCAGACTACTCATAATTTTGACTTGACCAAAGATCACTTTACGGTTCTGTGTGCGTGTGGTTTTTTTAAAACAAGGTTTCTCTGTGTAGGTTTGTAGCCTGACCTGGAACTCAATCTGTAAACTAGGCTGACCTCAATCTCACAGAGATCTTCCTGGCTCTGCCGACCAAGAGCTAGGATAAGAGGTGTGAGCTACCATTGCCTGGCCTTAGTATTCTTTCTAATATCAGAAAACGGTAAAACACTCTGCTGTGTCAATCAGAAACCAGAAGGTGACTGTTAGTTAATATTGCATTTTATTGTGTTAGTGAGTGAATCTTGGACATCTACCACTTTTCCAGGGAACCAGAGAGAGAAGGTGTTCCATGCAGAAGATCAAACATTCAAGGCCATTCTGGGCTACCTAATGGCTTTTAGGTAAGTTTGTCTATCTGAGGCTCTATTTAGAAATATATATTTTAATGACTTACAGGCGACAGTCCAACAGTTGATAGCTCTGAAGGGAAGTTCAAGAATCTAGGAGCTGATCAGTCCCACAAGGCTGGGTGTCTCACAGGTCTGCTGGGATCAGGAAGAAGGAATGGATGAGATAATGGAGGTGAGGACAAGCAGGCAAAGAACCACCTTCCTTCTTCCATTGTACTTATGTAGTATTCCAAGAGAAGGTGTGGCCTAGATTAAAGGTGTGCCTCCCAACCTGAAGGTCTAGATTGAAGTTTGTGTCAGCCA
>CM010903.1:2019846-2031327 GCA_003704135.2 Peromyscus polionotus subgriseus
CTCCTGTCCCTACATTCCCTCCTTAGGGTGGTTGAGAACCCGTTGAAGCTCTGCAGGCGGGGCACTCTCTTGGTCTGATTGATACTCTTGGTCCAGTGGGAGCTACTGATCTAATTGGTGCTGATGGACTCTGTCTCAGGAAGCAGCTCTTAGTCCTATTGGCACTCATGGCCTCTGTTTCAGGGAATAGCTCTAATCTTGGCACATGGCTGGGTTGGGAGGGGTGGGGTTTGTGGTTTACCGGGTTTGGTGAGGAATGGTGGTAGTCTGAACTGTCTTCAGGACTGCGTATTGGCTTGGGACTGGGACTGCAATGGATGGTGGTGTGGTGGTGCAGGGTTGTGCCCCTGAGCCCCACCTAGACAAAGACTCACCTCTTAGTCCAATCTGGCATTAGCAGGCTCTGTCTCAGGGAACAGTTGCAGTCTCAGAGGATGGGTGGGATTCAGGGGAAGTGGGGCTTGTGAGTTACAGGGTCTGATGGAGGATGGTGGTAGTCTGACCTGTCTGCAGGAGGTCTGCCTGCCTACTGGCCTACAACTGGGACTGCAATGGGTGGTGGTGTAGGGGTGCAGGTTTGTGCCCCTGGGCCCCACCTAGAGAAAGACTGACCTCTTAGTCCAATCTGGTGCTGGCAGGTTCTATCTCTGAAAACTATCTTTTGATGTCTTTCAAACTTATACACTTTACACCTCTTATTGAATTTCTTTTCTTAATTTCTTAACAAGGAAAACTATAACTGTAACTATCTAACCTTCAACTCCCACAGAAACCCAAGAAAGAAATAATATTAACTGAGTAAGGAGGGAGTGCAAACAAGTGACTTCCAAAAAAATTGTGAAATGACAGAAACAGCTGGCTTCCTGAACAGTCACCCAAGGTTTTTCTGCAACATTGAGACATCATCTTTGGTGGAGAGCCTTAGCATATCTGACAGACTCATCGGTGAAGCTGAATTTTCTAAAGAGCCTTCTTACCTTGTCTTGGCAAGGATTGGTAGTCCTTTATTTTTTGCCTTGCTTGTCCATTTTGGAAAGCATACTATCAACAGTCGATGTGAGAGCACTTTCTTGCCCAGTGGCTAACATTTGCCACAATGAAAGTAAACACCATATGGAGTTTCTTCAATGTCCATCATCTTCTCTGAAGTAGATTGGTGCTGCCAGGAGTAGACATGTCTCATATTCATTAAACAAATGTTTATGTTATTAAAACATCTTAAGTGATATAATCTGCAGATCTCTGAAGTGCTTAAAGATGACCTGTAGATCTAAAATATATCTGTGCTTGACCTTGAAAATATACATAATATGATTACAAGCTATATTGTAATGACTAACTACTAACTTTCATTTCTTTATATCCTAATAGGTTGGTAATAATAACTGCATTTCATTGTTAAATGAACTGTATAGGTACAATACCTTGAACAAGATTAGAAATATATGTACAGTATTTTCTAACAAAATCATTCTCAAATTTGTATCATTACATAATTTGTAAACATTATACAAAAATTCAAGCCAATGTAAAATATTTAAAATTATTGTTGCCTTTTAATCTACCTTTTTATCTAATCATATATCCATATTCTTTCTTTATTTTTTTCAAAGCAGATTCAATAATCTACCTTTTATACATTATTTCTATATCTTTTTTCAGAGCAGATTCAATAATCTACCCTTTATACATTATTTCTTTATCTTTTTTTCAGAGCAGATTCAATAATCTACCTTTTATCTAAATTCTCCTTTTTCTTTTTTCTTTTTTTTCAAACAAGAACTTTAAATCTAATCTCCTTTGCTTAGCCTTTTCCCTGACCATTAACAACTTGTAACCAATCATTCTAAACAATGACAATGATCCAAAACCCATTGAATGACCAAAAACCACCCATCCCATCTACTGGAAATGTGGGCATTATGTTCTTAAAATTACTAACTATTGTCTACAGGTGAAGGCATCTTTAGGGAATCCTGAAAAGAAAAAAAATGGGTTAGTTATCATATCTGGGGGAGGCAGCTGTGTCATTTGTTGTCCAGTCTCTGCATAATGGGAAAATGCAGAGCTCATCTCAAGTCCTTGCTTGAATAGTTTGTGAGGCTGGATCATCTCAGCTAGCCATCTCAAAATAGCCCTGAGCAATTTGTAGTCCAAAGCCGATCTTTGGGTGGTGTTTGTCAGCTTAGTGGTATTAATATCACCCTAAGAGAATTGTCATTGTGGATCCCCATTCTCTCTATGGAGACTTCAAATTTGCTATTAGGCATGGTCAGGATTCCATGCAGAAAACAACAGAAACTCAAACAGGAAAACATGTACAGGCAGCTTTTCTCTAGACATAGTTAGTATTCTATATGACCAATAATATAATGACTAAAGTTTATATATATATATATATGTGTGTGTGTGTGTGTGTGTATTAATTGTATGAATTTTATATCAAAATTCATAAAAAGTTTCAAAGAATAAAAATAGATCCAAAGATTTATGTGATTAGTGGTAATAAAATAGTCACTTAATTTTGGTTTTTCTTCTGTCCCTTATCAGGTAGCTCTTCTGACATGATACAAAGATTTTGCATTTTCTTTTAACAAGCATGTTTGGGTTTAGAGAAGGAGAGAGCCACACTACAAACTCCAAAGCCAGCTTTATTTTTTATTTTAAGACACTCTTTTTTATTTTATATGGACTGGTGTTTTTGCCTGCATGTATGTCTGTGTGAGGATATCAGGTCTTGGAGTTACAGACAGTTGTGAGCTGCCATGTGGGTGCTGGGAATTGAACCCAGGTCTTCTGGAAGAACAGTCAGTGTTCTTAACTGCTGAGCCATCTCTCCAGGCCCCAGCTTTAATTTTAATTGAACTGGAACTGCATAAAGACCATCTGCTTTAAGTGTCTGTAGAGAATAGCAGAAACAAACAATTAGGAAGAATTTTGAAATTTTATATGTGATATACCAACAGGACAATTTATTCTGCTGTCTGACTGTCACCCTCAGAGGTCAGAAGAGACCATTGCGTTATCTGAAACTATATATATGGATGGTTATGAGCTACCATGTGTATAATGGGAATCTATTTGGGCTTCTTGGCAAGTACAATAAGTGTTCTTAACCACTGAGTCACCATTCTAGCCCCAAGCAAAATAGTGTTTCTCAGGGAAGCACTAAAGAAAATGTGGGTTCCTAATTTCTTAACTCAAATAGAGGTGCATATTGTATTCAAGCCATAGAACAGGTAGAGACAGAGAGTCTCAGTCTCTTCCACAGCTGTGAGCTTTTGCTTCATATGCATACCTCTCAAAGCTTTGAATATTTTGTTGATTAAAAGATTAGTAGCTACAAATGTCTGAGATTCATTTGCTTTATTTGCTTGCTTGTGAGACCCAAGTTTGCAATTCACATTAAGTTGTTGAGCACTGTATTTGAAGCTGCATTGAGTAGAAAATGCCATGCATGTAAGGAACATGATTAATCCTTGAATTTTAAGTTCAGTTCAAAGCAGAATTTAAGTGAAACTTCACATGGAAACACATACTTGCAATATTTGATCCCAATGTGTGTTCATGTTTGGTTTTCTACTAGTGTTTTAAAATATTTCAACATGTATGTATGCATATGTTTATAAAGTGAACTTTTTCTTACTGGATATATAGGACAAAAGATCTATTTAAAATACAACTAATATTATACTTTGGGAAGATTTAAATGAGGACATGGGTTACATATGTAGAATAATTTGGCATTTGCATTAAGCATCTTCTAGTTATTCTAGGTGGTAGTACCAGTAAGGGAAGGCCAAGTGGTTTTTTTTTTTTTAATACATGTATTGGCTAGTTTTATGTCAACTTGATACAAGGTAGAACCATCAGGAAGGAGGAAGCATGAATTTGTGAAATGTCTAAATAATATTCAGCTGTAGGCAAGCTCATGGACATTTTCCTAATTAGTGATTTATGGGGGAGTGCCCAGCCTATTATGTGTGGTACCATTTGTGGGCTGGTAGTCCTGGGTTCTATATGGAAGCATGCATATCAAACTATGAAGAGCAATTCAGTAAGCAGCATCCTTCATTGCCTCTGTATCATCTCCTGACTCCAGGTACCTGTCATGTTTGAATTCTTGTACCGACTTCCTTCAATGATGAAAAGAGGTATGAAAGTAGAAGCTTAAAAAAAACTCTTTCTCCCAAATTTGATTTTGGTCATTGACTTTCATTACAGCAATAGAAATCCTAATTAACACAAGTTGGAAGAAGAAAATATGGGGTATTCTATGATAGAGCTAGATTATTTTGGGGAGGATTGTGGAAGGATTTTGGAATTTGGTATAGAAATGCCAAATTAAAGGTCAGTTAGATGTTCTCTGAGTGCTTGGATAATAAGGTTGTTGAGGGCAATGAGTATGATGGACATCAGTTTTGTGAACTTTCAATGAGGGGTTTAAAGACTATACTGGTTTTTATTTGTTATTTTGAGTTAAGATTCTGTGGTCATGGTTAGTTGGGAGTAAAGAATCAGCTATGATTAACAAGTTATCTGAACTAATAAATTGACACATTTGCTTTAGTGGGATACTTGGTGGTCATCGGCTAGAACTGACATATTCACAATGAAGAGACTGGAATTATAGAGATGAAATCTTCTGTAAAGTGTTCCATGAAAGCCAGCACAAAGAACCTGGGTAAGAGACATGGCCGAGTGTGTACCTTGTGATGGCAGTCAATTTCATAGTGTAAGAGTCAGCTAGGTAGTACTGAGTTTAAAATCATGAAGTTGCCATGGATATCACCAGAGGTTGACACCCTAAGAGGCCAGATGATGCCATTGGTCAAAGTATAGCCTCCAGAGCAGTTAAAGACCCATGACTGAAGGGGGTATGCAGAGAAGTTAAAGCTTGGCACTGTGAAGAGACCCTAAGAGAGGCCATTTGTAAAACTGTAGTCATGTTTAAGCATCAGACCCAGCACTTTGGTGATGCCAGTATACAGGATGACTACCAAGAATCTCAGCAGCCTTGGAGTAGATACTGAAAAAGTTTAGAATACAAGCTGTGTGTGTTGCCAGGGCAGAGGCAGAGAAGTGATACAAGACTCTTGGAGGAACACAGAAGTTCTTGAGTGAATCCCAGACATTGGATATTGAGTTATTTATACTGATGCAGTTTGTTTTAATTTGTTCAGATTGTGACTGTGCCCTGTTGAGAACTCTGCCTTGAGAAGGTATTTGATTTAAGTTTGATTTTTACAAAACCCCATAGTTAAATGACTCTGAAATCTTAAAAATAATTTTGGATTTTTAAAAAGGAGACTGGTGTTTTGATGTTTTTGAATTTGAAAGGACTGTGGTACTTTCAAATGTTTTATATTGTGATGTTAATATTAATATGACATCATGGGGGTAAATTTTGGGGAAAAATTCTAATTAAAAAGTTCCATATTTACATGTCAAGATTACAATGATTCAGTTGTAGTGGACATTTTAATATCAACTTGACACAGGGTAGAGTCATCAAAAAAGTCTCTATTGAGAAATGTTCCCATAAGATCAGGCTATAGGCAAGCCTGAAGGGACTTTTAAAATTAGTGATTTATGGGGGAATTTATAGTCCATTTTTGTTGATGCCATTCATGAGGTGGTGGTGCTAGGTTCTATAAGGAAGCAGGTTGAGCAAGTCATGAGGAGCAAGCCAGTAAGCAGAACCCTCCATGGCCTCTGCATCAGCTCCTGATTCCTGTTACCTGTACTGTTTAAGTTACTGCCTGACTTCCTTCAATAATGAGCAATGCTATGGAAGTGTAAGTAAAATAAACACTTTGCCCTTAAATCTGATTTTTGTTCATGGAGTTTCAACTCAGCAACAGAAACTCTAAGACATTAATCATGCCCAATTTTCTGAGAAGTTACCATATTAATTTCCAAAGTAGCTATACAAGTTTACATTCCCACCAACAATGGAGGAGTGTTCCCCTTGTTACACATCCTCTCCAATATAACATGTCATCAGTGTTTTTTATCTTAACCATTTTGACAGGTATAAGATCATATCTCAGAGTCATTTTGATTTGCATTTCCCTGATAACCAAGGATGTTGAGCAATTCCTTAAATGTCTTTAGGCCATTTGAGAGTCTTCTGTTGAGAATCCTCTGTTTAGCTCTGTAGCCTCTTGTTTTTCATTATAAACAGCAGTGGAAATTCTAGGGAATGTCTTCCTTCTCTGTCAGTCCCTCTTTCTTTATTAAGCAAAACTCAGGTTCGAGTCAACATGTGGCTCTCATCCACATTAATGTAGCTGGCATCTTAGTCATTCTCTCCAAAGAAATATCTGAAATGATGTTAGTTTGTGGGTTAAAATATTTCCCTAGGGATTTTGGATATAAATTAATTTGCTATCCTCAGAGAGTGGGAAGAGATGTGACCTTGGCTGCATTTGCCTCCTGGGTGTCTTCTAGACCATTACCATCAGTCCCAAAGCCACAGAGTTTGGCATAGTTTAAGGTAAAAATTGCCAAGTACTGAACATGATGGCTGCCATCATGGTCCCCATGTCTGTCACTGGAAAAATATGGCAACAAAAGTGACATGAACAGGAAGCTTGTGGGTATCATATAGCAATCCCCAGTTTATGTTAGGTATTACCATACATACCACTGGTAGTAGTCCGTGACCTTCTTTGTGGAAGGCTCATGTTCTATGCCAGCACCTTCATGTTCTTCACTCTGCATAGGAACAAGCAGGAGGTAAAATATATTCATAGAACTCATGTCTCCTCCAGATGCTCCCTGGAGACCCACATTACTTAGAACATTCTAGACTTGATGAGTACTTTTTTGTCTCTCTATATTATTTCCTGCATCTTTCACATATGTTTCTCCCTTTCCTTATTTTTTTTAAGAAACCCAGTTATGGCAGTTGAAAACTTTGACACCAGTCACTTGGTGCTTCTCAATGGCAAGTCCCTGTATCTCCATCAGCCAATTCTTCAGACTGTCTGAGCCCTGTTTGATTGGATAAATAATAAAAACCATGCCTCAAATCTTTAAACTATTTTAATTGAATATATTTTCATAGCAATAATTTATCTATGAATCACTCTCAGAATATAAGTAGGCTTATGGAACTATGGTATCACAGGATCATGGTGAATAAACACAGTGGAGATTCTGCTCCAATATAAGTCATACAATGAGAAGCAATCACAAGTAGCCTGCTTTCATCCTAATGTTTAAATTCCTGATATGGCCATTTCTGCTGTGGGAGAATGGGGAGTTTGGGATGACTTCCAATGTCAAGCAAAGAGGCAGTCTGTAACTTATAGATATGTCACAATTCAACTTCAAGTTTTGCTTGAAGTCTTAGAATTTTAGGAAATGTGTGACAACAAATTAGACAATGTTAAGTCTTCCATTCAAGAAATAGAAGCCATCTGACTTCTGTCTCAGAGATGTGTATAGCATTCTGTTCAGCTGTAGAGTAAATTCAGTTTCAGAGAGTGAAGGGAAGCCAAGAGAGAAATATGTATGGCATTGTAGAAGTGATGACATTCATTTATAAAGTGTTTTGGAAAGAATATAATGTGTCTGAAACACTCCATCCAATATATAGAATAAACTGTAGCACAACAAAGGAAAATATAGAACTATATGATTAGTAGCACCAAGAAGCAGACAAATAATTCTATTGTTTTCCAACAGTATTCTATGAATAAACCACATCATTATTAGATAATCCAAAATATTAATTGAAATTCATGAGTTTACCTGTATTTACTGGCATATATGCAGCGCTCAAAGAGTCCCGAATAGGGGGCCAATGCTGTGCAACTATATTAACAGACTTGTTAAATGCCAAGTATATACTGAGAACTGAACCTGCATGTTTTTATGGATTTGTTGTTTGTTTTGGTTTTGGCAAGTGTTACTATAGCCTGGGTGTCTTCAAGGGTCTAAGATCTTGGTATAGAGTCAAGCAGGTACTGTTACAGATTCCCAGAATGACTCCATATATAGAAATGCTCACCCCAATCCTTGTGGCAGAACTTCTGCTACTATGACAAACACCTGACAGGGACAACTTAAGGAGGAAAGATCTGTTTTGACACATAATTTTTGAGATTTCTGTCAATGGTCACCTAGATCCTATGCTTTTAAGTGTTTATCAATAAAGCAACCTTAGGACAGTATAAGAGCATTGCAGAAGCCTCATATCCCTTGGTAGACAATAAGCAGAGAGGAGTGGGAAAGAACAACTACCAAATACCATTCATAGGCATGAGCCAGGAACCATATCATCAAAGAGGCCTATGAAGTTTTGCATAGGTATGGCCTATGGTTGAGAATATAACATGGTTGAGACTGTGATAGATTGTGGGACTTTTGAAGTTGGACTAATTGCATTTTTGCATTATATTGCTACAAGCTTATGGGGGCCAGGGAGTAGAATGTGGTCATTTGAATGTAATTGGCCCACATAAGAGCATAGGAAGTGGCACTATTAGGAGGTGTGGCTTTTTGCAGTAGGTATGGCCTTGTTGGAGGAACTGTGTCACTGTAGAGGTGAGCTTTTAGGTCTCATATATGCTCAAGTCATGCCCAGTGTCTTCCTATTGCCTGTAAGATGTAGCCACCTTCCCAAATTGATAAATTTCAGTACATGCAAGTTTTTTCTTTTTCTTTCTTTCTTTTTTTTTTTGCTGTGAATTTGTCCTTGGATGAGGAATTCTGAGGCCCTGGGCTCATTTCTCCGGACCTGTTCTGATGAGGGTGCCTGCTATGTATTTTTAGCTTTGGAGGTCCATGGTCACCTGACCCCATCTATATAAATTTCCTACTTAAAACTATTCTTTGATTCCTGATTCACTTCTCCTAACCAAATTTATGAATTGAAACATTCAGAAGTTGAGTGTCTTAGTTAGGGTTTCTATTGCTATGAAGAGATACCATGATCATAACTCTCATAAAGGAAAACATTTAGTTTGGGTGACTTGCTTACAGTTCATATGTTCAGTCCATTATCATCATGGTGGGACATGGCAGAGTGCAGGGAGACATGGTGCTGTAGGTGTAGCTGGGAGTACTGTATCTTCTAGGCAAGAGAAATTGGTCTGAGTGTCACTCTGAGGGAAGCTTGCAGAAAGACCTCAAAGTCTACCACAAAAGTGACACACTTACTCCAACAAGGCCACACCTACATCAAAAAAGTCATACTTCCTAATAGTGCCACTCTATTTAGGGGCTATTTTGTTTTAAATCAATATAGTGGGTACAGGCAGATATCTCCGCTCAGAAGAGCAGAGCGAAGAGAACTTTAGGGCAAGAGCAGTAATGGTTGAGGTTGGAGAGAAGAGAGGAAATTAGGTGAAAAAAAGAAATGGAAGGGATGAAGAGATGGCTCAATGGTTAAGACTGTTGGCTAATCTTCCAAAGGACCCTAGTTGAATTTCTAGCAACCCCAGTTCCAGACAATCTCAATTTGTTTTCTAGCATTTCTGGGCACTGCATGCAGGCACTGCACATAAATAACTCCAGGCAAAACATTTAGACCCCAAATAAATTTAAAAGTTTTAAAAAAGAAGATATATCAAATATGAATTTTAAACTAGTACAGAACACTTACACCTGAGTATGTGAGGAGAGATACCTAACCCCTTGCTACAGCCAGAGGTGAAAACAATTACTTTTATACAGTATTGAGTATCAGTAACCACTGTGCATATGCAGAGGAATGACTTTCAAATACACTTTCATAAATTGTTTATACTTTAATATAGTATCAACCATAATAACCCTTGTTTCCTAGATGCATTTAACTCCTTTTCCTTACAATTAAGACTTTGCTTTGTCCTGCAGGATAAATGTAACCATCAATATTTACCAGCTACAAAGCACAAGACTACACAAACGTGAGCTACCTGTTAAGAAAATACTAGTACAATACTGGCACAAATGTTATGGAATTAACTTATTAATTTTGCTTGGATTTAGGGCCTACTGCATGAAGTGGAACCAACACCTGATTCTGCTTAAAGTGACCAAGAACATGAAATAACTTATAGGCCTATGAGAAAAACATGTTACTGGTCTAATAAAGGAACATAGCAATAAATTTATTTCTAATGGTATTCTTATACCAATAAATCAGTGCCTGACTCAGACCACCAAAAAGTGGCTTTGTCTTGCAATAGATGAGAACTACTACATATAACCACAACTATACAATAAGATAGGAGAGACTCAGGAACACTCAGTCCTAAATAGGATGTCTTCATCATAGTCCTCCCCTCATGGGTCAGGGATCTATGTGGAAAAGAAGATGGAAAGATTTTAAGATCTACAAGTAATAGTTGACTTTTAAAAAATATCTTTCAGACACAACAGCACCAATGGACATATGAACTCATAAGGTTCTATGACAGCACACACACCTGTATAAGTTCAAGCCAAATGTTCCAACACTGAGAGGGAGAGTGGATGATGGAGTCTCACTTCAGGTTATATTCCATGCCCAGGACTAGCTGATCAAAATGAAATAAACTCAACAGAATCTTTGTAGGTTTTTATGTCATTTCTTTGTTGTTCTGTTATTTTGTTGTTTTATTAGTCTTATGCTTGCTTGTTTTTATTTCTATTTCAGTGTTTTCATGTAGATTTTCAGTGTGATTTTTGTTTCTTTTTGAAAGAGAGAGAAAAAGAACATAAAGTTGGGTATCAAAATGGGGAGGATATGAGAGGAATTAAGGGGAGAGAAAACAATCAAAACATATGAATTTTTATCAATAAATAAAATAGAGCAGCTGTAAAAGAAAATTATTTTTATTTCATTCACTGACTATATCAAAAGCCACAGATAAGTCAGAAAAAAAATTGAAAATAAACTCATATAAATATCAATAATTTCTTAAAATAAAACGTTAATTACCTAAAATACTAAAACTAATAAAGTAGAAGCAACTTTGCTAAAGCGTTTTCTATTGTTTTCAAATAACAGTTTAAAATTAGAAATTAGCACTGTAATAGGTTTTCACTGTTGACTGGAATATTCATAATGAGCACACTATTCAGTCATCTGAAGGGGATTAATAAAGAAGACATGGTGTCATGTTTATGCACAGAAACATGTCCACATTCATTATACAAAGGAGTCCTGTGTTAACAAGGTTCCATGTGATATAACTTTTTTTTTATAAAGTACACAAGTTTCTGAACTGAACAATGTACAACTCTACAGATGCTTTTAAATTACAGGTTGGTAATGATGTTAGGACCTTTTCTGTTGCTCATGCAGAAATGGCAGAAGCTGGATGCACTGGGGTCACAGCTCATAAGCAAGAAGGAGCTGACTGTGGAGAAACTTCCAGTGAGTCACAGACATACTTAGCAGGGACCAAGTGAGATTAATGAAAAGATTTAAACAGCTGATAAAGATGCAAGAAAATGGGTAATAGCAAACAAATGTACTGGCCAGGAAAAGGACAGGTTTTT
>CM010903.1:2036477-2056968 GCA_003704135.2 Peromyscus polionotus subgriseus
AAAAAAAAAAAAGCAATCTGGAGAGCAAAACAGTGCAGGGAAGTATAAGACTACAATCAAGGACAATATTGAAAAGATAATTGTTAAAATGATTAGCACTGTATGTAGGAGCTTCAGGCTGTAACAATAAGATGACCTGAGGGCAGAACTCCAAGAGCTAAGGCTCCTTATGAGTGGAGCAACCTTAGTATTCTTCTGTCCCAACAAACCAAACAGGGAGGTTTTTCACCAGCTTGTGTACACAGAAGCTGCTGCAGCAACTGACCCAATGAAGGAAGGCTTCATCCCAAGCTGGTGGAAAACTTAGGAGTGTTTTCCAGTTCCTACTGGTTTAGGGCAGAAAGGATACAACATTGAAGTGAATCCATGAGGGGATCAATAAGAAGTTTCCCACAGGCTCAGGTATTTGATCACTTGCTTCCCAGTTAGGGATAGTATTTGTGAATGTTGTGGAACCTTACTAGAGAAATATGTAACTGGGAGTAGTGCTTTGAGGTTTGATAGCACAACCCAACGTCCTAGTATGCTTCCTGTTCATGAAATGTGACATTTGCTGACTCCTACACCTTCCCTGTCATGATGGACTATATTCTTCTCTGAAAACTGTAAAATAAACTTTCTTCCCTAACTTGCTTTTTGTTGAGGTATTCTATCATAACAGAAAAGCAATTAATCATCTCCATTTAGAAATTCAAATATATTTCTATCCATGCTACTTCATGTAGTTCAATTTCATGTGTACTAAATAGTGCTAAAATTCTGTTGTTTTTTTTTTTTTTGAAATAATTGCCTTCATGATTCTAACAGTACTGTTGCTTTTAAATTTTATTGATGCGGATAGTCAAACAGAGTGAAGACTTCACAGTTCATATCAACCAATGGAATGTCTGAAGTATTGCACAACTATGAAGAGAAGCTTCAAGTGTACAGGCATATACACAAAACATGTCACTTTACTTTGGCAGTTTGCACTATGTGTCTTTCTTGACGTCCATTATACCCACATAAGTTTCCTAGGGGCATGGACTGAATAAGTTCACTGAAAAGTGATTATTGATTCCTAAAATGTTATGGTGTTTGATTTCATATAAAAAATATAGAAACCTCAACATTAAGAGCTTCACGCCATTTTTTTTTTTCATTTCCCATGAGTGAGCACTGTACTGATACACAAAGAGACTATACAGACAGAAGAATATAAAAATACATTTGCAGGAATGTAAAGGTTTTACTCTCATTAACTGAAAATTAGATAAATGATACATTTTAAATAAAACAATGGCAAAGCTCAACAACTGTAGTTAAATATTATCCTTAAGAAAGCTTTTGTGTATTTTTACTTTTGGTGCTGTCAAGGATTTAACACACAGCCTCACATGTGGAACACAAGTGAAGCCTATGAAGCCAGCACCTACACTTTGATTTTTTGGGTTAAATTTTCCATTCTAACAATGTTTCTCACTTCAAATTAAAAATGTAAGAATAACTGTTTATTATTTGCTATGTGAAATCTCTTGTCATTCAATGTAGTTGGTCACGATGTCTTCTGTATTTTACTAAACAATCCATTCCCCACTAGCCTATTATCCTTACTTCATAAAACATGTAGTATCTTAATTCCTTTCCCATTGAATCGCAAAGAGAGCCCCGATCAGATACAATAAACTTGATAGCTTTATGTTGCAATTTTACATTATGCCATGCCTTTCATATGATAAGTGTTCTCGTTAGACCTTGTCAACTTGACACCTACTAGAGTTACCTGGGAAGAGGGACCCTTAAGGAAATTCCTCCATCAGGCTGAACTCTGGGTATGTCTGACTATCATTTTATTTATGACTAGTCTGGGAGGGCCTAGGCCACTCTGGGCAGTACCACCCCTCGTTAGATGGTCCTGGGTTATATAACAGAAGCTAAATCATGAAAAGCAAATGAACAGGCATCCTTTCTCTATTGTCTACCTTAGTTCCTGCCTCCAGGTTCCTACTATAGCCTCTACCCTGGCTTTTGATTGACTAAAATCCATAATGAAATAAACCCTTTCCTCAAGTTGGCTTTGGTCGTGGGGTTTATCGCAGCAACTAAAACAAATTAGGGCAATAACTCAGGCAATATTTAACTTAAAAGGTGGAGTAATACTCAGAAATTAGACAGACATGCTCATTTCCTACTGTGACCCTTCACTTCATTTTCCCAGAGGCTGCAATAAAAAGCCCCTGAGGTAAGCATTCTAGCAACAGAAAGTTGAGGCTGACAATTATAAATGGCAGCCTTTGCAAAGAAACACAACAAAATTAATAATTTATAACCTGAAGGCAACCAGGTGTATCAAAATTGTCTTCCAACTTCCATATATATGTTTTAATTTATTTTGATTTTTAGTTGTTTTTTAACAATTATTCTGTACACTGTAACAAAGCTATGGAAATAGATTTATTACTCTGATAAACCCTTCACAATAATGGTCATTAAGCACCTTCCTTAGTAAGTGCCAAGTGGACAATTTCATGAGCGATGTGTATTTTGGTATTTCTAGAGGTGGGAATCATGTAATAAAGCATGTGCTGTACATGAATGAAATGGCTTCTTAATATATGTCTATAAAAGCTTGACTTCTTTTAAAATTTAAGTTCTTCCTATACATCATAGGTGGCTGATGGTCTCACAACAGCCTGACAAGTATTGTGTGGTTTACATGCATACCACCACATCCAGTGATATACTTGAACTCTTGATGGGTGTTTTTTCTATCATTAAAAATAGTATTTTCTTAAGATTGCATTCCTGGATATGTGCAAGTGAACTGTGGCTGAAGACATTGCTATATTCATTCATGTTTCTGTCCAATATGAAGTCTCCAATGACTTGCAAGGTTGGAACTTCGACTAAAGACTTTGCCACACTCACTACATGTGTAAGGTTTTTCTCCAGTATGGATTGCCTGATGAGTAGTCAAGCTTGAACGCACACTAAAGGCTTTACCACATTTATCACACCTGTAAGGTTTTTCTCCAGTATGAGTCCTACGGTGACTTGCTAGGTGTGAATTTTGAGTGAAAACTTTACCACATTCATTGCACTTGTAAGGTTTTTCTCCAGTATGGATTGCCTGATGAGTAGTCAGACTTGAGTACACACTGAAGGCTTTGCCACACTCATTACACTTGTAAGGTTTCTCTCCTGTATGGGTTCTGCGATGATTAGCCAAGTGTGAATTTTGAGTAAAGACCTTGCCACATTCCAGACATTTATAGGGTTTTTGCCCACTATGGATTACTTGATGTGTATTTAGGTTTGAATGTGAATTAAAGGCTTTTCCACACTCATTGCACCTGTAAGGTTTCTCCCCAGTATGAATTCTCTGATGAATTGCAAGGCTTGAAGTCTGACTAAAGACCTTGCCACATTCATTACATTTGTAAGGTTTTTCTCCAGTATGGATTACCTGATGGGAAGTTAGGCTTGAACGCACACTAAAAGCTTTGCCACATTCATTGCATTTGTAAGGCTTCTCTCCAGTATGAACCCTCCAATGTCTTGCAAGATTTGAAGTCTGACTGAAGACTTTGCCACATTCTTCACACTTGTAAGGTTTCTCCCCACTGTGGACTCCACGATGACTTGCAAGATGTGAATTTTGAGTAAAGACCTTGCCACATTCATCACACTTGTAAGGTTTTTCTCCAGTATGGATTGCCTGATGGGTAGTGAGGCTGGAATACACACTAAAGGCCTTTCCACACTCATTACACTTGTATGGTTTCTCTCCTGTATGTATTCTCCAATGATTTGCAAGGTGTGAATTCTGAGTAAAGACCTTACCACACTCTGAACATTTGTAGGGTTTTTCTCCAGTATGGATTATCTGATGTGTATTTAGGTTTGAATGTGAACTAAAGACTTTTCCACACTCGTTGCACCTGTAAGGTTTCTCTCCAGTATGAGTTCTCCGATGAATCGCAAGGCTTGAAGTTTGACTGAAGACCTTGCCACACTCATTACATTTGTAAGGTTTTTCTCCAGTATGAATTACCTGATGATTAGTTAGGTTTGAACGAACACTAAAGGCTTTGCCACATTCGTTACACTTGTATGGTTTCTCACCAGTATGAATTCTCCGATGACTTGTAAGGTGTGAATTCTGTGTGAAAACCTTGCCACATTCATTACATTTGTAAGGTTTTGCTCCAGTATGATGCCTCTCGTGTACCAAAAGATAAGAACGTCGAAAAAAAGCCTTACCACATTCAACACATTTGTAAAGTTTCTCTCCAGTATGAGTTTGCTGATGATGTGCCAGAGAAGAAGTATAACTGAAGACCTTGCCACACTCATTACATTGATAAGGTTTTTCCTTAATGTGTGCTTTCTGTTTTTTCATAAGTAGTGAACAATAAATATCATCATCATATTCATGAACAATGTGTGCTTTGACACCAGTGAGAGGAATTCTTTGAGATAATAAAATTGAAGAAACACTGGTAATAGACTTAACTTCATTATCATCAATATTCTCTGCAGATGGAAATGGCTGCAGTTCAAGTAGGTTCCTTATGCATTTTCCTGTCTTCTTCCTACTATCTTGATGTTTACTATGGGTGGATTTATACTTCCTTTCACTGTCTTTCCACCGAAACTCAAAATCCTGTATGTTCTTCTGGATTCCTCTGAAGAAAAAGTCTTCAGTGTCACTGCTTTTATATCTTTCTGACACCATTTTCTGGTCTATTTCTCCTGAATCGCCACTCTCTTTTGGTGGTAAATCTTTAATTATATGTTCAGGAGAGTTGACTAGAAGATATAACAGGTTTCTGATTAATTACAGAAAGATATTCCACAGTGAAAAAAATTTCAGCAAAAATAACATTTACTGTGTTGACTTTATCAATTTTATGTACCAAAAAGACAATGTAAGCATCTTAAAAAGAATGATCCTATAATTAAGAACAGATGATTATATGTAATTTAAATAATCAGAAGAGTCATAGTTTCAAATAATCTATGACCAGATTATTCATACTGAATAAGATTTCATGAATCAGTAAAAGAGCATTTTTAATCATGTCCTAAAGGTACATACTAATTGCCAAAAAGGCTGTAATGCAACTGAAGGAGAAAAGGGGACATAACAGCATATTCTGTGTAAACGCACACTAAAATATCAAAAAATACATTAAAATAGAAGATAACATTAGTTCATTTATATAATGAATTAACTGGCAATTTTGAATGCAAAGCAATAGAAAAAAAGAGGAAAAGTTCACAAAAAACAGTACCAGCAAAAACAATGCAATAATCTCTTATAAACTTACCTATACCCATTCATGACAATCATTTTTTCAACATTAACAAGCAGTGCATGTCAGTTATACTGCACAACACACACAGAAAACAATCACGTGTTGGGCTTAGAAAATATTATAAAACATTTGTAACATTCTATGATAAAATAACCAGGCAAATCACAAATACATAAGCTCATAAATTGCTACATGTAGGAGCTAGAGAAATGGTTTAGTGGTTAAGAGTATATACTACCCTTGCAGTGGAGTTGACTTGAGTTCCCAGCACCCACACTGGACAATTCACAACCACCTAAAATACCAGCTCCATGATACCCAACACTTTTACCTGAACTCTGCAGGTGTGTAGGCACCTGAACACATGTGCATACACACACACTCCCAGTACACAATGCACATATACACATAATTAAAAAATGTGGATTAAAAATAAAATGCCATGTTGTATAATGATAAACACTTTCCTACTAAGAATAAACAGGGGTTTCTATTACAAAAATAGTACAAAATAAAATAAACATAACATTTAGCCATGCTATGCCTGTGTTTGTGTATGCAAGAAAGAAATGAAGTCACTGTATAGAAAACATAACTGTATAACCATGATTATGATAGTAAGGCTCACAATAGCCTAGACATGGAATCAGCCTTCCTGTTCATCAACAGATGAATAAAGAAAATGGTGCATACATCTACATATTACAGTATTATTCAGTCTCAAAGAATAAATGGAATACTATTACTCATTAGAAAAACTGACAGAACTGGAAATCACTGTTAAGCAAACTAAATCAAACACAAAGACAAATGCAGCACATTCTGTCTTACATATGGAAAATTTTCTAAAAAGGCTGAACAAAAAATTCATAAAGTAGAAGAGGGTCTATCCGGCAAGGGAAGGAGAAAAGGATGATAGAAAACCAGAGGGTGAGCATTATCAAGGCACAAAGTAAACATATATGGAATGTTTACCCTCTCCCACCAATTTAGACAAGCAGTATGTCAGTATGTTGCAGAATTTTGTTTACACTGTGTGAAGATGTGTCACTGTGGCTGGTTTAATAAAGAGCTGGATGGCCAACAGCTAGGCAGGAAAAAATAGACAGAACGCTCAGGGAGAGAGAGAGAAGCAGGGGATGCCAGCAACTCTAAAGAAGTCAGACACAGGGTACAGAGCAAAGGTAACATGAGCCATGTGACAGAATGTACATTGACAGGTTAATTTAAGTTAGAAGACCTAGTTGGGAAAAGGCCTAAGCTAAAGCCAAGCTTTCATAACTAATAAGTCTCCATGTCATTCATTATTTGAGGGTTGAAAACCCAAATATAGTCTGACAAGAAAGCATTTGGCACCCAATGTCCAGCAAGTAAATCGACATATGGAATACCTATATAAGTTGAAAGTTGAAAACAAATAAATGTTTTAAACTTGGCTTTCTTGTGACTATGGTCTATCAGGTAGGCTCACTTCTCAAGGTGTACAAAGGCAAGGCTCCTTTAAAAGGGCCCGCTGTACAGCAGAGCACTTGGGCAGCCATCTCGCTAGGTAGCCATCTTGGTCTCAGCAACTTTCCAGAGATGGGATGATGAAGAGTGGCTGGGATGGTTAGGCCAAAGGAGGAAGAGACAGCCACCAGGCCATGTGCAGAACTTAGCAGGTTAAGGTTTGGCTCATGCAGTCAAAGAAGCCTGTGCAGACATGCAGAAAGTCAGATCCTGGCCAAGAAAACCTCCAAACAGGTTACACTGTGCTTGAAATGTGCTTAGGTGATAAAGAAAAAAAAAAAAGGAGGGGGGCACAGAAAGTCCTAATAAAATCAATCAATCAGTAAATCATTTAAAAATAATAAAGTGAAGTCTTTAACAAAAAAATAAAGTAATAATAATAAAAAAGTAACATAAGGATGGGAAATACACAGGGCACTTGGAACCTCCAATGATGCTTTGCTGACTTCAAAATTTTTGAATGCTGATGCACAAAAGGCAAATGCTGGAGAGACACTGGATTGTTAAAAACAAACAAAACAACAACTGCAATATTAAACCAGCCTATATATTTTAAGAATGTGTTAACTTCAAAATGGAAGTCAGGAAATATGCTACATTCGTGGAGAGGTCATGCTTTCATTTCCACATGAAACAAAAAGCTTTGGATCTCTTCAAAATTAATGAAGATCATATTTGTTTGGCAGAAACCTCCTGAAAAATCTTGGCTACATAAGTGAAAAAAAAAAAAAAAGAAAGAAAGAAAGAAAGGAAAAACTACAAGACAGTTAATGTATATTCTGCGTGGAAAACTCTGAGGAATCTACAAAGATAACTCCAGCTAAGACTTCTAGCAATAGTGGAGAGAGTGCCTGAACTGGCCATCTTCTGTGACTAGACTGTTGACCCCTAACTGTTATCAGAGAGTCTTAATCCAGTAACTGATGGAAATGGATGCAAAGATCCACAGCCGCACACTGAGCCGTGCACTGGGAATCCTGAGAAAGGAAGGAAGGATTGTACAAGCCAGGGAAGTAAAAGTTGTCATAAGGGAACCCACAGAAACAACTGATCTGGGCTCACAGGTACTCACAGACCCTGGACCAGCAGCTTGGGTGGCTGCATAGAACCAATGTAGGCTGTAAGGATTATGTCTTTATTATGTCACCAGCCTGAGACATAGTCCCAGCCTAAAAAGCAGGCGTGCCCTTCCACGGGACTCTTCTCTCTCTCTCCTTGTATTCCCTCTGTACTTCCCCTCAGTGCTGTCTGTCTCTGTCTGTCCGTGCCCCACCCCACGCTCTCTCTCTCCTTTATCCTAATAAAACTCTAAAGAGGTAACCATGGCTTGTGATTCTTCTGCCACTGCAGCATCTAGCACTCTCTCTGTCACTGTGGCCAATGCAGGTGGCAGCCAGCCATGAGTACCACCATTATAAACCCTTCACAGGCCTTCACATGTGTAATACTTGTATAGCTTCATCTATTTGTGGAATTCCTAGCAGGGGGATCAGGGCCTGTCTTTAATGCTTGATCTAGCTATTGAGAACCTATTCCCCATACTGGGTTCCCTCACCAAGCCTCAATACAAAGGGAGGAGCTTAGTCCTATCTTAACTTGATATGCCATGCTTTATTGACACCCATGAGAGGCCTGACCCTTTCTGAACATAAACAGTGGAGGAGTGGATGAGGGGCAGAATGAGGATAGAGGGAGGGAACAGAAGGAGAAGGAAGTAAATTATGATCAGGATGTAAATAATTTAATAAAATGAAGAAAATGTAAGCTAGTAGTTCATCATCGATAACAAACTTGTAGTCATGTTACGTATGTTCTCAAGGTTAAACAGGTACAGTTTAGATAGACAGGTGGTCTTCAAACACTCAGAGACCTACAGAGTATAGTATTTTTAGATGTTTTAATAACATAAGGCTTTTCATGACAATGAGACACATCTGCTCCTGGAAGCACCAATTTATTTCAAAAAAGGATGATGGGCACCAAAGAACCTCCATATGGAGTTTACTTTCATTGTGGCAAAGTTAGCTAATGGACAAAAAACTGCCATAGCCTGGACTGCTAAAAGTATACCATCCAAATTGGACAAACAGAATACAAAATGTGGTGACTGATGAACTTTGCCAAACAAAAATAGGTAAGTCTTTCAAAAATTCCTGCTTCAGAAAAAAAGTCTGTCATATTCTAGCCCTTTGGGCCAAAGATGGATGCCCCAATGTTGCAGAGGACCCATGGGTAAGTGTCTAGGCAGTCAGTTTTCTGTCATTTTTAGTTTGGGAAGTTATTTGCTCTACATTTCCTGTTTACTCGGGTAACATTATATCCTTCTTGGGTTTCTGCTGGAACTGAAGAATATATAGTTACAGTTATTCAGTTTTCCTTGTTATCAAATTCAGAAAAAAAAAATCTGCATAAGAAAAGTTAAGTTTATAACATTAACAAATATAAAAACTTAAGTTGTTTATCTATGAAGATGTTTTAAGGTCTAAAAAGATACATTTAGGATGGTAAAACATGCTATGATAGAAAATGGTTTGTGTATAATACTTTGGACTCACTAAGAATAGGATAGATACTACAGTACGTTCTCCAAATTTGCCAGATACATATGGACTGGACATTGAAAATGTTAATTCTTTTTTGTTGTTGTTTTTAGAGACAGGGTTTCTCTGTGTAACAATCCTGGCTCTCCTGATACTTTGTAGACCAGACTGGCCTTGAATCACAGAGATCCACCTGCCTCTACCTCCTGAGTGCTGAGATTAAAAGCATGTGCCACCACACCTGGCAAAACAAAAATGTTAATTATCTGACGATTTTTCTTATTACACACACCACACACACACACACACACACACACACACACACAGAGTTTTACTGTGTTAGAGTTAAACTCTTTCTTGTTTACTTAGACAAAAACGGAGAACTGTTGCGGAATATTTAACCCCCACTGTGTGAAGATGTGTCACTGTGGTTAGTTTATTAAGAAGCTGAATGGCCAATAGCCAGGCAGGAGAGAATTGGGACGTCACAGGAGAGAGAGAGAATTGTGGAAAGATGTGGGGGAAGGGCAACACCAGCGAGACTCTGAAGATGTCGGACATATGGTACAAAGCAGAGGTAACTGAGTCATGTGACAGAATGTAGATTAATAGAAACAGGTTAATACAAATTGTAAGAGCTTAGGTGGGGAAAAGTCTAAGCTATGGCCAAGCTTTCATAATTAAAATAAGTATCTGTGTTATTACTTACTAACAGACAGTCCAAGGAAAGACCGACTACATTAATGATTAGTGTACAAAGTAATTTTACTTTATATATATATATACATATATAGTATATATATATATGTGTACATACTATATATGTATATAACAAAGTGATAACAAGACTGAAACATATTTTGATGTGTATGTATGTATGTGTGTGTATAAGGAAGTGACAATGAAGCTGAAACATATGATCACACCCATCACTTCAAAATTTGTACCCACTGTCCCTGCTCTTATTAAAACGTTCATCTGGTCTCACTGACAAGTAACTCACTAATATCTTTGATCCACTGGTAACTATCTTTACACTCTGTGCTTCTAGTTTAATTGAAGTGAATTCTAAATGTGAGTGAAAACTCATATATATGGGTTGAGAGATATAGACATGGCATTAGCCTACATGTATGTCAACAGATGAATGGAAAAAGAAAATACATAGATATACACAATGAAGAATAAAATTCCAAAAGAATGAATTCCTGTCATTCAAAGCAAAGTGGACAGAACTGGGAGGTACTGTGTCAAAGAAAACCACATGTGACAATTACCTTTTTAGTTTGTCTGGTAAGATATCCTCCAGGCTGACAGACATTGTAACAAACAGAAGGTTCTTCTTTTGAAGGACAAATACAGTTCATATAAAATGAGCATACACACACACAGATGCTACTGGTAATGGACATGGTGGTGTACTACATAACTTAGCCATTAAGAATAATGTCACAAGAGCAATATAGCCATCACACATACATGTCATCTTTAGTCTTCAGGATGTATAATCAAAAGCTGAGTTGCTTGATTGATTATATAGTAACTCTCCTTTTATTTTTTCTGATGTATCTATAATCAGTTCTTATCAATGAGTCCCAATCTAGACTGCCACCAACAGAGAACAGGATTTCCCTTTCCACCACATCCAGAGCAAGGCTCACCTTTTCTACACCAGCTATCTTAGGAAGTGAAGGTGATAACTCACATTGGAGAAAACTGGCATTTTTACATAACAGTAATGTTGATCTTCCTTTCATATATTTTTATTCAGTAAATGTGTTTTAATGTTGGGCATGGCAATGTGCACCTCTAGTCATCTACTGAGGAGTCTGACTGGCCTGTGCAATGCTTGTCTCAAAAAAAAGGAAGAATAAATAAAAGGTGGTAGAATGAAAAGAATAACCACATCTCTAATGGGTTGTGAGCCTGGTAGAGTCCGAGCTCAGCTAGCCCCTGAGCATAAGCACTACATCTTGCTCATCACACACACACACACACACACACACACACACACACACACACACGTCCATCCCCATTTTTAAGTTGGCTGTTTTCCTGCTTGTTTGTTTCAGGTTTCACATCTTGGCTATTAATTCACTGTTGGATATATGGTATGCAAACTCCTTCTCCACAATCAGAGGGAAATACCTGATGCTAAGTAATAAAAGCCTGTTCACTTAGTTCTTCTCAGTCAGTGATGGGAGATTTCATAATGGTGACAGTAAGTATGGAAGAAGGAACATAATGAGTCAGAGGAAACAAAACAGATGCTGCTACTGTATCATCCAGGAACTCAGCTTTTGAGTGTAGATCTAGATTACTGAAGATTACATGTCTTACATGTCTATGGAATGCCTGTACTATTCTTTGTGCTTTTCTTAGTAGCAAAATTATTTAATTAACCTATATATACATCACCAGCTGACTCTGTGTGTGTATGTGTGTATTCTATAAGTTTTATTTGTATGTGTGTGTATTCTATAAGTTTTATTTGTCCCTCAGAAAAAAAGGAAGTTCTAATTGCAACATCTATCAGTCTAGAGAATGTTTTACTGGACAAAATGAACTAAGCAGAGAACTATTATGTGCTGCTTTCTTTGCTAGTCTAATTGTTTCATTTTTTAATTTTCATTTTCATTTGGACAGAGTCTCACTATATAACCCTGACTGGCCTGGAATTCAGTTATGTACATCAGGCTGGTCTCAAACTCATAAAGACCCACCTGCCTCTGCCTCTCAAGTGTTAGGATTAAAGGCATGTACCAACAGGCCCAGCTTAGACTAATTATTTCGTAACAGCTCTGTTTTACTAATACAGTATTACGTTCAGCATTAATTCCTCTAAGGGTAGCACATCCAGTCACCTACTTCCAACTAGATTCACTTCTTCAAAGCTCAACGTCAGGCAAGCATGGAGGCAAACATGTAATCTCCTCACTTGTCAGGCTGACACAAGAAAAATGAGAGTTCCATGCCAGCGTGGTCTGCAGAGATAAACATTGCCACCCATCCTCGTCCCACACAGAATGTTCTGAAACAATTCACATTGCCACAGGGAGTCAACCATTTAACCATGACCTTTTGGTACAAACACAAAATGTATCTGAATTATAGCACTTCTGTCAAAACTTAATTAACTGACCATCAATGGTAGCTCATACATCTAATCCCAGAACTTGGAAGGCTGAGGCAGGATGCTTACCAAGAGTTTATGGCCAGCCTGGGCTACACAGTGAGTTTCAGATTAGCCTGAACTAAAGAGTGAGACATGACCTCTAACATATGAACAAGAAACAAGATTAAAAACAAACAAGACTACCTGGACACCATTGGTATGTTATGTTAAAGAGAGATAGTTAAAGGCTAAATTTTTGTACCTGTAAAGAATAGTGACAGATTTCTGTTTCCCATAGAAACCTTGTACTTGCCATTACGCAGTGGTGCAGCCTCCACTCTGCCCTCTGAGAGCTTACCTGCACTCATAGCTCTGATGTATTCCTGTCCATTTGATTTTCTGGTTATTATTGCCTCACTCTCCACAGTCCAGGGCCCTTTCTGTTGTTCCAACATAGACATAGCATTCAAATTAGGACGTGTGACTCCTGTTTATAAAAAGACAGTAACACCATGTACTGAGGATATTATAGAATGTATATCCTATGCTAATGTGAGGAGAGAGCATGTTTCATATGAATCTAGAAAAATACTTCACAAACTCCAGGAATTTCATGGGTCTAGTTATCTACTAAGAACTACTGAATCAAAAGCTTAGGGAAAGAAAGCAAAGAATTAGATATAATGGGACTCTAGTAGTCTTTTGTATCTAAGGTAAACACAGAAGGTAATAGTTTTTTCTCACTATATTTAGGGCAACAGTAGAAAATGTATTAGTGTTTGTTGAAGGTACCTAGACCTTGAAGAAATCACAGTAGAGAACAGAGACTGTTTTCTATGACTTACAGAGGTGTTTTTCTAAAGAGGTTTTCTATCCATTGCATGATTTTAGTCATAGACACTTGGAGGTCTTGAATTATTAGGTACTACAAACAGTAAATAAGGATTAAAGGTTTTGGGGGGTGACGATAGGACTTTGGTATGAGGAACTTGTTGTACCTCAAACACAAACTTTGTGTACTGTCAATAAGTAGGCTTCTGAACAGAGGTTCAATGTTCAGTTCACAGAAACTGTTCTGCCCTGATGTCAGGCCATCTAAAATTACATCTTGGAGTGATTCTCCTTCTTTGAACGGCCCAGGTAACATAGAACACCCAACATTGGAAACTTTAAATATGTGCCTTGACACCATGAGTCATGAACAGTGATATATGCCAGTAATTCCTGCATTAAGGAGTGTGAAGCAAGAGGACTGTAAGTTCAAGGCTATTAGACTTTAAAACCCAAATATACCAAATCAAAACAAAATCTACCATACGGGCCGGAACACAGTCCAGTGGTAGAGTGCATGAGACGTGAAAATCTTGAGTTCTATTCCTAGTGGAGAGAGAGGGAGGGGGGGAGAAAAGGGAACAGAGGAAGGAAGAAAGGCAGAGAGGCAACATGGTTACCCAAAGGCATGGTAGGAAAACTGCAAGGTTACATGGCAAAGATCCCAACTGTTGGAGTACGTCATCCTTACCCAGGGAGACCAGGTTGCTGTAGTTCTCCAACATAACATCCCTGTGCAAAGCCCTCTGTGCAGCGTCCAGACATTCCCACTCTTCCTGAGAGAACTCGATTGCCACATCCCTGAATGTCAACTGTCCCTAAAAGGAAACAAACATATTTCGCTCTGTGGACATTTAGGATTCTTACAAAGAGGTGAGAAAAAGGGGAAAACAGACTGAGTAAATTGAAGAGAACAAGTCACCTCCATGCTGTGAGATTATAAACTACATGTCTTTGTCTAGTTCTCAGACATACAATTCACCTGGCATGTCTGGAGTGATAAGGATGGATTTGTCTCCTATGGTGATGTTGAAAGGTGAAATGAGGTCCTCAGTTACAGGAAGGTTGCTGGGCACTAAGACAACCAAGGCAGGAACAGGACCAAACTTCAGGCCTTACTACCCATCCTCCAAGGAAAGGAGAAGAGTTGAAGGCTTAAGTGAACACCAATGATCAATGGTATTGAGTAATATGTGAGTGATGGAATCTCCATAATCCCTCAAAGCACAGAGTTTAAATTTCTTTCCCCACATCCTGCTGTGGGGAAAGAACTAAAGAGTGGCTTACCCAAAGAGGGAATGAAAGCCACAAGCAATTTCCTGTACCTCCCCTTTTGTGTCTTCTCTGTCCAACTGGTCATCTAGTCTTTGGAATGTCCTTTATAATAAACAGGAAAACATAAAGAGTTTCCCTTAGTTTTGTGAGCTGCCCTAGAAAATGGACCATAAAACTGGGGAGGTGTATAGGCCCTTGTTGCGTGCATTCTGTGGAACTGAGTCCTCTAGCAGATTAGTGTCAGAATGCAACTGAATTAGCTGACACTGGGCTGTTTAGTATGCTACAGAATTACTTGCTTAGTAACTGAGAAAAACACCACACATGTGGACTAGCCTAAACCTTCTGTTTAAAAAATGTGCGAGGAGAAACTGACCTTGTTTCTCCTGTGTTCCCAGATTAAGATGCATCAGGACAACACTATATCGCCCTAATGTCATTTTGCTTTATTGTAAGATATTATGGTATCATGTCACAGTGCATTCATCATGTATGTGGACAATGCAAAACAAATAAACAAACAAGCAAAAACAAATACAAGGTCTGCCCTTCTCATTCATGTCACACTCTGATACGTTCACTCTGTCCTCCCAAGCCTTTTTCACCATCTTTTGCCCAACCCCTCTGACGCCACTTGGTTCTTATTTGATAAAAGGAAAAAAAAAAAAAAAAGAAAAGAAAAACCCACAGGCTCATCTCAATTCAAGTAGTAAGATGTTTGATACACCCAATGTTTTCAGAGATGATGCCATGAGGTTTCCAGAAGTCAGCTTAGTGCCACAGTCTTGCAATCCCAGCACTTTGAAGGCTGAGGTAGAAGGATCTTTATGAATTCAAAGCCAGAATGGACCATACACTGAGTTCAGGGCTAGAGTGAGCTATAATATACTTATTATTTTATATGTTTAAATGTTTGTTAGGATGGATGTTTGGTAAGGCATATGTACCTGGTACCTAAGGTGGTCAGGGGAGAGGGCTATATCCCCTGAAACTGGAGTTACAGATGATGATGATCTATCACGTAAGTGCTAGGAATCCAACACAGGTCCTCTGGTGGAGCAGCCAATGCTTTCACCTGCTGAGTCATTTCTCTCTGTCCAGTGCAATAAAAGTCATTTTATAATCAAAAAAGCTGAAAGTACAGCTTAATGGTAGAGTACATGCCTAGAATGCACAAGGTCCTGTGTTCACTCCTCAGCACTAAAAATATGTAGAAAAACAAAACATGGTATTAAATAAACCCAAACATCCCAATTATCATGACCATCATTTTCTCCAGAGGGTAGAAAGTAGAGAGGTAACTAACCAGGTGTGCAGCAATCATCACTACACAGTGAGAGGAAAACAAGGTGGCAGAGAGGACAGAATAAAATGTGATGTGGTTACAACACAAAACCAGGTAAGCATAAGAGTGGATAACAACAAGACTATATTGCCTCATCAGTCTCATGAAACGCACACTCAGGAAGATGACTGATTTGACCTCTGGCCTCCAAATATACCTATACACACGAGCATGCACTCACATGAACATACTCCACACACACAGAGAAATGATAATAGACAGGTATGCACTGTATTCTTGCACTCAGGAAGCCAGACCGACCTACACAGGAAGATACTCTCTCTGAAAACAAGAGGGGGGTAAAACCTAATATCTTGGTGGTGAAATACAACACTCTCCATCCCTTATTCCATTTTTAGTTACTGAGATGCTCTCTTGGAAACAATGACCACTGACATTATTACCTGCAGTGTAGTGGGCTATGAAGAATGTAATTTCACAAGAAGGTCTCCTTTCTCCCATAATTTAAGAAGTATTTGTGTGTGCACATTAACATGTGACTTCCAAGTGTAGCTTCTTTTACCTACATCTAGAGAGCTAACAGTCCATTTACAAATGATCCTAAGGCAATCCTTAGTAGGCAATCCTTAGCACAGACTGTTCCTAGGGCATACTCAATAGAAGCTTCTTCCATGTTCTAAATCACAGGATCATTATGAGATGTAATCTAGTGATTATAACAGAGGCTATGGGAAAACATGAGCAAGGGCAAGTGAAATGTCTAGTCTACACTCAGTGCAGGCCAGCAGCTTTCATGCAGAGCACTCCAGGGAACAGAGAAACAACTGGGAGGAGGGGGGGGAGGTGACTCACTATACCTGCATGGCAGCCATCCCTGGTTCTTTCTGGTTCTTCATTCTCCTCCTCCTCCCAACTTCTTCCTTGAGTAACATGAGTATTTAGAGGTCAGTCCTGAATACCAAAAGCATACAATTAAGTATATCACATGTTTGCAAGGTGATTTGATAATAAAACCCCTTATTCTCTAAATAATAATAATCACAATAATAACAATAAAAGTATGGGCCTGGTGGCATACACATATAATCCTAGCACTAAAGTCAGAGGATTGTAAATTCGAAGTCCTGAACAAGCTAGTGATTTTCAGGCCATATGAAACTGGTAGAATCTTCTATCAAAATGGCAAAATAATAATAATAATAATAATAATAATAATAATAATAATAATAATAATGTTCTGGATAAATATAACCACCTCCCTTCCCTTTCGGAGATGAAGACTAATATATAATTCAGGTGGGACTTGAACTCAAGATCCTCCTGCCTCTGTCTCCTGAGTGCTGAGATTACAGGTACATTCGAAGCAGCTCAGCAAGACATCCAATTCCTACGCCACAGTCAGAGCTACTGAGAGGACTTTATCATGTAGAAAGATGAACCTTTGTAGCCCACTACATCAAGGGGATGTAAGAACAATAAACTACTGCAGGACAGACAACAGGAGACTTGACACTTTTCTACAGAACTTGATCCCTCCTCAGAAAGACCAGGAATACAAGGCTGCCTCTGCACACACCCCAGAATGCACACATGCATACACAAAAACACATATAAAATACAGACACAATAAAGTAAATATAGGCAGAGAGATTCTGCTAAGACTTGGGAAGAGCACAGCTGTCCTACTTGAGATACTGACGCTTACAAGAGGTTTATCTGGAATATTCACCTGTTTCCTTTGTGCTGTTCCTTATAATGAAAAAACCTAACCGAAGTGTTTCCCTGACAACCTAGAGCTGAACAAGCAAATTAAGAGCACTTGAGCACCAGCTGATGGTAGGTTCTATTCAGGACATGAGACTTGGAATTAAAAAGGGACAGTGGCATGGGATTGTGTCATTTGATATCATCTTTGGGTAGTGATCTAGATATGAATTAAATCATACAATATTAAGTTGGTGTCTGACAGAGAGCTGCCTGAAGGTGGCCAGCGGCAATTCATTCTATGATAAATGTTACCTGAAGGTGGCCAGAGGCAATTCATTCTATGATAAATGTTAAATGTTAGAAAAAAGAAAAGTCCCACCAGTCCTCTATACCACATCCCTGGCACAGAAGGGTGACCTTGTCTAAAGGAGTCCCATCTCTGTGTTATGACTGAATAAGGTCTATAAAGGGCTATCACCCTCTAACCTAAACATTATTTATTCACTTAGAAAGTGTCCATGTTATCTTTTCCAGACTGCCTCAAACTCTCCATCTTCCTACGCCAGTTTTGCTTCCACATGCTGGCATTACTGGCGTGTGACACCATGCCCAGCACAATCCCAGTTAACTTTAAACGGCACATGCCCTGAGGATAGACATTTTGCAATTCTTGTCCTCACCACTAAAATTTAAACAGAAGTTAAAAAACTTTTTTTCCCAACAACAAAAGCAAACTCAATAAAAATGACCGTATTATTCCACCAACTCCTCCCTCATCCAGCCGTCTCCTCCCTCATTCTGCACGGTTTCATTCACACCTTCCACCTCTTCTCTCGCCGCCCTCCACCTTCGGGCAGCTCAGCTCGCCTCTCCTCTCCCGCTGCCCGCCTCTCCTGCTTGCTTTCTTCCCTCGGACGGGCCCGTTATCCCGCCGCACGCCGCTGCTCTGTCTCCTGCAGCCCTCTCTAGCCCTGCATCAGCGGGCTCGCCCCGCACAAACGCCAGTCGCGTCTCCTCCCCGACCGCAGAAGCGTCCGAACCCGCGTCCCTGCTGCTGGCTGGCTGCCTCCTCTGCGGGCAGCCCTCGCCTCGCTCTGGGGCCATCTCTCTCCCACGGGCCTACTTCCTCAGTCTCGCGGCTCTCCGCGTCACGCCGAGGAGCTGGGCGAGCAAAGGAAGGTTGCCCGGCAAGGCTCGCGGTTCTCGGCGACTGCGCCGAGCAAGGAAACCGGTCTAAAGGATCTGGGAAAACTCACCGGACTACGCGACTTGCGCTGCGCAGATCCGCTTCCGGGCCGCGGCGGAAGTGCGCAACTTTGCTCTCTGGGTCAGCTCTGGAAAAGTAGGCGGAGCCAGAGAGCGAGTGATTGACGGTGACAAAGGGGCCCTCTCAGTCTGAACATTAGGAGAGGTAATAAGTCACTAGTGGCTACTCCTTTGCTTCTCTGATATTTCAGGTCATTACAGTGATATTGGAGTCCTGGTTTTTATTGATAAGACTAATTAGGATCAAGTTCCACATAACCTTAGTTCAACACACCATAGAGCTCTATTGCCACAATTATTCTTGCTTGACTGTCCCTTAAAAGCAAAGGAACCGGCTCACCCATAAAAGAATCCTCAGAAAACTACAGTAAAATGAAAATATTTCTTCCTTTTACATGTTTCTCTTAGGTGTTAGTCACAGTGCCTATAGATAGGGCACAATGCCTTTAATCTTTGCACTCCAGAGACAGAGACTCCCCTGGAAATGGATGTGAATCCAAAGGCAGCCTCTAACTCACACTGTGGACCATGCTGGCTTCTAACAAACGATACTTTACCCTTAACATCCTATGTATAAACAAGTCTGGCTCACAACCAAAATATGAAATATTTTCATTGGATAGTACAAAGAGGAATGTGTTTGTGAGCATAAGTTGCATTTCATTCCTGAAGATTGCCTAATTGTAGACTTAGTAATGTCTGCAAGGCCAATGTCCTGGAGGTCAGGCAGTTCATTCCTCTAGGCTTCTAGGGTTTTCCATTATTTTCTCTGAGATTTATTTTTGTTTACTTGCTTGAGTAACTTTGAGTATAGTTCTGGTATGAGATAGGAGAGCAAGTATCACAGGCTACCATTTAATAGCTGAAGGTAACTTTGAACTTCAAAGTCATCCTGCCTTGCCCTTACAAATAAAGGGATAGCAAGTAGATACCACCATTCATTCACTAATGACAAAGTCCCTAAAATTATTTGGAGTCATATACAAACTTTTTTTTAAAAATGCCTTCCACTCTTGATCAGATTTGTGAATCCACACCCAGGATATGCACATGGTTTCCAAAGATGCTTCAATATGCTGAGCATTTAACTGCTCTTGTACCAGCTCTTCTAAAGCCTGCCGTTTCTCTGTAGTTAAAGACCATTGCTGAATCCATACAGGCTTATCTGTTAATCATTTTAAAGGTAGAGCTGTTAGTGTCTTTGAAAGATCAGTAGTTGTTGTGCCCTGTGCTTGTACAATCTGGATGGCCAGTGACTGCTCTTTATAGCATTTCCTAATATTTCTCTCAGAGACATGTATTAGTTTATTGTTTTGTTCTGAGTTTGGAGAAATGTTAATCTGAGTATTCCATTGTTGTAATAGAACATGACCCCATAAACTTATAGCTACAATAGATACATATGACTTAATTTTCTCTCTGGCCTTGAGGCCCTATACATTCAAGCTATGTTATGTTTTGTTTCACTTGAGATAGTGTACCAGTCACTAACAGCTGAACATATACCCCCTGAAAAGACTAATTTGGATGCCAAAATTCTGGTGCAATTATTGTAACATCTGCACTTGAGTCTACCAAACATTCCAAGAGAGTGTCATTTATTTCTTTTATTCTTTTTCTTTTGGTTTTTCTTTTTTTTTTT
>CM010903.1:2057078-2072898 GCA_003704135.2 Peromyscus polionotus subgriseus
CGCCTGCCTCTGCCTCCCGAGTGCTGGGATTAAAGGCGTGCGCCACCACCGCCCGGCTTCTTTTGGTTTTTCAAGACAAGTTTTCACTGTGTATCTTTGTGTCTTTCCTCGAACTCACTCTGTAGCCCAGGCTGGCCTCGAACTCACAGAGATCCACCTGCCTCTGCCTGCCGAGTGCTGGGATTAAAGGGGTGCACCACCACCGCCTGGCAAGAATGTCATTTATTTATAATTTTTACAATTTCACCATGAGTTTCACATCTTTTTTACAAATGGAAAATCCATGCCTTATGATACTATGCCATATGCCATATGATACATCCTTAAATCTCCTTAAATCTAAGGTTTCCACTGAAGTCCAATTAGCTTGTATAAGAACATTTGGCAGTTCTTAAGGTTACTGAATAGATAAAGTTTGGTTGTTTGAAAGCAGGCTGTCTCTCTGTAACTGTATAAATTAATCCTGAGTTAGGTTCACTTTTAAATTCTCCTGTATGGGACTGAATTTCTTTATGATTCATTTTAACAGCTTTTTCCAAATCTTTTATCTTGGCACTTAAATTCACCAACCTTTTTAATGCTAAAATAAAAATGATTAAACAAATAATATTCATAATTGATGTTACATACATCCCATCAACATTAATTATTCTCTTACTTAATTGTTCCATTTTCAGAGTGCCTAATGTGTTATCAAACAGTGCCACATTCCTTCCATTGTAAAAATGTTTCTCATTTTTTAATGTAGGAAAAATTCTCTCTTAACTAATTTCACCCATTAAGGCATCTTAATTGACTCACCAAGTCTGTCGACTGTGTAGAACAGTAGAATCCAAGGGAATTTCAAAGCAGCTACCTAGTGTGGTGGTAGTCTGGAATTGGAATCCAGAGATAGCCCACCACTCACCAGGAGAAAGAAAGCCAAAGAGAGACTGGCGATGTGCTTCAGCCTGAGCTGTGAACCTAGGACTGAGCCAGGGGGCCTGTAAGCCCATAAATTGCTTTTTAATGCGTTCTTGCCACGTTTGTTGTGTGCCAATTGTAGATGAATTTCTAAGTGGTCTTATTAAATAAAAAACATGGAGCAAGATATAGGGGTGAAATCCTTAAAGATCAGGGAAATGAGGAAAGCCCCAGCTAACCATACCTCACCAACTCTGCAGCTTCCAATGCCAGTCACTTCCTTTCTACCCACATTACATATGCCTTGCTGTTCTGCCATCTGATTTGCTCTCTCCACCCAGCTACATCACTTCCTTTTCCTGCCCAGTTCTGTCACTTCCTGTCTGTCTATACAGATCTCCAGACCTGCATGGTTAACTATTTTTGGAATTAAGGCATGTGCTACTACACCTGGCTCTGTTTCCAGTGTGGCCTTGAACACACAGAGATTCTGTCTGTCAAATGATAGGATTAAAGGCTTATGCTAACATTACATGACTTCTGTGTTGTGGCTGGATTTTTCCTCTGTTCTACAGGCAAGCTTTATTTATTACAGTACTAAAAATATCACCACATTCCAACACAAATAAAAATCACCACAGTCAGATCTGGGATTGTGCTATGCATCCTTCATGGTCTAAAATTAAGGGAATAACACAAACATGTGAAAAGTCTGCCTGCCTTCTTTCATCTAATACTGAGTGTAGATGGAATTTGTGAGTTCCATCAAATGTCCCTTCTTAGAACGTGTTAATTTTAAGGGGTTGTGTAGGAAACACTATCTTCATAGTCACAAAAGTTCTCAGGCTAAGTTCTGTACAGAGTGTGATTTTTTAGGATCCATCTCCAGTTATTGAGTTATGTGAGTTAGCAATCAGTACAGCAACCATTCAAAAAAAGACAACTAGTGCATATTGTGCATCAAACCAAGGAAATAGAATACACTTTAACAACTATTTTATTGTTATATGATACAGGGCAAAAGGATGTAAATAACAAGAGTGGGTACTCATTTAACAAAATAAAGGCCAAGCTTGCATTTGGATGTTTAAAATCTATTCTCAGGTGCAGCTAGTCTCTAGGTAAGGATTTTTCCCTCAGCAACCTTTGGTGTATACATACTGCCTCCTCTTTGATTATCCTGGTTGTAATCCTTTCCATAATCCAAAACATTCTTCATAAGAGATGGTGTCTTTCCCAAACATTTCAGTTTGACATTAATGTGCACATAAACCACCAAACATTGGGAGGTAAAGAAAGGAGGACAATGTCATAAATGACAGCAGTTCATTTTGATACCTCAGATCCTGGACTACAATTTCCATGATCATAATAGATAAGGTGCAATTCTGATTTTGAATGAAAAACTGAGGTAAATGACTGAGTTGGGTACTAGATGAGAACATCTAGTTTCCTAATCTGACCATAAGTTTAAAATTAACTTGCAGAGGGAAGTCACTGGTACTTATCTTGAGAGATGTACACTTGTATGTGTAAATCTGTCTTTCTGATTCTACATGACACCTGTCCTCCATGGTCTCAATGTTATTCATCAAATCATTGCATAGTACCACTGAAGGCATAGTTCCACTGAAGACTATTTTGTTTCTGAGGCATCAAAGAGTATCAGAAACCACATGTTTTGGACACCTTACTGAAGTCTTAATCTCTGAATTTCTTTCTCAGAATCCAGAAGCAACCTATTTCTGTTCATGACAAACACTGACAAAGTCTGGTCTTCTGGTCATAGACACAGCGCTGAAAACATTGAGGGCAAAACTCTGTTCCAAAGGAGACTTTCTTGGGCTGTCTCTTGGATCTGAGTATATCCAGGAGATCAGGACAGAGTTTGGCAAATTTGTCAACAATGACGTGACCACTTTCACCATAGCATTCCAGTGGAGCAGGGTAAAACTCCTCAGTCAGTTTGCTTAGGTGGGTCATGCTTTGGAGAAGTTCCTTCAGGAGAGACGTGGATAGGTCATTGTCATATAAGTTGACCCTGGTTAGCTGGAGGCACTGGCTCAGGGCAGGCAGGAGGGCACTGAGATGAGAGTCGCCCATCCTGCAGTGTTCTAACTCCAGGCTCTGAAGAGTGTCTCCTACATTCTTGAGGAGAAAAAGCAGATGTGTGGGACATAAGTTAAATAATGCTACACCAAAGAGGTTCAGGTGCTTCAAATGGAAGAGTCTCCTGCACTGGGATAAGTGTTTCAAGTCTGACTGGGAGATCCGACAGAGACTGACAGAAAGAGTCTTCAAAGGGCTCTTGACACATCTAGGGATAAAAACAAGAGATTGGTTCTGTCACATGATATGAGAAGGCATTTTAATATAATCCATCATAGAGGGAAGTCAGGAGAGATATTCAGACTGGGCAGCAACCTGGAAGTGGGATTTATACAGAGAGGCCACGCAGAATTGCTGCTTATGAGTTGGCTCTCATGTCCTGCTCACCCTGCCTTCTTATAGAACACAGGACAACTAGCCCAGGAATGGCCACAGTCACAGTAGATTTTGTTTTCCCAAATTAATCTCCAATTACAAGAAACAGTCTTTAGGACAGACAAATGCCTGATACTATGAAGGCATTTTTTGATTTGAGGTTCTTACTTCTCGATGACTCTATTATTTGTCAACTTGTTACAAAATCAGCCAGTATAGGGGACCACTAAAGCAAAGTCAGTATTTTTTAGAGCCGAAGACACAGTCTATTGGTGTCTGCTCACCAGAATCACACCATTGCCTTCTCAGACCACTCACAATCACATATGATAGACTCAGAACCTAACTATACAGCTTCTCATTATCACTATGTCCGAGAACCAGAGGTAGCCAATACATCCCAGAAGGACACAACCAAGGAGGTCTAGTCCCAAATGGTTCTGGTGATGTCTTGGTCTGTGCCCTGGAGAAGTCAGTCAAGTCCTAACACTTCAAAAATAGCCTATGTCCATGATCTCAGCGTATCAATTCCTGAAACTGATCATCAGCCCATTGCCACCAATTTGCTATCTACTGAGCCCAAAGCTATGCTCAAATCATCCTTTCCGCCATGGGGAAATATAAATGGACAGTGGTTCCACCTGGGAACTATAACTAGATTACTGTTCACAAAGATATATAAGGATAGAGATCCCCAAGTAACATGTGCAGGCATGATTCTTCTTCACCTTAGGACACTATGCTCCTTCCTGTTCCCTTGCCATCAGAGTTAGCAGGACCAAAAGGAAGTATACTCAACACATACAAAGAGTCTACATCTGACCCACTAGTTCATCTACTAAAAAGTTTTTTCTCTTTAATTCTCTAACAACAGCTCATTCGCTGATTGATGAACAGTCACTGAAGTAACTGAGGTTTTGACAAGTTAACATGGAATCAACACTATACTCAGATGTTGTAGTGGGCAAGTTAACATGGAATCAAGACTATACTCAGATGTTGTAATGAGACCATCATTCTGAAATTCACAGTGACAGGTTGGTCTCAGATGGTCACTAATCTCAACTGTACTAGAAGAAAGTTTGCTGTGGTATTATACAAAGCTCTTTATGCTTTCTTACCTGAACAACTGTTTCATGCGCTCACTGGAAAAGTAGACACCATCCATGGAGAGATGCTGTAGACAGCTGAGTTTGGCAATTTGGGAAATGAACCTGGCAGCACACCTCTCCTCTATGTTTGCCGAGGTATTTACAGTTTTTTCGGTGTTCGTGTAAATGCGAGCTAGATGGAGTCTGCGCAAGTTTCTCATCTGTCCAAAGCAAGGTGCAAAATGACTCAGTGTGACCAGAGACCAGTTTGTGGATAGTTCCAGTTCCTCAATGTAGTCCGGCTGGAAAGTATTCAAGACCATCATGATAATGCCTAAAGGAGTCACACAGATTGACATCTTCATACAGCACAGCCTCACAGCACCTTTTCGCTGCTGGGCCCACTGCAACAAGTATGCTTGCTGTTCATCCAGGTTGAGTCTTAGGTCAAAATCAGTGACCACCTTCAGGAGCCGCCTCACAGCATATCTGAAATGGCCATTCCCTGTTTGCTTCTTACTCAATGTCCCTTTAGAGCAGTCTAAACCATGTATTCCAGGCCATACATCCCAGAAGACATTGTGTGTGTTTCTCAGATCCAGTACTCGAAGCTTCGACCTTCTGTGAGGGGGAAAAAATGAAGTGTTACAATGCAAGAAGAGAACCAATATAGAGCCAGCTTTCATTTCCCTTCTCTGATGTTAGCAACAACACCTGTCAGCCAAGGGCTGTTTGCATGAGCTACATCTGGATGCTTCCGCTGCTTCTCTCCATTCATTTACTATTGACTTTTAATCTTATTACCTGGTGGAGAGGACAGGGGAGGCTAATGCTACTATGGTTACATCTACACTGAGGTACCCTGTACTTCTGAAGGTTGATTATATTATTACTCAAATTATAAATAGAGCCTTCTACTTTTACCAACTTCAAAGTGGAGAACCACTCAAACCTCCAAACCACCACTGACCCAATTCTATGTGACTCCTCTCGTTCTATACCAGTAACTCAGTGACTCCATTGTATTATTCCTTGGCTATACCTGAAGTGAGCCTTGTCTGTCAACATGATGTCTACACCATCCAATACAGCTTGCAATATCATTCTGTCAGGGACCTTCATCATTGCCCCCACAGGGAGGCAGGCAAAGGGCCATACTGCCACCATTGCTGTCAGTATCTTCATATGTCTGCTCCTGAAGGCCTCCTTGAACAGGGACGGGAAGAACTCTGAGGGGAGCTGCTGCAGAACTGAGATGGCCAAGGCCTCATCCCTAAGCAGACTCTTCATTGAGAGTTCCAGGAGTGTGGATGGGGCCTCAAGGCTCATTGTGATGGGTCTTCAGACAAAAGTACCTGGTAAAACATTCAGGAGTCATAATTCCATACTATGTCTTAGAATTTTGTGATTTCCCCCTATCATCTAAGAAACCAACCTAGCCCAGAATGCCTGATCTAGCAATAATCAAGAACTCAGTGTGTCTTCTTGTAATACCTGGTCATCTCAAACCCTCATCACCATCATAATGTGGAGTTCTTCATCAGAACTGACTCAGGTACAAATTAACATTGTCCCACCAGGTACCGGGCTCTGATCCTCTGATTCTCATTCCCCTTTGGAAAGATTATTCAGAAGCAAGCAATCAGACCAGCATCTTGTTATGCCAACTAGAGACTGATCCCCTTTGAAGTCCATTAAGAAAAGAAAGTTCTAAGGTCACATGTACAACCCTCCCCTGTTCTACATTCAATCTACACGGCAAAGAATGTAGAGATTCGCACAAGGATCTGACCTCTTGGACTTTTATGATCCTTTCTCCTCACCACTTCCCTCTGTAGCCCCCCATCCCATTGACATACTTCTATCTGACTGGGAGATTGATTTTACATCTGCTCAATCCTCTTTATGATTATATTTTCTTAGTGTATATTGACTGATCCATAGCTCCTTATGTGAAAACAATTTTTTTTTCAAGCAGAATTTGAGGAGTCTTCAATCTGCTGATTGATTGAATTTTTTTTTGCAGGTGTGTTTACAAGCACTTATGTATGTGTTTTATTTTGTGTAAATTTTTACTATTTATATATTTTTATTATATATGGCCTATTTTAGTATGCATTTTAAGGTATATGTTTATTTATATGTCTGTCTGTTTAAATGCATGTATTTTAGTAAACTTATATTTTATCTTGAAGGTTTTAGTGAGTGTACCTTAGGGTGTGTATGTACACTTTACTGTGAGTCTGTGTATTTTAGTGTGTGTGTGTTCTTATACTTTTGTATTTTTTGTTTTGTTTGAAATTGAGCTGCAGGCTTCACTCTTGTCATGATAAAACTATCATCCAGCTCACTGTATATTTTTCAATTAATCATTAAGTTCACTAATTAGTTACTAATTAGCTCACTTTTTTGTGGCAGGGTATGACCTGATAGATTGGCTGTCGAGTAACACCCTATCTAGACTACTCGGACCTCACACACAGCAATAAACCCACTTATAAAGCTTGGCCCTCATGTTTGGTAGTGTCCTTTTCTGTTTTTTTGAAAGAGCCAAGAGTACCCACAAAACACTATTAACAATGCTGACTATGACCTTGGATAAATAAGAAAGACAGTAGAAGAAAATCATTCATTTAATTTTAAAAATATGGTTTTGTATATAGTGGAGGTTTGAATGGAATTGCCTATGTTTCCTAATCTGAAAGAGGGTATTGTGTAACCCTGGAATGTCCCTCTTGACAAGAATCAAGCTTGTCACTGAGAAGGTTCTCTGTTTTGGCACCCATGGGTTCCTAGGGCACTCTCACTTTAAAACATTGAGTAGATGACAGGCATTTTGGTAGAAGCCTGTTATGAAACCACTTTGGACAAAGCATTCAGGGAGATTTCAGGGCTGTTCTATTCTACATAGTGTATTTTAGGCTAGTCTAGGTTGTTATCTAATGAAATATGAAACATATTGATCTTTGGATCAGATGTTGGGTTTGATTCCGCTACATAAGTGCTCCAAGAATGAGAAATGTGCCAAGGGTGTTTATTAAATTTCATCTCTTCATTCACCCATGTCTACCCTGGATCTGGCATCTTTTGTGATGTGGACCTTAATTCTACTCACCAGGTGAGGCTAGTGTGTGTACCCAGAATCCTTTTTGGTTTTCTGTTTAAGTTTGTCTCTCAGACAATGTCAGATCAAATACTCAAGCCTAACACAACACTTTTTTTAAATATCAGCTCCCTGATCAGGTGAGACTTGCATCTTGTGTCCTGAAAACTATTAGTTATTCTGAAGATTATTTGGAAATTACAGTTAAGAGGAAAGATCAATTCAAACAACTGTAAAAACTCAATCTCTGAAACATACTTTAAGAGACTACAAAGGATTCAACTATAGATCCTAACTTGAAATCCAGAATGAAGCTAGGATGCTATACAGACCAAGAAGGAGCTGGAATTCAAAGCTGTTAGTGCCGATCTTATATCTGCTTCTAAAATACCTCAAATGAATGAGACTACTAACAAGTAAATTCCAGTCACATAGTCATTTCTTATTAAAACCACACCACACCAAGCAACACCTCACAAAACAAAACATAACAAAATGAATCCAAAACAATCCTCAAAATCTGTTTTTCCCATTTAAACGTAGGATGCTGAAATGTAGCTGAATTCCTAATAAGAACTCCTGAGTTCACAAAAGTCCTCTTGATGGAGGGGAGTGACTTACCTGATCTGGACTGTGGTGACAGGAATCCAGGTCGGAGCAGGACAAGTCAGTGAGTGACTCCAGACTCTAGGACGCTGAGAGCTTTCTAAGGCTCCTCTGGCCCTTTTATACTCCCTTTCCTTCATGCCCCCTCTATGTAGCCCCACCTCCCAAGAATATTCTTCCTTCTGATTGGGAGATTAGGTATCTATCCACTTAATCCGCTCTGTGATTGTATTTCCTTTGTGTGTTTTAGATTGAATCAAAGCTCCTTGTGTGTGTAAACAAAAATACAAAACTAAGGATAAATTGAAGAGATCATGGATTTATTGGTTAAGTTACACAGTATATGAGGACATATGCTTGTTTCCTTCTATGTGCATTGTTTTAGTGTATATATGTAGCAAATTTCAGTGTTTTTTTTGTGTATGTCTAGGTGCTTGAGTAAATGTAATTAATGTATATATATATATATATTTGCATATATTTTAGTATGCATATTTTAGAGTGTCTGTGTTTTATACCTGTGTATTTTAGTATGTGTGTGTATTTTAGAGAGAGAAAGAGAGAGAGAGACAGAGAGGTGGAGAGAGAGAGAGAGAGAGTGTGTCTTTTGTTTGGTATTGTGCTCCTGGCATCACTTTTTTTTTTTTTTTTGGTTTTTCGAGAAAGGGTTTCTCTATGTAGCTTTGCGCCTTTCCTGGAACTCACTTGGTAGCCCAGGCTGGCCTCGAACTCACAGAGATCCGCCTGGCTCTGCTTCCCAAGTGCTGGGATTAAAGGCGTGCACCACCACCGCCCGGCCCTGGCATCACTTTTGTAAGGTAAAACTATCATTGAGCTGTTTTTCTGGACTGTTTCAATTAAATAAGTTTATTAATTTAATTTTCTATATTATTGCATAAAAATATTTTTGACAGAGTCAAAACAATCAAAACTAAATTAAAAAATAAATCTTAAAATTAAAATTAAACTAAAAGTTAAAACTTAATCTTAAAACTTAAAACTAAAACTAAAGAATAACAAATTGCAAAGAATATGAAGCCAGAAAATAAAAAGCAGATCATTAAATTGGTTAGAAAATCTTGGAAAATTTCAAAACCCAGAGTATTTTATGCTATCACACACATCTCATTTCAGCCCTGGTATGCCAGTTGGTGATTCTCAGGAGGCTTCCAATTCCCTATGTGTGAGATCTTGGAAGAGGGTCAAAGAATGTGATATCAGCTCTGAGTGTTCCAGGGAATGGTGTGTGTGATTCTGGTCAGCAAATCCCTCCCATCTCTACCTCCTAAAGTAGAGACAAAGATGTGTGTCAATAAAACTTATTTTTTCTTACCTCATAACTAGGAAGTGTAATGCTCAATTAATGAAAAATGTTGAGAAACAGCCATATGTCATGAAGAAGATGGCAAGTCATTGCATAAAAGTTCCTTTCAGAGACCCACTGAAGACAAGACAAGAAAGAAGAAATGCTTTAGAGCAGTGAGTCCAAGAGCTCCTCCAGAAGAGGAGGAAGAAATCAAGGTCAGTGCACCTGAAAGTCCTGAGAACAGGGGTTTTCTGTGTACTCTAGAAAGTGGATTTAACCATGGGGAATGGGTGTCTGTAACACATATTTTTTCATACAAGCATCTAATTTTTGCAGTTTTTTCTCAAATGACCAGCCCACTGAGAACACCTGAGGCGCCACTTTGTATACACTCCCTGTCATGAGCAACCTGATATTTTCCTATTGGTAGTTTACTGAGAACACCTGAGGCGCCACTTTGTACACACTCCCTGTCATGAGCAACCTGATATTTTCCTATTGGTAGGTTACTGAATCATTATTGCTATACATTCATTGCTGACTGAGCATGGGACTTAGTACCTCATGTATACTAAGCCATGTCTATTGCTTAGGAGCAACCCAAAATTTACTTGTGTGTTTCTCAGGTGTTCTCTACTACAAAGCCCTTCCCTTAATGCTTTTTTTCCCAAGTGCTCTACAATTGAGCTGTATCTGCAGCTTCTAACAGCCTTGTCACCAATTTTTACAGGCTGATCTGGAACTTTCTTTATAGAAAAGGTTTTTACTTAACTCTAGTTCTTCCTCCCTTATCTTCCTGAGTGCTGAGTCCAAAGTTCTGAGTCACATTACCTGACCCACTGTAATAATTTAGACACAAATTTCTTTATTTCTGGATTACTCTCTAAAGTGGGTAAGTGAATGTTTGTAGAATTCTTTATTTATTGGCAGATGATGGACTGTATTCTAGTATAGTTATAGCATATATCCTGCAATGCATGGTTGATTCTCACCTAAAAATCATTTTGTAGGACTTTGATAAATATGTGAGATTGCATTTTACTCTGTGTTCATTATTCAGTCCACACAGGTAAAATGCAAGAACTGCGGGGCTTTTTGACACATAGCAAGGAGCAGGATGTGTCCAATGAAACGCTGGCATGGAGCCCTTCCGGTCCAGCCACTAGGCTCAAACAAGGAGAAAGAGAATCTGAAAACAAGAAAGGACCAATAGCTCCAAGCCCCAAGAATGTTTAAAACAAATGAGAGAGAGGAGAAAGAAAGACAAATGGGAGCATGGGGCACATCAGAATGATCCAACAGCATGGGGACATGAGTAGATGGTGTTCGATATTTGTCATTGTATGTAGTTACCTCAGGACACAGCCAAGTATACAGCATTTTAAACAGACAAGAGTGCTCTCCGCTCATTTAGTATTGAGAATCACAAAAGAAGTGGGGCAGGGGAGAACTGTGGATGCTGCCTACCATAGACAGAGCAGTAGTAGAGTCAAATGAATGTATGCAGTGCTGGGCTGCGGACTTAATCAGTGTCTAGTGTACTTGTCTACCATGCACACTTTCCTGAGTTCAATCTCCACTACTGTAACAACAATTGGTTGCATACCTGGAAATCTAGCAGAGGAGAGGTTGGTAACAGTGGATCTGAAGCTCATGGTCTTCCTCAATTGTCTTGTGATTTAGAGGATAGCCTGAGTTACAGGATACTCTGATTGAATTTAATATAAAGACATAAGCAATGCTGATGCCTGGGTATATGGAAGGTTTCAGGTATATTGCCAGATCATGATGTAAAACGAGATCCTTGATCAGATAAGCAAATTTCCCTGTGGCTTTAATTCCTCCTCACTCCATACAAAGCTTGGATTCACTTTCAAGATGTTAATTGCTTTTACTGGGTTGGATGCAGAGGTTCTGCTGATCCAACACTTAATGTAATGTGCTCTGCAGGCAAGAATTGCTTCCGAGGAAAACTCTGTCCCAGAAATTTTCCAGAAGCTCTCCAGAGAAGAGGATGAGTTATTGGAAAGAACCAACAGAATCTTGTTCCTTTGTGAGGGTGAGCATCCCTTCTTTCCTGTAGTGTTTTGCTTGGCTCTCATCTGTCCTGCTCTGCTGTGTTTCTGATATGAGTTCTATAGGAAAACACAGGCAAGCTTATTTCACTTCTGCGTGAGCTTCTGCTTGCCTGCTCTTCCCATTTCCTTCAGTCCCTCACCTTGCTGTTTTCTGCCCTTTACTTACTCTCATCTCTCTTACTTCATCCATTCATTTCTTTCATCTTCTCCTGCACTCTAATTTTCTTGTTCCCTTCCTTTCATCCTCTTTATCCCTGTTGTTACCATTCTCAGCTCCATATTCTTCTTCACTTCCCCTTGTTTCCTCTCACTTTCCTTTCTCATTTGCATCTTGGGATCAGGGAATTATTCAACCTTTGTTGACCTTGACCATGCTCTTTGACTGAGATGGCCTTGATCTCCAGATTTGGCTAGCCTGGCTTCCAACATTCTGGGTTTACAGGTAAAGAAATCCATGCCTAGCATATATTTATTTCTTTGAGTCTCAGTATGTAACTCATTATTGGCTGGAAATTGGCTTCATCCTCCTTTGCTCTCATATGTTCCAGGGTCACTGATTTTTATCACTATATATGGCTTTGTGTGTCTATATGGATATATGCTTCCATTTTTAGTCTTGGCTAACAAATGTTGTGGAAAATTTCTGTGTATGTGTGAATTGTTCTACCTTATGCTGAATGCTCCTCCACCCGGCTGATGTATTTCATGTTTGCCCAGAACCTAACAATCTGCCCAAGAAAGAATACCTATCAGTCAAACTGAGCAAAAATTTGAGGAAATGAAAAAGATTTGTTCATTTGGTCCAAATAAGAGCACTTGATGGCCCTGCCTTCTTGATTGATAGACTCAGAGTGATATCTCCTAGATAAAATCTCACTCAAATATCAAGTTGTGTTTTTGTTTTTAGATTCATTTTATTCTCTGTGTATGAGTGTTTTGCCTGACTATATGTATACATATATGTGTATATGCACATATCTACTGTCTGAGGAGGTCAGAAGAACATATTTGATATCAGAAATTGAAGTTACAGACACTTGTGAGTTACTTATTGGGTCCTCAGAACTGATAAAAGCAGCAAGCGCTCTTGTCATCTGAGCTGTTTCCTGAGTCCCATGTTGATGTTGTGTTTCCATCCATCTTCGGTTGCAGGAACGACTCCAGATATACTGTGAGCATTTAAAAGTGTTTTTCTTTTTAGACTCCATGGATTTTAAATCAGTGTCATATCTCTTTTTGTTGGTGTGGTCTCTGTTTACCTAGGCTTAGGAAAAATCCTAATGTGTTTTGTTTTTGTTGTTGTTTGTTGTTCATTGTTCTCCCATATCCATTTATCCTGCTCTTTATTTTCATTTCTCTATCATTCACTGCACGATATTGGGTAGTACTATGACACTGTCTTGCATATTACTACTACAAGTTTGCTTATACAATCTGTGCCTATATAATTATGCCCCCCATCAGTTCTCATCCCGGTCCTCTTTTTAATTCCCAATGATCTTTCTCATGCATTTGTGTAACCTACTTATTTGCTCCATATAATTTCTATGTAGATAATTTGAAAATTTGAAGTAGCCAGCACTTCAAACAGGTGGGTTTCTTTGACTTCAAGGGAGATAATCTGAGATTTTTTTCTCCTCACAGACCTAAAAGACCACTGCTTTTTCACACGATCAAGAAGAAAACTTCATCGGGTCCTGTCCCCACAGGTCTCCAACCAGACCAGATGCCTTATATGGGAGCAGCCACTCCCTCATGTCCTTATAGCAAAGGACCAGAATTGAGCACTTCCGAATTAGCAGAAGCACACGATATGAGCTTCTCAGACACCCTGAAGCCCACTTTGGAGAACTGCCAGGATTCTGCCCTCAGCTTCAAGAGGACTTCCTCTGAGTCTCTTGTTTTCCTTAAGTGTGCTTCTCAGCCTGACGAGAAGATATCTCTTATGATCCATGGAGACAAACTCCAGACAAGTATGAAACATCCTAGTATGGATTAAAAATCCTGTGTACAACCAGTGAGAACAAAGAGTGGCCAGGAGCCCAAAGTCATAATCCAGGCTCCAGGAAAAACGCTTCTGCAATTCATCGGCCCGTAGACCCAGGGTTGCCCAAAAAACATCAAATCAGCTCTTGTCTGAAACCCAAAATGAGAACTCAGGTAAGGTGAGCTGTTTTATTTCCCAGTTTTCTCTCACTATAAATAGATGTCCTGTCCTACAGGCACCCAATTGAACCCAGAGAAACCAGTATTAGAGGCCAGTGTCCACATTGTCTCTGAACCTCTCCTTTTATCCAGAGGTGAAGACAGTGTTAAACTAGGCTCCTGACATGATATGTCCTGATAGAGCTGAAAATTTACCTAATCAGGACTCATATTTGAGGTCTCTAAATCCAAGCAATGGCAGACCTACTCCATGCTCCAAGACTGAAATTTATGTGTCTATGATGTTCTTTGTAAATCTTGCCACTGAGCCCTCCACTCTATAGCCATAAACACTTCAGCCTAAAATCTGCAATCTTATTCAACAATTAAGTCTCTGACTACTTATAACTTTTGAGGTTGTTGTTTAGGTTGATTTGAATAGATCCACCCAAGGGGGAAATAAGTCTAACTAGTAATCAGGGTCTCATTCACTGGAACAATCCACAGTTACTCAGTTCTTAGTTATCCATCCCTGTTCATATATATATATATATATATATATATATATATATATATATGTATGTATGTATATTTAATTTTTGAGATGATGTTTCAGAACTCACTGTGTTGCCTAGACTGGGCTCCAACTCTGAGCAGTCTTCCAGCCTCAAAATGCCATGTGCTTTTGTGTGAGCTGCCACATCCAAGTGAGAATTACTCATACATAAACACCTGCTGGGTTAGCTATTCGGAAGAATGAGACAGGAGAATGGTGTGAGCTCAATAATTTTCTGACAGAGATATTGGGGATGTTGACCAGTTGATAGAGCTTTTCTTTGGCATGTGAATATTTATTTTAGCTGGATTCAGGGGGATACTTAAAAGTATGGTGCACCCTAATAAACTTATCTGAGGTCAGAAAACAGAACAGCCATAATATTAAACATAGAGCCAGGCATTTGTGGCTGACACGTTAATCCCAGCACTCTGGAGGCAGAGCCAGGATGATCTCTGTGAGTTTGAGGTCAGCTTTCCTTCAGAGTGATTTCCAAGAAAAGAACTCAGCTGCATAGAGAAACCCAATCTCAAAAAACCAAAAAGGGGGGGGGGCAACTGAGGAATTGGCAAGGTGAGGTGGCTGTGGCTTGTTTTGTTTCTCTGATCATTCAGCATTCTCTCCCTCTCCCCTCTCCCAAAAAAGTCTGCAGGGAACCATGACCATGACTAGCAGCAAATTTGGAATCTTCAAAAGGCTGATGGGACTCCACAACAATGATTTCACATGGACTATGGTAAAATCATTAAGCTGATTAACACCATGGAAAGATCGACTTTGGAAGACAAAATGCTCAGGATAATTTCCAGATGGCTGGCTGAGATGATCCAAATTCATGACTACTTAAGCAATTACTTAAGACAGCCCTGCACTTTCCCATTAAGCAGAGACAGGACAAATGATACATCTAAATCTCTCAGGACTTGACAATCCAAAAAATTTCTTTTCAGGATGTCCTAAACATGTCCTCGCCCCCAAAAAGTAGGAAGTAATTTTAAGAAAACAACACCCACATACCCAAGAGGTGGGGTGGGTAGATTTGTTGGTCATTCAATGACTTATGGATAATTGTCATTGTTTATAATGGTTGATTACAAGTTGTTAATGGTTAATGGTCAGGAAAAAAGCTGAACAAGGAGATTAGATTCAGAGTTTTTGTTTTAAAAAATAAAAGAAAATATAGATATGAGGTAGATCATTGAATCTACTCTGAGAAAAAAAGATATATAAATAACAGGATAAATGAGTAGATCATTGAATCTACTCTAAAAGAAGAAGGGGAAGATATAAAAATGACAATAGATAGATTATTGAATCTATTTTGAAAAGAAAAGAGATAGAATATGTTTATGGTAAGATAAAAGGTCAATTATTGAATCTTCTTTTAAAAAGGAACTACTTGTTTTCAGTAGGATAAGTGATATTTTTTTGTCTTAGTTTATCAAATGTTACTGGACTGGACATTGTTAATATATATAATGGAGTTTTTTGTCTGACTCTGTCAAATGTTAATGGACTAGACATTTTAATGTAATTCTTTTTTTTTTT
>CM010903.1:2073278-2080778 GCA_003704135.2 Peromyscus polionotus subgriseus
CGTGCGCCACCACCGCCCGGGCGTAATGTAATTCTTGAATGTATATAATTTGTATACTTATTGGATATGGTTTTTCTTGTATTACTCATAAGCTTTTTAAATTTTAGACAAAAAATGGAAAATGTAGTGATAATGTATTCCCCCAAATATTATGCCACCTAATAAACTTATCTGGGGTCAGAAAACAGAACAGCCACAATATTAAACATAGAGGTTAGGCAGTGGTAGCACAAGCCTTTAATCCTAGCATTCCAGAAAGAGAGATTACCCCTGGATCTCTGTGAGTTTAGAGCCACACTGGAAACAGCCAAGCATGGTGACACACCTTTAATCCTGGAAAACGATGGCAGAAAGTAGAAAGGTATTTAAGGCATGAGGACCAGGAACTAGAGACTGGTTCAGATTTTAGGGTTTCAGCAACAGTTCAGCTGAGATCTATTTGAATGAGGACTCAAAGGCTTCCATTCTGAAGAAACAGAATCAGCTGAGGAATTGGCAAGGTGAGGTGGCTGTAGCTTGTTCTGTTTCTCTGATCATTCAGCATTCACACCAATACCTGGCTCTGGGATTGTTTTTTATTAAGATCTTTTAAGATTAGTACTACATAAAAGTGTGAGTCTTTTTTGGGTTACACATTGAAACAATTTCTTAATGAAGAGTACTGAGCATTATGCCCAGTATCTAAAGCAGCGTGGCAGCAAGACCTGGAAATTTCAGGCAGTTCACAAAGGACTCATCATCTGTTGTTCTCAACGTCTCCATTCCACTTAATGTCAGCACTGAGAGTCACTCACAAACATCCACCTTGCAAGGTTCATCATTGTCCCATGAAACTCCAAGTGCTGCTTGAAAACAAAAGTTAAAAATTATTGAATTATATTAAAAACAGAAATTTAATAATGATACTGTTGAAGTCCCAGAAAGAGCCCTTGACTTCAAAGTTAACAAAAACACACATATTGTTTTGTATCCATTTTCTGAATTTTTAGAGCCTGGCTTTTATTAGCTCCACAAATAAAGTTATGATAACCTTGAATCCCAGGCTCACCATCTCAATCTTGTGAGTGGTGAGATTGCAGATATGAACCAATGTGTACCATTTGTGGTGTTGTGAAATACAACCGAGGCTTCACATATCCTAGAGAAGCCTTCCACCATCTAAAACACATCCCAACATTTTTGTTGAGGAGAATATTGTCTGGATAATTTTATGTAAGATGTCTGTAGTCACATACCTCCTCAAAAACAGACAACTACACTTTGACTCCAGGTCATTTTAAGTAGTTAATAAGCTACTGATTAGTTTATTGATGTAATTTTGTTTTGTGAGGGTGGTCAAAAAGTCAGTATGTAGCCCCACCTGGCTGAACAATTTATATCTACATGCCTCACAAATTGAGATACACCCACCAGAGGTATACAACATAAAAAGTTTTCTCTCTTGTAACTAAAGGTCTTAGTATGGAGCCCAGGCCGGCCTTTAACTCACTCTGCATACCAGTTCTCCTTCTTGAGCTTCTCAGTGTCTGAAACACTGGTGTGATCCTATGAGACATTATTGACAACCTTTTGTTTACTTAAATTTACCAGTCTTTGTTTTCCTGAGGCATAGCCTCCTTTGGTTCAGGGTAGCCTGCAACTCACTAAGTCTCCTGTGTGGCTCACATTCTTTATAGATGTCAGCCTTTAAAAGGGTAAAAAAAATGGAGTAATAAACCAAACAAGGTATTGTAGGCAAGCAGGCAGGAGAAGGCATGGGAAGGACAGTTAGGAACTTGCAGGCTGCCTCAGTTTATTTAGGAAGTATACTATGTTTCAGATGGAGTCAACTAAAAACACACTCTGGAGGATGTAAAAAAAGTAGGAGCTAAGGCAAACATCAGGAGAGGAGAGGAAACTTCCAAAGTTGGGAATTTGTATGTGTCTAAGACAGAAAGCAATTATTTTATGTTAAGTGTAGGAGTGTTTTCCTTATATGTGTAACATCTCTGCACCAAATGGAGCTTAATGCCCATGGAGGCAGGAAGAAGGCAATGGATCATCTGACACTGGAAGTAGAGATTGTTGGAGAGTGGAAACCCAACATTGTTCCTCTGAAAGACCAGCAAGTGCTGTTAATCACCGAACTATTTCTATAGCTGCTAATTCACATAATTTTTATTAAACTTAAATAAAGTTTTAATTACTGATTTTGAGTGTACATTCATGCCATGACACACACATATAACTCAGCAGACAACCTATAGTTAGTATTCTCCTTCCAAAAATGAAGTCTAGACATGGCAAAGATCCAGGAAGCAATTTTACCTGATGAGGATTTTCAAAGGTGATGTGTGTGTTTTGTTTGTTTCATTCTTGAAAACCAGGTGTTCAGTGCCAGATGATGATCCAGATAAATGGGAGGATGAAGGCAAGAGTATGTTGGCAATTAAATCCACAAAAGACAGATCAATCTGGACACTATCATAAGAACCAGACTCAAGCTGGGTGGTGGTGACATAAGCCTTTAAGCTCAGCCTTTAGGAGGCAGAGTCAGGTGGAACTGTGTTAGTTTGAGGCCATCCTGGTCTACAGAGTGAGATCCAGTACAGTTACCAAAAGTACAATGAGAAACCCTGTCTCAAACACAGACACAGAGACAAATACACACAGACACACAGACACACAGACACACACAGGACACACACACACACACACACACACACACACACACAAGACTCAAGCAGGTTGACATGGTTGGGATGAAGCTGGTTTGATACATTTATTTGCAGCATGCACCTGGCCTTTGGGATTAATTCCAAGCACCCATGAAACTGATTGTCCAGCAAGCCTGTAATTTCACCACTGTGAGGGGTGGGGATGAAAAAAAGGCAATGCACTGAATCCATGCCTGGGTGATGTGGTCATGCCTAGCCTGGGTGAGGAAGACACAAAGCAAAATGGGAAAGGAAATTCAAGCAAGTGATAAATATAGGAGCATTGTGTCTGGAAAGTAATCATGTTGGTAATCACTTCATTCAAATTTTTACTTGTAAGTGGAGTATACTTGTTGAAGGATTCTTCACAATCATTTATCTAATCTTTGGCACTCAGCGCCCAATCATGTTGATGAAAAGTGCATGTATAATGTCTAGTCTCTATGTATAATAAACAAACTGACAAAGAAAAAATAGTATGATACAAAATCTGTTATTGCTCCAAAATTTTGCAGGTAAAAGGGCACATAAGGAGTAGCTTCACAGAGGGCCAGAGCATAAAATAGAGAGAAGTTACAATCACAGAATTATGATTGGACCATGGAGCCAAAAGTATGACATTTGCCCACACATTGGGAGTTTCTATTTTATATCAGCTATCCAGTAGTTGGGAGCTTTGAGGAATGAGTCCCTGCAGTGAGGTGTCTTGCATGCTGGCCCTGATGTTAAATGTTAGCAATCTCAGACTCTGGATTTTATGGTTAAAAGACAATTTTACAGGATATTCAGGATAGGGGCACTGTGGGCACATCCAATCTGTAATAAAGGATCAGGTTGAAAAGAAGTGAATGTGATGTTAGTAAGATTCCAAGGTGTTTAATGATGAGAGGGAGTACTGTAGCTCCATCCCCCTTTGTGAACAGCTTTGTATTTTCCACATCTAATGCCACAGGACTCTCCAGTCCTTCAATCTGGGTTCCAGCTGAACAGGTCAGTGACTGAGGAGGACATCAAACAGTACTCCTACAGAAAGGGTCTAATGTTTCTTAACAGCTGCCATTATTGAGAAATACTAATTGGCCTTTACAAGTTTATAATTGTCTCTCAATTCCATGTCATCATTTAGAAATGCAGAATTCTCTTTCTGACTCCATAGAACACCTGTGCCCTCATTCCATTGCTCAGCACATCAAACATAGAACCTGTAATCTGAACCTACTACAGACCATTTTCTTTCTAATATATTGGATACTGTGTAAAGGCAAGTGCTCTGGGTCCCCTTGATGAAAGAACTGTCACTAGGATGCCAACATCCACACAGGTTTTAAATTTACCTTATTGAGGTTATGAAAAAATAGAAAACATCTCAGACATGGGTGCAGAAATGGCAGGAATGAATGATATGTGTCCTATGGTGGACATACAAAAGTCACATGAAAACACTCAACACATTTATTACATATGAACTCAGGATAGCAGCTACAGATAATCATGGTCAGGTATGTCTATTGGCAATATTCTCAAACTGAAATCATCCAAGAGAAAGAGACAATGCTTTATACTTTCTGCACAGTGATCCATCCTGGCACCAAGGGAAGACCTAGCCTTTCCGGTGAGTCTCAAGGACTAGAGACTATAATATGCTTATGCTCATATTAGACATGCACCTTCACTCGGGATTTTAGACACTCCCCACACAATGATTTGATTTCTCAGAATGAAGAAGCAACATTCCTCAACTTACTTAGAGCAATGGCAATGTCTGGCTTCCAGGTCAAAGACACAGTACTGAAAACAATTAAAGCAGATGCCTGTAACAAAAAAATTTCCTTCATCTGCATTTCAGCCTTGAGTATATCTAGGAGTGCAGGATAAATTTGATCAAATTAGTTTATAAGCATGTTGCCCATGTCATCATAGCACTCCAGATAGGCTGGGTTCACCTCCAAGGTCACTGGTTCAGTTTGGCTGTGTGATGCAGAAATTGGTGTAGGACATGTAGAGAGAGTTCATTATCATATAAATTAACCATGATGAGCTGGGAGCATTGGCTCAGGGCAGATAGCAGCGCACTGACCAGAGGATCTCCCATCCAACACTGATCCAAGTCCAGGGTTTGCAAGGTAGCTGTGACTCTTTCAAGGACAACTCCAATAGGCACAGAGCATAAATAACTCAAAAATACAGAATTCAAGTTGATATGTTTGCCATCACAGATATGCAGGTAATTGCACAGATAATCTAAGTCTGCTTGTGAGAACTTGCAGTGAGTGATGGACCGGGACTCCCAAGGGGGTCTACAGGCACCTAAGGACAGACAAAGACATTAGTTCTGACAAATGGTGTTGAAGAGGGTTGCTGGAATTGACAGCAATATGAATGACACTTGTGCCAAATTCAGTCTTCTCTCATGATGTAGGTCAACCACCAGGACAGTGACTTCTGTGGTCTGCTTACACAGCTCAGAGCATTACAGTCTGAAGGTTGTGAGTATAAGCAGTGAATATAAGCATTTCTATTCTGAGAAATGCTGACAAATCACAGCACTTGCCATATCAGGCCAGCATTGTGTGTGTAGGAAGAACTACCTACTCACCAAACTAGATACAGTTATTTCTCTAGGATGTCCCTGGAGAGTATCCTACTTCTGTTCCTCAGCATCGTCATGTCCCAGTCACTCACTTTTTACTCCATGTCTCACACAATTCCCACCTACTCAACTCCTTTCTAGACTCCAAACAATCTTTTTCATGTGAATAATTGAAGGCATGCTCTTACCTGTTCACACATTAGAGTAAAGGTCTCATCTCAGGTATGCTATTCTTGATCACTGATAGGGTCACAGTGGCAGGAATTTCAAAGTAAAACAGAAAATTTTTCTATGATTTGATGGACCCTCTTCATCCTTCCTTGCCTGAGTCACTATGTCAGGTGCCCTTTTTGAAAGTAGATATTATGTAAAAAGAGATGCTGGAGACAGTGGAGTTTGGAGAACTGAGAAAGCAGTGTGTTTAGTAATTCCTCATCCTGCTCTGCAGAAACAGCAAAACTGATGGGCTTCTTGATCTTCCTGCATGGGGTTTTGAAGATTTCTCACATTGTGAAGTCCACAATGTGTCATGTCTCCACCTACTCAGCTGCAGCTCCAAAATACACTCTAGATCTAACAATTTGAAGATCTCTATGACACTGCGGATAGATGATAACCTAATATGCAGCTTCCTGTAGCATAGATGAACAGAACCTTTTCTCTGCTGGGCCCACTGCAACAAGAATGTGACACATTCATTGAACCTGCCCTCAATGAGTCTGATAACCATTAACACCAACAAATGAATTTTTTTCACTCCACACTCAGATCAGAACTTTTCTGGCTGCTTCTTCCTCATGACAAGTGGTGAGCTGTCTCTTTCATGGGTTCCAACCCATATCTTCCAGAAATCTTGATGCAAATTGTTCAAATCAACTACACAGAGTTTCTCCCTCCTGTGGGTGAAATGGGTAGAATTCTCAGAAGATAAGACAATTCATATCTTGAAGTATGCTTCTCCAAACTATTCTCCTCATCACATTTCCTTTCCAAATCTGATATTTTCCTATGCCAAGGCTCATGACCAGGGTCTCTCACTCAGTGAATAGACATCTATGCCAGATAGGTATTTACATCCCTTCCTCACTTCCCTTCATTCTATTGCTCTTAACTAAGTCACATTCCCATTGTGCCTGCAGAATGTGTATACTCTACTGTGTCCTCCACACTTGCCATTATTTTCCCAGATGGCTGAGAAAGGGCATAAGGCTCTCCAATTATCTCAGATGATGTTTTCTGAAGCCTCTGATACAACTTTGGCTGCATACTCTCTTTTCCTCCTTTTCCTTCTCTGCATACTCAGTACCTTCCTCCACTCCAGTGGGTTTTGCTCACCTGGGATGAACCTTCTGTGTAATCAGCACATCCAGTCCATCAAACAGAGCCTTTAAAGTCTCTAAGTGAGGGAACTCTATAGGGGAACCTATGGGAAAGCATGGAAAGGGCCAGGTAGCCCTCAGGACTTTGTACATAGCCTCAAACATTCACCTATTGATCCTGGCTAGAAAAAATGAGGGAATCTGTGAAATGGACACTTTTTTTTGATGACTTCCGTTGTCGGCTGTTGCCTGTCCCGGAAGTTAGGGAAAGGATGCAGGAGAGCTCCAAGCTCAGCCTCTCTGGGGCACAAAGCCAGACAGGATGGGAAACAACTACAATAGATTCACTAATCATTCAATAGCCATGGCCATGATCTGTAAATGTCTATAAAGCATCAGAAAAGACATAGCTGTGACATGGAGATAATAATTCTCATGTTGAATGCAGAAAGATCACTACTTTAATTTCAACTTTAGATACTTCTGGAGCTGAAGATACAAATCAATCAAAAGCATGACTCCATCTCAAAACAAGCAAACAAACAATCCAAAACTGTGTATATACATAGCAACTAACACAACTGAAAGAATATATAGACAGACTGAAGATAGATAGATGATAGATAGATAGATGTAAAGATTATACCCCAATAAATAAATAAATAAATAAATAAATAAATAAGACTCAGTGTTGGTGAGTTTTTCGATGCAGGGGCTCTTGACTTTTTGGTGAGTTTCATTTTTTGGCTTTCACAAAGGGAATCCTATCAAGATAAACACCAAAATAAATCACTAACTTCCTATATGTGTGGCAAAAAGTCTATTTAGAAGGCACTATTTGATGCAGAGTTGAAGTATGGTGAGAGAGAGAGGAGAGGGAGGGAGGGAGGGAGGG
>CM010903.1:2085778-2092322 GCA_003704135.2 Peromyscus polionotus subgriseus
GGAAGATCAGTAGCTGTTGTGTCCTGTTCTTGTATGGCCAGTGACTGCTCTGTATAGCATTTCCTAATATTTCTGTCAGAGACATGTATTAGTTTATTGTTTTGTTCTGAGGTTGGAGAAATGTTAATCTGAGTATTCCATTGTTGTAATAAAATATGGCCCCATAAATTTATAGATATATTAGCTACATATGACTTAATTTTTCTCTCTGTCCTTCTGGCACTATACATTCAAGCCATCTTATGCTCTGTTTCACTTGAGATAGAGTTCCAATCCCTAACAGCTGAACATATACCTCCTGAAAAGACCAATTTGGATGCCAAAATTCTGGTGCCATTATTGTAACCTCCTCACTGTGTCTATCAAACATTCCAAGAGAATGTTATTTATTCATAATTTTAAATTTGGTCTTTGCTCATTTATAGAAGTTTGCCAAAAATTTACTTCATGGTTTCTCCTGAATTCCCTGTTTATTCCAAAAGGCATTAGATTTAATTGCTCTGCAAAGGGGACTCTTCTATGATGGGTGGAAAGGCCTAAATAGAATTTGTCATGGGGGCCTGTGTTAGTCCCCACAGGGAGTTTCCCAATGGCAGAAGCAAAGAATTACCTAGTCTGTCCTTGCTGATCTATATTCATTAATCCAATATTTACTCTTATTACACCTTCTGCATAATCCAGAAGGGAGGGGCATTCTGTTGCCATTGTTCCTTGAATAAACATTGTTTCTAGGAATGCCCTGTTTACAGCCCTTATCAAATGACCTTGTTTACTGCAATTAAAACATCTGACATCAATATTTTTCCTCAAAGCTTTTGATATCACATCTTCTATCCACATATTGTCATGGTCATGGGACTCAATATTAATTGTGTCTCTTACCCAATCTTCCAATTGTGCTGATCTTGAGTTTAACATCCTGATTACTCTTTTGCATGCTGTATTTGCATCCTCAAAAGCCAAAGATTTAATTATTATCTGTCCAGCTGCTGATTTGGTGTCATTCTAGTTACTGCTGAAGACAGCCTTTGTAAGAAATCTGTGAAGGATTCTCTGGGGGCTTTCTATAACTTTCATGAATGACTCGTTTTTGTTTTTTTTTTTTTTTTTTTTTTTGCTTCCTCAGTTCTGTCACACACATTCATGGCTGGCATGCAGCATACAATTAGGGTTTGGTTATCATGTAATCATTGCCTTTGTATATCAGCAATACCACCCTCTTCAAGAGTCTAATCCTGGAAAATTTCCATACCTCTAGTCTTACATTGTGGATTTATAATTTTAGCATCCACTTTAAACCAGGTTCTGCATTGTCACTGTGGACTGGCCTCTGGGGCAGCTGTAATTAATTCTTTCCTGTCCTGAGAGATAATTCTATTACAATTTCACCATGAGTTTCATATCTTCTTTACAAATGGAGAATCCATGCCTTATGATCCTATGCCATATGCCATATGATACTTCCTTAAATCTCCTTAAATCTAACATTTCCACTGAAGTCCAATTAGCTTGTATATGAGCATTTGGCAGTTCCTCTAAGGTTACTGGATAGATTAAGTTTGGTTGATTGAAAGCAGGCTGTCTCTCTGTAACTGTATAAATCAATCCTGACTTAGGTTCATTTTTAAATTCTCCTGTCTGGGTCTGAATTTCTTTATGATTCATTTTAACAGGTTACATACATCCCATCAACATTAATTATTCTCTTACTTAATTGTTCCATTTTCAGACTGCCTAATGTGTTATCAAACAGTGAATACATTCCTTCTATTGTAAAAATGTTTCCCATTTTATAATGTGGGAAAAATTCTCTTTTAACTAATTTCACTTTTTAAGATATCTTAATTGACTCACCAAGTCTGTCGAATGTGTAGAAGTGTGAGGGAATTTCAAAGCAGCTGCCTAGTGTGGTGGCAGTGTGGGATTGGAATCCAGAGACAGCCCACCACCCACCAGGAGAAAGAAAGCCGAAGAGTGTCTGGCTATGTGCTCCAGACTGAGTGGTGCAACTGGGCCTGAGCCAGGGGACCTGTAATCCCACAAGTGGCTTTTTAAAGAATTCTTGCCACATTTGTTGGGTGCCAATTGTAGATGAATTTCTAAGTGGTCTTATTAAATAAAAAAACTTGGAGCCAGATATATGGGTTAAATCCTTAGAGATGAGGGAAATGGGGAGAGCCACAGCTAACTTTACCTCACCAACTCTGCAGCTTCCAAATATCAGCTACTTGCTTTCTACACACATCACATATGCCTTGCTTTTCAGTCATCTGATTTGCTCTCTCCACCCAGCTACATCACTACCTCTTCCTGCCCAGTTTTGTCACTTCCTGCCTATCTCACAAATCTCCAGACCTCCATGGTTAACTAGTTTTGGAATTTAAGGCATGTGCTACTACACCTGGATCTGTTTCTAGTGTGGCCTTGAAATCACACAGATCCTGCCTGCCAAGTGATAGGATTAAAAGTATATGCTAACATTACATTACATCTGTGTTGTGACTGGCTTTTTCCTTTGTTCTCTATGCAAGCTTTATTTATTAAAGCACAAATAAAATATCACCACATTCCAGCACAAATAAACTGATGTCACAGTCAGATATGGGATAGTGTTATGCATGCTGGATAGATTCAGTGTAGCCTGTAGTGGCTGCAAGCAATTGGAGTTTTGGACTCAACATCCACAGACATTTTGGAAGAACAAGATGTCCCATGATCACAATAGGACCTTAGGTGGGATAGCCCACCCATGTGAGTGTAGATGGAATTGTAAGTTCCATCAAATGTCCCTTCTTAGAAAGTGTTGATTTTAAGGGGATGTGTAGGAAACACTATCTTCATAGTCACAAAATTTCCCAGGCTAAGTTCTGTACAGAGTGTGATTTTTTAGGAGCCATCTCCAGTTATTAAGTTATGTGAGTTAGCAATCAATACAGCAACCACTGAAGAAAAGACTACTGGTGAATATTGTGAATCAAACCAAGGAAATAGAATACAATTTAACAACTATTTTATGATAAACAGTGAAAAACAGGGAAGTAAATAACAAGAGTGGGTACTCCTTTAACAAAATAAAGGCCAATCTTACATCTGAATGTTTAACATCTAGTCTCAGGTGCAGCTAGTCTCTAGGTAAGGATTTTTCCCTCAGCAAACTTTGGTATATACACACTGCCTCCTCTCTGACTATCCTGGTTGTAATCCTTTTCATAATCCAAAACATTCTTCATAGGAGATGGTGTATTCACCAATCAGTTCAGTTTGACATCAATGTCCACATAAACCACCCAACACTGGGAGGTAAAGAAAGGAGGACAATGTCATAAAGGACAACAGTTTATTTTGATACCACAGGTCTTGGACTACAATTTCCATGATCATAATTGATGAGGTGCCATTCTGATTTTGAATGAAAAACTAAGGTAAATGACTGAGTTGGGTAGCAGATGAGAACATCCAGGTTCCTAATCTGACCGTAAGTTTAAAATTACCTTGCAGATGGAAGTCACTGGTAAACTTATCCTGAGAGAGGTATACTTGCATGTGTTGAGTATTCTCATGCCTGGGTCAATTTTTTTATATTCTCACAAATCTGGTGTGCATTATTTTGTTTGCATTCTGACAAATAAAGCTTGCATGAAGATGACAGGGCAGAACTCACCACAAGTTAACTTCAGAGGCCAGGCAGTGGTGGCTCATGCCCTTGATCACAGCACTTGGGAGACTAATACCTTTAATTAGCACAATCAGGAGGTGGAGACAAAAAAAACATAGCAGCTGAAGACAGAATCTTGGCCCCCTTTTGTTCTGAGGATCAGGAGAGATGAGACGACACTCATGGCTGCTCTTCTGCTTCGATGATCTTTCAGGTTATTACTCTGATATTTGACCTCTGGTTTTTATTGATAGGACTAACTAGGATCAAGTTTCACATAACCTTAGTTCAACCCCCTTAGAGCTAGCTCTATTACCATAATTGTTCTTGACTGGCCCTTAAAAGCAAAGGAACCAACTGACCCTTAAAAGAATCATCAGAAAAGTACAGTCAAATGAAAACTTTTCCTCATTGTACATGTTTCCCTTAGGTGATTGTCACAGAGCCAAAAGATAGAGCACACTGCTTTGGAGCCAGCACATGACTGTATGTGTCCACACATACTTAAGTATAGAGAAATTTTGGCAATGCATATTTGTACTTCCTGATTCCATTCTATTTACAACTACTTATTAAGAAATATAATATATAAAGATACTTGAGTGGTGTTCTTGGGTTAGTGGGGTGCTTGTCTGTGATGTGGTACATGGAAGAAGATGTTGACAAATTGGAAAGGAGCTTCTAGTTGGTCTCCATGGTCAGCATGATCTTTCAGTGTGATAGTTCATGGATGAAAGTGTCTGAGACATTAACTGCCATAATAATGAAGAAAAATACTAGTTGATGTTAGAGACATTAGAGGAAATTACGTGAAAAAAATAAACAGAAAGCCTAAAGAGGTGGCTTAATGGCTAAGGTTAGAATTCTGGCTACCTCAGTTCCATAAAATCTGAAGATTTCTTCTGCCATTTGTGGGCACTGCATGCAGTCAGCACACATCATAAATACCTCCCAGGCAAATTATTCAGACTCAAAAAATATTAAAAGTAATTTTATATAGAAAATATCTTTCACAGAGTAGTGGTGTCACAAACCTTTAATCCCAGCCCTCAAAAGGCAGGTGTTTCTCTGAGTTCCAGGCCTACCTGGTCTACAAAGTCAGTCCCAGAACAGCCAAGAGTGTTCCAACCTTGTCTTTAAAGTGACTTCCAGGAGAGCCAGGGCACAGAGAAACCTTGCGTTGAAAAACCAATATAAAATGAGAAAAAAATATTCCATAAATCAAACACACTGTTAGGCAATTAGGACTCATCAGTGATATGAATGAATCAGCAATTTCTTATCATAACATCTCATATACAACAAGCTAGATTCAAGTTTGCTTTATAGCTTTGAATGAACTTGACCTTTGGCTGCTCCTCTGATAACATAAGGGGAGGAAATCCATTTTAACTGAAGAAATCCTGTTTTGTTTGTGTTCTGACAAATAAAGCTTGCCTGGAGATCAGAGGTTAGAGATAGCCCCTAATTAACCAAAGAGACCAGGCAGTGGTGTCACATACCATTATTCCCAGCTCTTGGGAGGAGGAAGCAGGAAGATTGGGAGTTCAAGGCCACTCTGGGCTACCTGAGATTGAATCAGTTTAAAGGGGAGAAGACCAAGGAGAGGTGGTGCACCTTTAATCTCATCATGTGGGAGGATCATGCCTTTGATACCAGCACACGAGAGGGTCACACCTTAAATCTCAGCACTAGGGAGGTGGGGACAGGTATATAAATGGATTCACCTCCCATTCAGTCTGAGGATTCCTAAAGACAGGGTTGCTCCCATTCAGTCTGAGAATTCCTAAAGACAAGATTGCTCCCATTATGTCTGAGGATTCTTAGAGACAGGGCCTCCCCGATTCATTCTGAGGATTTGAAGAGGTAAGAGTTCCTGATGGCTGGCTGTTCTGCTTTTCTGATCTTTCAGTTTTTAACCTCAATATCTGAGACCTGGATTTTAATGGTTAAAAATAAATAGATTCAAGCTTCAAAATACCTCTAAATTTCTGAGTGTTTATATTGCATGTTAAACAATTTCAAACTTTTGGAATGCAAAACACCAAAATAATAGGTCTTTCAGATGCATCCATATGCAACAATATAAAGATATATAAAATGATCAGTGAATAAGACAAAATAATTGCTAAGATTAGGGTGGAGTGAGATAAGTCAACCACAGATGATTTTATCATGTTGTGTCATTGCAAGCAGAAATACACAGTTTGTGGAGCCAGATAAAGCCTGGTGTGAGAGTACCATTCACAGTCTGAATCTGTGGCTTCACTCAGTAGCCAAGGAGCACCAGGTTTCAGAGTGGTCTTTGCTATTATCTGCAATCGTAGAGACAACAGGACATTTTTTTTTTCTATTCTGAATTTGAAGTGTGGTAAATTCCAACAAGAACAAATTAATTGTCAAAGAAATTTTAGAAGTCAATTTAGGAGTGGAGCAAAATCGGGTTAGTGGTTTGTAACTTTTATTAGCACAATGCTTAATTAATTTTTTTATAAAAGTGTATAAGACACATAAGTTTCCTTCCTCTAGGAAGACCAAACCTTTGAAAACTCTTTAAATAGCAGTTCTCTCTGAGGACCAAGTGCTCAAATATCTGAGGCTATGTTGTACAGATTCATTTAAACCAACAAAATGTAGATTACAAACTCAAAAGTTACTCTATATTGTTTTTGTTTTGTTGTAGACATCTATCTGGAAAAAAATAAAGTTTTATTCTAATAAGTTGGGGGATTCTGTACATACTGAATTTCTTTGAATCTAATAAAATATGATTATCTTTCCAGAGAGTCATTGGGTAATATCTGAAATTCCCTTTGGAAAGTGTCTGCATCCCAGGTTCTCTAGCAGTGCTGAGGCTATTGGACAAACTTTTGTCATTTTTTTTTTTTT
>CM010903.1:2103716-2125181 GCA_003704135.2 Peromyscus polionotus subgriseus
AACCCTGCATAAGCCCCAGGTTTCAAACAGCCAACTCATGTAATGAGCACAGGACCCGGCCCCACTGCCTGAATGCCTCCCAAACAGATCAAGCCAATCAAGTGTCTCACCCATTCATAGGGCCTGATCCAGTTGGGGGCCCCTCAGTCATTGTTCATAGTTCATGTGTTTCCATTCGTTTGGCTATTTGTCCCTGTGCTTTATCTAACCTTGGTCTCAACAATTCTTGCTCATATAAACCCTCCTCTTTCTTGCTAATTGTACTCCCAGAGCTCCACCTGGGGCCTAGCCATGGATCTCTGCATCCAGATCCCTCAGTCATTGGATGGGGTTTCTCAGACATGGGTACAGAAATGCCAGGAATGAGTGCTCTGTGTCCTTTGAGAGAGATACACCAGCTGCATGGAAACACTAAACACATTTATTATGTGAGCACTCAGGATAGGAGCTACAGATAATCATGGTCATGTATGACTCTTGGTAATATTCTCAAACTAAAATCATCCAAAAGAAAGAAACAATTCTTTATACTTTCTGCACAGAGAACCATCCTGGCACCTGGGGAAGACCTAGCCTTTCCAGTGAGTCTCAAGGACTAGAGACTATAATATGCTTATGCTCAAGTTAGAAAAGCACATTCACTCAGAAATTTACACACTCCTTACACAAGGCTTCCATTTTTCAGAATGAAGAAGCAACATTCCTCAACTTACTTAGAGGAATGGCAATGTCTGGTTTCTAGGTCAAAGGCACAGTACTGAAAACAATTACAGCAGATGCCTGCAACAAAATAGATTTCTCTAAAGATGTCTTCACCCCCAGAAAGTAGGAAGTAATTTTAAGAAAACCATACCTATATTCCCAAGAGGTAGTGTGGGTGTTTATTTTGGGGGGGTTGTTTAATGAATTATGGATATTGTCATTGTTCATGATGGTTGGTTACAAGTTATTGATTGTTAATGGTCAGGAAAAAAGCTGAACATGGATATAAGATTTAGAGGTTTTGTTTAAAAAATGAAAAGGAAAGAAGAGAATATAGATATGAGGTAGATTTTTTACTCTACTCTAAGAAAAAAAGGGTAGATCACTGAATCTCCTTTAAAAAGAAAAGAGAGGAAGATATAAAAATGACAAAAGGCATATTACTGAATCTATTTTGAAAAGAAAAAAAGAGAGAATATAGATATAATAAGATAAAAAAGGAGACTATTGAATCTGCTTTTAAGAAGGAACTATTTGTTTTAAATAGGATATGTAATGAAAACTTTTTTGAGTTTATCAAATATTACTGGACTTGACATTGTTAATATATCTAATGGAGTTTTTTGTCTGAACCTGTCAAATGTTAGTGGATGAGACATAGTTAATATAATTATTGATTATAAATATTGTATATACTTATTGGATAGTTTTTCTTGTATTAGTTATAAGCTTTTTTAATTTTAGACAAAAAAGGTAAATGTGGTGGTATTGTGTTCCCCAAAATATTGTGCATGCTAATAAACTTATTTGGGTTCAGAGAACAGAATAGCCATAATATTAAACATAGACGATAGGCAGTAGTAGCACACACCTTTAATCCTAGGATTCTGAAGGAAGAGATCTACCTGTGTTCAAGGATACAGCCAAGCATGGTGTCTATGCCCTCAATCCCAGAAAGTGAGCCTTAATCCCAGGGAGTGACGGCAGAAAGAAGAAAGGTATATAAGCCATAAAGACCAGAAACTAGAAGCTTTTAGCTGGTTCAGCTTTCAGGCTTTGGAGCAGTAGTTCAGCTGAGATCCATTTGTATGAGGACTCAGAAGATTCCAGTCTGAGGAAACAGGATCTGAGGAATTAGCAAGGTGAGGAGGCTGTGGCTTGTTCTGCTTCTCTGATTTTCCAGCATTCACCCCAATAACTGGCACCAGGTTTGATTTTATTAATAAGACCATCTAAGTTTCACAAAACATCTGCTTTCAGCCTTGAGTATATCCAAGGGCTCAGGACAAATTTGATCAAATTAGTTTATAAGCATGTTGCCCATGTCATCATAGCACTCCAGATAGGCTGGGTTCACCTCCAAGGTCAGCTGGTTCAGTTTGGCTGTGTGATGCAGAAATTGGTGTAGGACATGTAGAGAGAGTTCATTATCATATAAATTAACTATGATTAACCATGATTAACCATGATGAGCTGGGAGCATTGGCTCAGGGAAAGTAGCCGTGCACTGACCAGAGGATCTCCCATCTAACACTGATCCAGTCCAGGGTTTGCAAGGTAACTGTCACTCTCTCAAGTAGAACTCCAATAGGCATAGGGCATAAATCACTCAAAAATACAGAACTCAAGTTCAGATGTTTGAGCTCACAAATAGACAGGCAATTGGAAAGATAATCCAAGTCTGCCTGTGAGAACTGGCAGTGAATGATGGAAAGGGACTCCAAGGGGGTCTTTAGGCACCTAAGGACAAAGACATTAGTTCTGGCACATGGTGTTAAAGAGGGTTGCTGGAATTGACAGCAAGGTGGATGACACTTTTGCTAAATTCATTGTTTTCTCATGATGTATGTCAACCACCAGGACTATGACTTCTGTGTTCTGCTTACACAGCTCATAGCATTCCAGTCTGAAGGTTGTGGGTATAAACAGGTTTCTATTCGGACAAATCACAGCAATTGCCATATCATTTTGAAGATCTCTATGACAGTGGAGATAGGTGATACACTAATATGCAGCTTCCTGTGGCATAGATGAACAGAACCTTTTCTCTGCTGGGCTCACTGCAACAAGTATGAGGCACATTCATTGAAACTGTCCTCCATGAGTCTGATATCCATTAACACCGTAAAAAGTTTTTTTTTTCACCCCACAGTCAGATCAGAACTTGACTGGCTGCTTCTTCCTCATGACAAATGGTGAGCAGTCTCTTTCATGGGTTCCAACATATATCTCCTGAAATCCTGGTGCATATTGCTCAAATCAAGCACTCAGAGTTTCTACCTCCTGTGAGTGCAATGGGTAAAATTCTCAGAAGATAAGACAATTCACATCATAAAGTATCCTTCTCTACCTTACACTACACATCACATTTCCTTTCCAAATCTGATATTTTCCTATGCCAACGTTCAAGACCTGGGTCTCTCACTCAATAAATATACATCTATGCCACATAGACATCTGCATCCCTTTCTCACTTCTCTCCACTCCATTCCTCTTAATCCCAGTAGCATTCTAATTGTACCTGCAGAATGTGTATACTCTACTGTGTCCTCCACACTTGCCATTATTTTCCCAGATGGTCGAGAAAGTGCATGAGGTCTACAAGCATCTCAGATGGTGTTTTCAGAAACCTATGATACAACTTTGGATGAACACTGTCTTTTCCTCATTGTTCCTTCTCTGCACATTCAGTACCTTCTTCCACTCTGGTGGGCTTTGCTTCCCTGGGATGAACCTTCTGTGTAATCAGCACATCCAGTCCATCAAACAGAGCCTGTAAAGTCTCTAAGTGGGGGAACTCTATAAGGACACTTACAGGAGAGCATGGGAAGGGCCAAGCAGGCACCATAGCACTCAATACTTTGTATATACCCTCAAACATCCACCTATCAATTCTGGCTGGAATAACTGAGGGAATCTGTGAAATGGACACTTTTATGTGCTGACTTCAACTCTTGGCTGTTACCTGTCCTGGAATTTAGGGGAAGGATGCAGGAGAGCACCAGGTTCAGACTCTTTAGGGCACAGAGCCAGACAGGGTGGGAAACAAAAGCCATTTCCAAGGTTTGTAAAGTTCTATAAAGCAGCAGAAAAGGCATACTTTTAACTTAAACACCAAAATGTGGGAAGCAGGCTGCTTTATTCAGTTTTGAAGTAATCCTGGTTTCCTTGATTAGATTATATATCAATTAATGGAGAAAAAGAACTATGTCTTTGTGACATGGATTCAGCCCTAGCTGTCCTGGAACTTACCATGTAGTCTAAATGGTAAAGAACTCACAGAGATAGGCCTGCCTTTGCTCATAAGTGTGGAGATTAAAAGCTTTTCCATTCAAGCCCTGATCAAACAGAGATTAAGATCAACACAGGGCCTTTGAGTGAGTTTCATCTGTCCTTCAGGCCTGAATGTCCATAATTTCAAGGCCACCATGACATTATGAGTGAGATTCTTTGTCAAAAAAAAAGAAACACCACAAAAAACACAAACAGACAGGAATAATTGAAATAAAAAAGAAAAGATGCTGATGCAGTCATCGGAAGCATGAGAATTATCCAGCTCAAGCAGGAGAATCTCTGTGAGTTATAGGACAGGAGAGTTTTATTGGGAAACCTTATCTAAATAAGAATTGGCAAATTAAAAAAAAACTAAAAGCATGCATGATTGACATTGGAGATGAAACAAAGGCTAGACTAGGCTGGGTGAGATGTGGTACCTGAAGGACCTGAGGGACTTACCAGATCAGGACACTGGGGAGACTTCCCCAAATCCCACCAGGGATAGTTAGTGATTACTGGCTTCAAAACTCTCAAGATTCCTATGGTTACAGTGACTCTTTATATACCTTTACACAAAACCTTCTCTTCATAAACACATACCTTCCAGCAAAAATCTGCATTCTGGTTAAATAATTGAGACTCTACCCTCTTACATTTTTTGGGATTTTCTTGATATCTGGGTGGATAGGATCAGATCTCTATCCATAATAGGAACAGGAATTAGAGTAATGTTTCACAAAGTCATTCATTGATCAAACTCACAAACTTTGAGCTGTTAGTTATGGATTTAGGTATTTAGTTTTTGAATTTTCTAATGTGGTGTTTCACAATTCACCTAAACTTTGCTAAAATTCATTATATTTCCCATACTAAGTTCCATCTATCAGAAATCCTCTTGCCTCTAGCTGCCATGTAATACAATGTGAGCTGCTACTTTTGAGTATGAAATAATCTATGAAGAATATAATCCCTCTCTTGCTTTTGTCAATTTACAAAAATTGAATTTTGTTTCTTTCTTTTGACTTTTGATAGTGTGTTAGCCATGTAGTCCAGGAAAGCAATGAACTCTAGATCCTCATGCCTCAGCCTCCAGAGTGTGAGTGTTCCCCTAACACCAGCTTCACACAGACTTTCTGGTACACTTTTCACAAATGACCTCCTAAATTTTCCACATCTCATGCTATCTCAGTATTTAGAGGAGCCCCATGCAGATTATTCCTATTCAATATACCCAGATAACAGGTTACTTCCTACTTGGGATCATTTTTACCATCATTTCCTTGAATTTTTGTTTCACATTGCTGATGCCAGCATACAGGCTTCTGGTGTGTTAGGCATGATCTCTTCTATCTAGTATGGCAGTTCACAACTCTACACTCCCCATACATCAGGCCCAATAGGTAAGTCTCCATGTGTTCAAGGCCTTCATGTCCTACAAAATCAGTTCCAGGACAGCCAGGAGTAAATAGGATCCCTGTCAGAAAACAGAACAAAACAAACACCACCAACAAAGAAACAGTAGGACAAAGCTGACTTACTCAGAGTCAGCCACAAAATCTAACTTTCTTCAGTCTTCAATACAGATTGGACTCTTTCCACATTTCAGTTCTAAAGGCAAAGTCTCCTTCAGTTATTGATGCATGTCCCCTGAGCAATAGTATACACTAGCATGCCCTCAACCAGATGGCCTCTTAGTGACCCACATTTCCTTAGTCATCTTATTTCTGAAACTGCTATCATGAGCATTGACCACAATCTCACTAAGGCAGTAATCCACATCTGTCTAGATCTCTCTATTCTGACACAACTGATCTTGGACATGTGATCCTGTTGCCTTTACTACTATTACAAGCCTCAACAAACATTCTCATCTCAAAACATAATTTCAAAATTTGTGTTGTTTCCCCTGTACCTCACCCAAATAAACTGTAAATAGTTTTAATATGGAGAGACAAAGAAAAAACCTGTATGACACTTTATGTTGCAGTCCTTCCTGAATATTAATTGAGGATGGACTCTGTTGCTTTGTGAATATTGATTGATCATGTTTGGACCAGAGGCCAGCACATTCAAACCAGCATCCATCACAGCAAATGACTGGGGAGGCTATCCAAAGACTCTTGTTGCTCTTAATGACCATGTGAGCAACAAGTCCCCTAATCAACCACTGGCTTTGAGTCCCAGGGTGTGGTGGTTGGAATGAAAATGATACCTCATAGGCTCCTAGGAAAAGACAATATTAGGAAGTATGATCATTTTGGAGGAAATATGTGACTGGGAGCTGGCTTTGATGTTTCAGAAGATGAATCCAGGTATAATGACTTACATTCTCTTCCTGTTGCCTGCCCATCTGGATATAAAAACATCAGCTTCCTCTGCACCAAAATATCTGCTTACATGTTTTCATGCTTCCTGTGAAGTTAACAATACTCTAAACCTCTTAATTGTAAGCTAGAACCAATTAAATATTTTTGTTTATAAGAGCTGACATGGTCATGATGTCTCTTCAGAGCCATGGAAACCTAACTATGACAGAAGTTGGTACCAGTAACAGGGATATTGCTGTGATAAGCTGGAACATGTTTTTCATTTGAAAAATGCAGATTTTGATACTTTGGGTTAGGAAAGCAGTAGGATGTTGAGATAGTGATGTTGGAGTGATTTTAACAGTGGTGGCCTGACTCCGGATGTTTCTCTGAATAAGAGTATTCATATGTGGCCTAGAAACCATTCTAGAGTTTTCTCAATTGGTATTCAGTTCTGCTTTGGTCCAGTATTTCTACACTGTACTCTTTTTTTTTTCCTTTTTGGAATGCGGATGTATGCATGCTACCATTGTATGTTGGAAGTATGTGTTTTCTTTTTTATTTTTATTTTATAAAAGTTTGCAGTTTAGATCATACTTGAACCTCAGAAGAGATTTTGAACTTTGAATACTTCAACATTGTTGAGACTGTGATATAGACTTTAGGGACTTCTGAAGTTACATTAAATACAGTTTTGAATTTTTATATAGCTGCCTGCCTATGGATCCCAAGGTGAGAAATTGGTGGTTTGAATGAAAAATGGCTTCTAAAGGCTCCTAAGGACTGGGATTATTAGGATGTGTGGTCACATTGGAGGAAGTGTGACATTGATGGCATTGGTTGAGCCACAAATGGATGCAGCGACTGCTGCTCTGAGTTGCTGGCTGCTTCTCATCATGTTGGTGATGCTGCTACCTGGGACAAAGGGATTATTGCTTGCATGTTCAGAGAAGAATTGCCAGGACCATCGTGTTACAAGAAAGCATCGACAAAGGTCAGTTTGGAAAAGTTTGGAAAGATAAATGGTGGGAAGAAATTGCTGTGAGGATTTTTCTCTTCTAGTGAAGAACACTTGTGGTTCTGAGAGACAGATATTTATCAGACTGTGTTTGCTCCAAACCACAGAGGAGGCATGGAAAAAAATCTGCAGGGAACCATGACCATGCTTAACAGCAACTTTGAAATCTTCAAAAGGATGATGGGACCCCACAATGATGATTGCACAAGGACTATAGTAAAGCCATTTAATTGATTAACACCATTGAAAGATTGACTTTAGACTACAAACTGCTCAGGACAATTTCGAGATGGCTACCTGAGATGATCCAGCATGACAGACTACTTGAACAAAGATTTGAAACAAGCCCTGCATTTTCTCATTATGCAGCCACTGGACAAATGACACAGGACTTGACAAGTAACTGAAAATTTTTCTTTTCAGGATTCCCTGAAGATTTCTTCGCTTCCTGAAAGCAGGAAGTAATTTTAAGAAATCGACGCCCACAATCCCAAGAGGTGGGATGGGAGGTTCTTGGTTTGACTTATGGATATTGTCATTGGTTATGATGGTTGGTTACCAGTTGTTAATTGCTAATGGTCAGGGAAAAAGATGAACAAGGAGATTAGATTCAGAGTTTTTGTTTAAAAAAGTAAAAAAAAAAATATAGATTTGAGGTAGATAATTGAATCTACTCTGAGAAAAAAAGATAAAGAAATAATAGGATAAATGGGTAGATCACTGAATCTACACTGAAAAGAAAAAGGGGAAGATATAAAAATGACAAAAGGTAGACTACTGATTCTATATTAAAGAAAAAAGAGAGAATATGGATATAATAAGATAAAAAGGGAGATTATGGAATTTACTTTTAAAAAGGAACTACTTGTTTTAAGTAAGATAAGTAATGAAATTTTTTTGTCTGAGTTTATCAAATGTTACTGGACTGGAAATTGTTAATATATATAATGGAGTTTTTTTGTCTGAATCTGTCAAATGTTAATGGACTAGAAATTGTTAATGTAATTCTTGACTGTATATATTGTATATACTTGTTGGATAGTTTTTCTTGTATTAGTTATAAGCTTTTTTTAAATTTTAGACAAAATAAGGGGAAATATGGTGGTATTGTGTTCCCCAAAATTTGTGCACCCTAATAAACTTATCTGGGGTCAGAGACAGAACAGCCATTAGATACAAAGGCTAGAAAATGGTGGCACACACACCTTTAATCCTAGTATTCCAGAGGCAGAAATCCATCTGGGATCTCTGTGAGTTCAAGGCCACATTGGAAATAGCCAGGCATGGTGACACACACCTTTAATTCCAAGAAGTGAGCCCTTAATCCCAGGGAATGATGGCAAAAGCAGAAAGATATATAAGGCCTGGAGACCAGAAACTAGAATCATTTTGGCTGGTTAAGCTTTTAGGTTTTGAGCAGCACAATTCAGCTGAGAGCCATTCAGATATGAGGACACAGAGGCTTCCAGTCTGAGAAATTGGCAAGGTAAGGTAGCTGTGGCTTGTTGTGCATCTGATCTACCAGCATTCACCCTAATAAATGGCCTCAGGTTTGATTTTTATTATTAAGAACTTTGAAGATTCATGCTACAGGAGACAGTTGTGTAGCTGGGTCTGTTTGAGGGGTCCCTGGCAGTGTGATCAAGATCTATCTTAGGTGCATGAGCTGGCTTTCTGGATCATATTAATTATGGTCAGACACTTGCTCCCCCCAATGAAGTGGGTAGGGGCTTGGTTCTGCCTCAAAAGTGAATGTACCCAGCATATCGAACCCCTATGGGTGAAGTCACCCTGTTGGAGGAGGGGATGAGGGCTAGTTTGGGGGAGGGGGCAGAAGTCAGGGTTGGTGGAGTGGGAAAAGGGATTAGAGGGGGATCTGTGGTTGTTACATAAAATGGATAAAAGTTTTCCTTCAATATTTTATTTTAGGTGGTTTTATTTAGGAGTACATGTGCCCCATACATATAGTGTGTATCATGTAGATTTATGGAGGGTGATTTGTATTAATTCACTACTGTATGACTCATACCTACAACAGGCTCTCTAATGTAGTAGATGTTCAATAAAGGTTGCTTACTAAATATATCGTTGACTAGCAGAATTGCAACAGAGAAATCCCATTATAGAAAACAAGAACCAATCAAAATTCAGAGTACTGTATCACAATATAAATAGATATATCTACAAATCTATCCCAGGTTAAGGCTCAGGGAGTATTGAAGAAGAAACAATGGAAAGATTGGAAAATCCAGAGGATCATGACATTTGCTGTGAGACGGTGTCTCATAGTAATGTCAGAAGCTACATCTGTTAAATCTCACCAACATAATTGTCTACAGGTGAGCTTAACAAGAATGACATCAATAAATAAAAGAAACTAGAAAAAGAAAATCTCAAAAGGCTCAAACCAACACAAATTCTATAGACAAATAAGGAATGATGGGCAAAAGAGAGGTGGTTTAACTGAGAAGAGCACACTAATTGATTGTTCATTACTATACAGTGTATTTTCTTGGGCATTCACAGGTTGATTTATATTTATATACATTAATGTATGTGTACATTATGTCTGTATTCATTTATACACACCAGGTATGAATATAGTACCCGAGGAGGAAAGGAGAGGGCATGATATGCACTGGAAATGGTGTTAGAAATATGTGAAGTCATCTAGTGAGTGCTGGAATATGAACCTGATTTCTCTGGATGAGTAGCAAGTGCTCTCAAATGAAAAACCATCCCTTCAGTTCCTAAGCTGTAATATTTTGATGTGTGAAACACACCAGTGGACCAGACACTCAGTACTCTGAAATGAGAGGAGGAATTGATTCTATAGGCTGTTTATGTGGACAGCAGATTCTCCAAGACAGTGTGTATGTGGAAGGAGCAGAGCAATGCTGTGAGCTGCTGAGGCAGAGCAATAAGATTCATATTAGAGGGAATTGATCTAAAGCTGCAACCACAGAACAGAACTAAGATGGAGGATGAACCCCCACCACACACTTTCCTGCAGGAGCCACTTCATTGTTTTAAAGCTCCCTGGCAGCTATGGTCATTAGAAGTCCTAGACATGAAACCCTGTCTTTTCACTTCAGTGAATAAATTGTCATGGAAATATACCAGGCTGCTATTGGATGGACTCACTATGTCTTGTTCTGGCTGCAAACAAATTGTGGTTTGGGACCTGACATTCATAGACATTTTGAAAAAAAAAACAGACACACCATGGCTACAGTAGGCCCTTAGTGTGTGACGTGTGATAGCCTAACTCTTTCTATGTTGACTGAATTTGTAAGTCCTTTATCAAATGTCCCTGTTTTGTCTTTTCTTCAGGCAGGGGTTCTGTGTCTAGCAACCCTAGCTGTCCTGGAAATAGGTCTGAATACCAGGCTGGATCATTATCACAGAGATCCACCTGTCTCTGCCTCATGAGTGCTGGGATTAAGGGCATGTATCACCACAGGCCAGCCAATGTTCCTTTTTAGGAAATCCTAGTTTTCAGGGTTTGTATAAAAATTACATGTCCTCATTGTCACATCACTTCTTAGGGTTGGGTAGGCCCAGTGTGATTCTTCAGCTATTCTCCCCAGTTAGGACATATAGAGTTTTTAAGCAGAACAATGACTTTTCAGAAAAAGCCTTTTAGTGCACACTTTATTTTGTTTTCTCTTTGCTATTTATTTTAACACCCTGACAAAAGTTTCCCCTCCCTCCTCTCTTCCCAGTCCCTCAGTCCCACCTCCTTTCTACTCCCCACCTCCGCCATTACTCCTCCAGTTTTATTCAGAAAAGAGCAGGCCTATATGGATATTGACAAAACATAGCATATCAGGTTGATCAAGTTATCTTGAATTAAGGCTGGGCAAAAGAATCCAGTATGAGAAACAGGGTCCCAAAATCTAATAAAGGAGCGAGAAACAGCCCAAGCTCACAATGTTAGGATTTCCACTGGAAGACCAAGCTAAATTACTGTCACATATATGGAAAGGGCCTTGATCAGTGCCATACAGGCTCTCTGGTTGTTGGCTGTTGTTAGCTCTTATGAGCCCAGGTATTAGATTATGTGGGTTCCCTGGTTATGTCCTTGACTCTTGGGCTACTTTAATCCTTCCTTCCTCACATCAGTAGAATTCCCCAAGCTTGGCCTAATGCTTGATTGTAATCACTGTATCTGTTTTAACCAGTGGCTGGATGAAGCCACATTGACAGATTTTCCCCTCCAGTCATGTTCGATGATATGATAGCTCTCTGGGCTGTCCAACCTCTTGGTCCTAGTAATCCATTGACAGTTGTGGGTTCATTCTGGTGACATGGGTCTCAGGCTGAACCAGCCATTGGTTGACCACTCCAACAATCTCTGCACTACTCTTACTTCAGCACATCCCATAAGCAGGACAGATATTTAGATTGAAGATTAGTGGTTGAGTTGCTGTCCCAATCTCTCCAATCAAAGCTTTTCATGGTCAGAGGAGATGACCAACTCAGTCTACATATCTGCTGTTGTAAGGAGTCCTTGTTGATGAATAAGAAATCAGGGAAACAAGGACTTTCACAATATTCACAAATACAAAATAACTTGCTAAGCAAGTGAAAGACCTGTATGACAAGAACTTCAAATCTTCAAAGAAAGCAATTTGAAAAGATATCAAAGATGGAAGATCACCCATGTTCACAGATAGGTAGGTTTAACATAAGAAAAATGACCATCTTACCCAAAGTCATCTAAAGATTCAATGTAATTTCCATTAAAATCTCAACACAATTCCTTTAAGGCCTCAAAAAAAAACCTTTATTCAACTTCATATGGAAAAAGAAAACATAGAGGATAGCTAAAAAAAATTTGTACAGTAATAGAAATTTTGGAGGTATCCCCATGTCCAATTTCAAGCTCTGATACAGAGCTATAGTAGTAAAAAACACATATTATTGGTATAAAGAGAAAAAGGTATATCAATGGAATTTAATCAAAGATCCATATATAATTCCACACATGATATAGACACCTAATTCTATATCAAAGATGTCAAAATTATACAATGAGAACAATAAAATATCTTCAACATATGTTGCTGGTATAACTGGATGTGACCATGTACAAAAGTGAAAACAGATCCATATCTAGTGCACATTTTTTAAAAAACAAGTTAGTACATTAGGTTGGGTTAGAGTGCAGTACAATGACATTTAGTAAAACACAATTAGTGTGCATTATTAATGAAACCCAAAGAGTATAATTTAAATCTAATTTATTGTTATATGCCATAATGAAAAAGAAATGGAAATAGAATGAGTACTCCATTAAGAACATGAAAGCACACCTTATGTCTGGGTATTTAGCATCAAGATCTCAGGTACAGTTAGACTCAATGTGAGGACTTTTGCCTCAGCAAACTTAGATGTATGCACAGTGCCTCCTATCTGATTACACTGGGTTGTAATTCCCTTCATTATCCAAAACCTTCTCCATAGGAGATGGAGTCTGTACTGAATAAGTTCATTTTAAAAATTGTGTGAACATAAACCAAATACCCAAGTGATGGAAGGTAAAGAGAGGAAGACAATGAGATAAATGACTCCTGTTCATTTTGATATAACAAGTCACAGACTACAATGCCCCTGGTCACACTAGATAAGGTAACATTCTGAATTTGTATGAAAAATTGAGTTCAATGACGGAGCAGGGCACCAGAGAAAAGCATCTATAAGTTTAAAACTACCATGTAGGGTAAAGCCACTGGTCACCACATCCTGAAAGGAGCACACTTGAGATGCAGATCTGTTTTAAGAATTCTATAAGAATTCTAGTCCCCATGGTGCTATTATTCTTCATCAAGTCATGCAATATAATTGATTCCAATGAATAACATTTTTTCTCATGTATCAAACAGTGTCTGAAACCACGGGTTCTTGAACACCTTACTGAAAGTTCTATTTCTCAGACTTTCATTTCTCAGTTTCTTGGTTTAACCAATTCCTGTTTATAACAAACAAGGACAAAGTCTGGTCTTCCTATCAAAGACACAGCGCTGGGAACATTTGCTGCAAGACTTTGTGGCAAAGTAGATAACTTTGGCTCTCTTTTGGCTCTGATTGTATTCAGAAGATCAGGACACACATTTGCAAATTTGTTGACTAAGACATGGCCCTGGTCATCATAACACTCCAGTGGGGCAGGGTAATGCTCCTCAGTTAACTTGCTTAGATTGGCCAGGCTTTGCAGAAGGTCCTTCATAGCAGACAAGGAAATGACAGTGTCATAGAAATTTACACTGCTCAGCTGGAGGCACTGGCTCAGGGCAGGCAGGAGGGTACCATGTTCAGAGTCTCTGATACAGCAGTTGCTTATCTGCAGAGCTTGCAGAGTGTCCACTACACTCTTGAGGAGAACTTGCAGAGCTGTGGGACATAAGTTGAATAATGAAGCACTAAAAAGGGTCAGGTGTTTTAGCTGAAAAAGCCACTGACACTGAGACAGGTACTTCCAGTCGGAAGGTGAGAACTTGTGCAGTTTGATGGACAGAGACTCCAAGGGGCTCTTCAGGCATCTAAGGAAAGAAAAAGAGTTTAGTTCTGTCTCATGGTCTGGGAGGGCATTTTAGTTTTGACACTACTACGGAGCCAATATCTTAGTTTAGTTTACCATTGCTATGATAAAGCACTATGACCCAAAGAAATTGGGAGAGGAAAGGATTAATTGTCCTTGTGATTAGAAATCCATAATCCATCACTGAAGGAACACAGAGCAGGAATTCAAACAGGGCAACCTCCTAGAAGCGGGGAATATTCAGAGAGGCCATGCAGAAATGCTGCTTATTGGCTTTTTCTCCTCGTCTTATTGAGCTTACATTATGGACAATAAAAGACAACCAGCCCAGGAATTGCCCCACTCACAATAGTTAGGGCCCTCATGCATCAATCAATAATAACAAAACTGCTACACAGATTTGCCTATAGATCAGTATCTTAAGATATTTTCTGATTTTGAGTATCTACTTCTCAAGTGACCTTAGCCTGTGTCAATTTCATGTACGGTTAACCAGCACAGGGTTCCACAAAGAAAGGTCAGTGTGTCCTTATATAGAGCTGAACCACCATCGCTCAGCCTGTTGGTGTCTCCTCACTACAGTCACCACATTGCCTTCTAAAGTCCATCGCCATCACAATTGCTAGGCTCAGAACTGAGCGATGCAGCTTCTCATTCCCAATTTGCCAGAGAACCAGAGATGGCCATTATAACCTAGAAGAGAAGGCTAAATGAGGACTAATCCTGAATGATTCTGGCAATGTCTTGTCCTGTGCCTTGCAGAAACCACTACAGTTCTACCTTCCCCACATAGCCTATGCCCCCCTTCTCTGCATCAATCCCTGAAATCAACCCTCTGCCCTTTACCACCAATTTTGTTTCTACTAAGCACACAATATGATCACAACATCTGTCCCTCCATTGTGAGTAAAAAACTGACAAAGGATCTACAGGGAAACAAGATAGCTCTTGTTCACAAAGATATAAGGACAGAGATCGCAAAGGAAATTGTGCGTGTATGGCACCTCACCATCCAAAGGCCCACTACTCTGTCTGGTTCACTACCATCAGGGTTGACTGGATCCAAGGAAGAATACATAACACAAAGAGACTCTCTGTGAGCCACACAATGCACCTAGAAATTACAGAGTAGTAAGAAAGCTCTCCATAAGTCATTAACAACATCTTAGCAATTTATTGGTGAGTTGTCTGTGAAGCAATTGTGCTTCTGACCCTGTTAAGTTGGTATCCAGACCATTCTCAGATACTGTGATAAACCAACAGCTGTGAAAGTCACAGTGACTGGCTGACCTCAGGTGCTCACTAATCTCTAATGTAGCAGAAGAAAGTTTGCTGTGGTACCCAAAATAGCTCTCTCTCCTTCCTTACCTGAAAAACTGCTTCATGTGCTCATTGCAAAAGTCCAAATCATTGATAAGAAGATCCTGGAGACATCTGAGTTTGGAGATCTGAGCAAAGAACCTAGTAGTATACTTCTCTATATCTTCCAAGGTATATACTTCTCTGTAGGTGTAAATGGTAATGAGATGTAGATGGAGTTTACGCAAATTTCTCATCTGGCCAAAGCAATGTGCAAAATGACTCAGCACTCTTGGACTCCACCATACGGATAAATGCAATTCCTCAACGTAGTATGGCTTGAAAGTATTGAAAACCATCATGAAAAGCTGCTCAGGAGTATTAGAGATTATCATCTTCAAACAGCACAGTTGCACAGCACCTTGTTGCTGCTGGGCCCACTGCAACAAGTATGCTTGCTCTTTATCCAGGTGAACATTTAAGTAAAAATCAGTGAGAACCTTCAAACGCTGCCTCACGTCATATCTAGGTAGGTCATTCTCTTTTTGCTCCTTACTCAATGTCCCTGTTGAGGTCTCTCCACATTCTATGCCAGGCCATACATCCCAGAAGACATGGCACTCTTTTCTCAGGTCCAGGACTCGAAGCTTCGACCTTCTGTGAGAGAAAAAGTTGCAGTGTGACAATGAAAGATGAGAAGTACAATAGAGTCAGCTGTCATTCCATTTCTCTAATGTCAGCAACACCTCTCAGGCAAGGAAGGGCCCCTGCATGAGCTACACTGAATACTTGTTCTGCATCTCCTTTAAGTTACTGTTGAATTCTTTTTTTTTTTTTATTACCCGGGGTAGAGGACAGAGAAGACTAATCCTATGAGTACATTGACACTGAGGTCCCCTGCACTTCTGAAAGAAGATTAAATTAGTTCACTTATAAGTAGAGGCTCTACAGACTTGAAAGCTGAGAAAATCAGATGACTACAATTGGCCACTCTCCCATGCACTTGACTCCACAATTCCCTTAACTGGTAACTCCTTTTCTATTATCCTTTGGCCTTACCTCAGGTGAACCTGCTGTGACAATATCATGTCTACACCATCCAGCACAGCTTTTAATATCACCACATCAAGGTCCTGCATCAGCGCTCCCACAGGGAGGCAGGAGAAGGGCCATTCTGCAACCATTGCTGTCAGTATCTTCATATGTCTGCTCCTGAAGGCCTCCTTGAACAGGGACGGGAAGAACTCTGAGGGGAGCTGCTGCAGAACTGAGATGGCCAAGGCCTCATCCCTAAGCAGACTCTTCATTGAGAGTTCCAGGAGTGTGGATGGGGCCTCAAGGCTCATTCTGATGGCTCTTCAGACGGAAGGACCTGGTAAAACATTCAGGAGTCATTTATTTTCACTATGTCTTAGGGATTTATATGTGTCACCCATCAAAGGAACCCCCTGCCCAGGGCCATCATTTCTGTTCTAGCAGCAGTGAAGAACTCAGTGTCACTATTTATAACATCTGGTAACCTCAAATCCTCATCCCCTTCAGCATGTGAGTCATCACAGAAGAACTGCCACAGGTACAAATTAACCATTGTCTCACCAGGTATCAAGCTCTGATTCTCTGAATCTCTTTACCCTTGGGAAAGTTTATTCAAGAGCAAACAATCAGACAAGGCTCTTGTGGCAAATTGAGACTGATCCCTTTTCAAATGCCTTATGAAAGAGTGCCAAGGCCACTTGTAGAACCCACACATGTTCTCCATCCCATGTGTTCAGTGTACATGGTAGGACTGTGGAGATCTCACAAGTGCCTCATATATTGACTTCCTATATCCTTTTATGTTTCTTTCTTTTCATACCTTTCCTCTTTGGCCCTGCTTCCCAAGGAAGTACTTCTTTCTGACTAGGAATTGAATTGTTCATATACTTAATCTTCTTTTGATTATTTTTATTTAAACTCTATTGACTTAGTCTTGGTTTCCTGTGTGAAAACAAAAAATACTTTGAGAATTTGAATAGCTTATTGATTTATTTTCTTTGTTATTTACATGCATACGTGAGTGTATATATCAACTGATCTGGTGACATTTCAAGCTGTGCTGGATGGTGTAGACATGCTGTTGACACAGAAGCTTTACCTCAGGTAAACTGAGAGTAGCTAGCTGCTGATCAACCCTATTTTCAAGGATGGCCATGACCTTGGCTAAGAAAGACAGTATGGAAAATGTAGTTTACTTTTTAAGGTATGGTTTTTCACACAGTGGAGGATTCAGTGGAATTGCCTATTTCTAAAGTTGAATGTAAGCCATTATGCATCCCAGGCATGTGACCCTGACCTTAATCCTGCCTGTCACTGACAGTGTTCTTTATTAAATCTCCTATGTCTGACTAGTACACTCTCCCCTTAAAACACTGAGTAGAAGACTGGCATGAGAGCAGTTTCCTATAAGGACAACACTGTTAGGAAGTTATCAGGTGAGTTTCAAGCAAGTCCAATCTATATAGTATTGTGTAGTGGGTAGCTGTTCCAGATTTGACCTGTACTATCCCCATTGAGACTTCTGGTAACTTTTAGGCCTGCCCCTGAGGCGGGGCTGAGATGGGAGCTCTTAAGACCCGAAGTCCACATGTGTCACATCTGTTGGTCCCTGGTCATCCTGGATGTTGGATGGTAGACTGAGCAGAGTTCTCTGGAGAACACAGCTGGACTGCACCTCACCTCTCCAGGATCCTGTAACCTATCCCTTTACTTGTAATTTACCGCCTCAAATAAACCTCCTTTTTAACTACATGGAGTTGCCTTATTAAATACCCCAATAGAATTTAGAGCCACTGATAGCAAAATTTCATGGGAGTATACAGCAGTGACAACTAGAGTTCAGAAGGTGAACCTATCCAAAATAAGGGTTCTGTTAGAGGAAAGCCTTTTGAATGAACTGGCTGTTTCTTGTAAACTTCTTATGCAATAATATCCATGATTCTCACCATGTACTGTGCATTTCCATGTTATGTGCACATGTAATCTCATGATTGCATCTCATTCTTGGACACAACTCTCCCTATACTTTTGAGGTAATTGAGTAACTGTTCCTGGCTGTTTTTTTTTTTTTTTTTTCGTAAATCTGGCCAGGGCCATTCTCCGGACAAAAGTATTTCAGCAAAAATACCTACCTTTTTCCAAGGACAAAACTGCACATAGATAAGCATTATTAGCTCTTCTCACTTAACAGCTAAGAGAAAGCAGCCACTAGCAATTAATCCTCAACTCCTTACCTTCACCCCAGTTTATTTACACAATACCCTAACTGAAGAGATTTACTGCTCACATTCCTGGGATAATGTTTTAAACACTTGCAGGTTACTGAGTTAAGGTAGTTATTTCACACTGACCTAAGGAGATTTCTAACAAGGCCAGGCTGATGATAGGTGCCAAGCTTTTCTTGTGCAAAACAGTTTTACTTTACTAGTGACTTATAGTGACATGTACAGACTCCTAACATTTTAACTAACCACTTTTAGATTATAGGTTTTGAGCACATAAATTACATTGTAGAATTTCTTAATTGAGCTTATCCTTTAGTTGACCTTACCAGAGATCTCCCCTTTAGTCACTCTTCCCTTTTGGTTGTAATTGGAAGCTGACAACTATTGCTTTTTGTGTGGATTCTTATCACCTCTCTCTTTGACCCTGAAAACTTCAAGCCTTGAATTGTTTTGCCAAAGAATTACTGCTTGTGTATATGTACTGGTTCTCTCAGAGCCCGTGGAGAATTGATTTAGAAGGAAAAAGATGAGGACAGAGATGGAAAGTACTAGATAGAGAGAACAGCAGAAGGGAGTGAGAATGGAAGGGACTGTGAAGGGCTAAGTGTGAGAAGAGAAAAGAAGCTGTGTTGATAAAATTTACTTTGAAGAATAAAGTGAATAGTATAAGAACTCAGAGTGCTTATATTCATTCTATATCCCTCAGATTAGAATCCTCAGCTGGTTGTTAGACTATTCCATGGACACTGTGAGAAAACAGTAAAGGCTGTACCTTTTATTGTTTTTAGTAAATATTGTATTTCAGGACAATCTAGTTTAATGGGACTCAAATAAAATTTGATATAAAATATCTTGATCTAGAAAAAATTGGTTGTGTGATTTTATCCCAATACACAATTATTCTAAAAATGAGAAGCATTCCAAGATCATCTTTTCAATTTTGTCTCTCCATGCAGCCATGTCTAGCATGGATCTGGGATCTTCCATACTCAGGACCTTAACTCTACTCACAAGATATGGCTGGTGTCTGCTACCTGGATCCCTTTTATTTTAACTTTATTTTCAATTTTTCTTTCAGAAAATGTCATATGAAATAGTCATGGCTAGACAACCACATTCCTGAAGTCTCAGTTCCCTGATTAGCTAAGATTTGAATCTTGAGTTGGTAAAATTATTAGTAGTTCACAGGACAATTTGTAATCTACTATTAAGAAGAACTATCAATTCAAACAACTGCATACCTTACTCTGAAACACTATTTAAGGGACTACAGAGAATTAAACTTCAAGACAGATCCTAACGAACCCCAATGTTACCCTAAGAAGCTACACAAACCAAAAAGGACCTGGAATTCAAGGCTAGCCTTTCCTACCTGAGACTCTGCATCCAACATACCTCAAAGGAATGAAAAGACTAACTTGTAAATTCCAGTCCAATAGGCATTTCCATGAAAACTAAACCACACCAAAAGAAACCCACAACAACAACAAAAAACAATACCTCAGAAAACAAAATCAAATCCAAAAAAAAAAAAAACAAGAAACAACCCTCAACTTCTTTGTTTTTCCTTTTTAAATATAGAATCTTGATGTGTAGTTGCATTGCTGATAAGGCATTCTAAGAAAGCAAGTGGCCTCCTGATCAAGGTGAGTGATTTTCCTGCTCTGGAAAGTTGTGACAGAGCTCCTGTTTCTAGCAGGTCCAGGCAGTGAGTGACTCCAGACTCCAGGACTCTGAGGGCTCCTCTGATTTTTTTATACTCCTTTTTATACTCTGTTTACCTCATACTCTCTCTGTGTAGCCCCAACTTCCAAGAACATGTTTTTATATCATTGGAATGTCTATTGACTTAATCCTTTTTATGTTTATTTGTCCTAGTGTAGTTTGATTGAATCAAAGCAACTTGTATGAAATCAAAACTATAAAACTAAGGAGAAATTGAAGAGATTATGCATTGGTTGGTAAAATATTTGGTACATGTGTTGATATGCTCGTGTGTGTGTGTGTGTGTGTGTGTGTGTGTGTGTGTGTGTTTATATTGCTTTAGTGTATATATGTAGTGAATTTCAGATTAAGAGGATCAGCAACATGCTTTGAATCAATCACTTTTATGTAGCTAATTTCAAGCAACCCTAGAATACAACCATGTCCATTTAGGAAGACGAAATTTTCCTTTTGAAATAGTTCCTTGAGAATTGTTTTATTACATTCTGTACCTGTGCTGTAGAAGGGACAGAAGTCTGAGCTAGAATTGAACACTGAAAGTGTTCCACCACAGAGGGACAGTAACAGATTTAATGCAAAATTCAGGAGATCTGGGGCTTTGTAATGCAAAAAGACATTGTTGGCAATTGCAGGATGTGGTAGTAATAGGGACCAGGCTGTGGGATTAACTCACCCAGGAGCCAAGAGGAGCTAGTCAGCAGTGGGACATGGAGCCAGCCAGACTCAGAACATGTTGTACAGGCTGTCAACTGAGCCAATTATAGCAATTGCTTGACACTCCCCCTACAACTACAGATCTATTCACAGGGCGGGGTAAGATTATACACCAGTTCTTGGATCATTCACTAGTGATTGCTTCTCACTGTTCCCTCTGCTGAAAGATCACAAGGTATGCTTGAAGTCAGTTATATATCTTCTAAGTCCTGCTCCTTCACTAGAGATACCTTTCTGATTAGCAAAGTCAGTCAGTTTTCCATGTTGCAATTTGCAAAAAACAACAAAAGAAAAACCAGAATTTGTAGCACAGTTATTTGTAAAGCTGACTCCTGGTTTTTACAATGAGTTACAAAACAACCTAGACTTCATAGCATGTCCCAGAGAAGTCTGGATATTTCTAGTGAAGGCAGGCAGATCAGGTGTTCAGGATCATCCTTAGCAAATTAACAAGTATTTTGCCTTCCTGGGCACATGAGACCACGTGTAAGAAGAAAAGTAAACAAACAAAACAACATTAAAAGATTGATTTGGCATGCCGGGCGGTGGTGGCACACGCCTTTAATCCCAGCACTCGGGAGGCAGAGCCAGGCAGATCTCTGTGAGTTCGAGGCCAGCCTG
>CM010903.1:2168908-2187847 GCA_003704135.2 Peromyscus polionotus subgriseus
CCTGCATGTCCAGTTGATCAAGCAGTCCAGGCAAGAACAGTTTCTTGCCCAAATAGCTATTTTTGCGAAGGTGAAGATAAACTCCATATGGAGTGTCTTCAATGCCCATACTCTTCTCTGAAGTAAATCAGTGTAATCAGGAGCAGACATGTCTCATTATCCAGAAAGTCTAAATTTTTAAAAAATTTTAAATGCCATATTATGTAGGTCTTTGAAGTATTTGAAGACTACCTATCTATCTGAAATATATCTATGTATACCTAGAAAACTTAAACATGACTATAAGTTTGACTATCTTAGAAGACTAATTGTTCCATTATAATTTAAAAGAGTTGTATAAACATAATACCTTAAACAAGAGTAAATATACATGTACAGTAAAACAAAATTGACTTTAAATTTGTATCAATATACTAAAATCCATAGCAATGTAAAACATTCCAAACAAGTTGCTCTTTAAAAGTAGATTCAATATTCTACCCTTTCATCCTATCATATGTATATCATATCCCCTTTTCTTCTTTAGAAAAAGATTGCATTTATAACCATCCCACTTTAAATAAAAAATATTGGTTTTTCTCTGTCCCACACCAGACGGCTCTTCTGATATGGGACATAAGAATCTCTCAACCTTTTCTTTTAGGAATATGCTTGGGTTTAGAGAAGGAGTGAGCCAATTCCATCTCTAAAGCCAGCTTAGTATATTTAGGAATTTGGGCATAGCTTCTCTTACTACTTCCTGCTGGAGGGGGGCACTGTATCTTATGGGGACACAAAGAAATTTTTAGGCTTATAGGGTAGTCTGTGAGGCTGTATTGTCTGAGCCAGTTGCCTAGAAACTGTTCTGGATGTTGAATCATCTGGGTCATGGTGTCATTGGAGACCTTTCAGGAAGGTCTTGGCTGGTCAAACCTGATGTATTTTAATTTAATGTGGAACAAATACATAACCTCTGGATTTCTGTGGAAACAAAAGCAGAGCCTCTTTTCCAAAGCAACATATCTTTACATCCAAATTTTGAAGTCAATGTACCTTTAAAATATACATATTTATTTAACAGCTTTTACAATCAAATGTTTTTCTGCAGTAAAAAATCCCAAAGACAACACAATCCAGATTCTCTGTGTAATATCCATTTTTACATGGCTTATTTCTTATACTACCTTTACTTTCTCTTTAAAGACTCTATTTTTGAAAACTATCTATGTTGCTGGAGGGCTTCTCTCCAGCTTCCACCAACCCCCACAGTCCCACAATCCACGTATAAAATAATCACTCAGATGCTTATATTACTTATAAATTGTATGGCCATGGCAGGCTTCTTGCTAACTGTTCTTTTATCTTAAATTAACCCATTTTTATAAATCTATACCTTGCCATGGTGGCTGGTGGCTTACCGGCATCTTCACGTGCTGCTTGTCCTGGCTGTGGCTGCCAGGACAAGTTCTTTGGTCAATGTTAGACAGAGGGAAAATCCATTCTGACCAAGCTGTGTTGTCTGTCAGAAATCCCCCTGGCAAGAACCTGGGGAGTTTTCTACCTTTATTTATTTTTTTAAAGAGAGAATTCTGGGTTTTGAGTTTTCAAATTATATGGATCAATGAATAATAAAAAAGACTTAAATCATAAGACAGAAATGAGTAGGAATTTCTCTTTTCCTTCAGTCTCAGCCCAGGGGAACTTCCCCCTTTTGCAGGGCTGCTTAGAGCAAGCTGAAAGTGGATGGAATGCTCCCCTGGGAGAACTATTCTACCCTCACTTTTTGTATCCTCATTAGATGTATGAGGCCATGGATCAGGGGCCTAAATCCTCAGCATGTCCCCATAGGGACAAGCCTGGACTCTGAGTAGGAGTCAAGCAACAATCAAAAAAGCGAAAGTATTCCTGCTCCTAGTGTGGGAGAGGTGGAACTGTTTGATTGTTTGTTTCCCTGAGGTAACTAGCAGAATCAAAAGGATTTTGGTCCCCAACAGGAGAAGGCACAGGTCTTAAGTCAGGGTGGGGGAGGATGTCACACCAGAGAAAGACACAGGTGAATACAGGAAAACAAAAGTGTTGAGATACATAGAAGGACACACACACATACATACACACACACATACATACACACATACACACACACACACATACACACACACACCCCCCACATACCATATATCCACACAAGAACAATGAAAACAACATGTATTGGCCTGCACACATTTATACACCTGACCAGACAGAAGGAATCCAATGTCATCTTCACATGATTCCTGGACACTTGGCCAGCAGTCATCTCTGACCTCTCTCCTATGTGTCCAAACAGAAGGCACCTTAATCAGAATTACCTGTAGAGGTGACAGACCAAGAGACTTTCTAATTTGTTTCATTTTTGGGTGAAGGTATCAGATTCCTCAGATTCCTTAGGCAGAAATTGATCAAAGGATATTCTGGATACATAGACCTCTGGCTGCAACCCCCATGGGTTCCTTGATTCCTGCACTCTTCCTTGCTCTGAAGAGCTCTGAGATACTTTATGCCCCAACGTCTTACTCTGATATCTTGGTGGACCCTCCAGAAATGTTGTGGGTACTGACCATAGAACATTGCTTGGACATGAGCTCAAGCAAGAGAATGTCTTTATTAGCTGGCTTAGAAATATACTAGGTGCTCACGATCTCAATGGAGCCCTGAAATGTTATCAGGATGAGCTATTAAGCACAAAAGTCATCTTCTGGGTTGATACATTTCAGTTAACAAGACAAGTTAGCCAGAAGCAGAACTACTCAAGTCAAAAGTAAGTTAGTACATTTAGAGACATTAGAGAAAAATGAACTTTGATAAGTTATGTCTGTTTTCATTTTGGGCAGGTGGTGCTTTCTACATGCTGTGTTTTACAGGCTTATTAGCACCTCCATTATTAAATCAGTTGTGCTAAGGTCTACTAAATTTTGGGCTCCTGTTACAGTAGTTGAACTGTGAATGTTATCCACTAGGGATGAAAATTGTAGTAAAGTAGCAGCCTAATATCTCCCTATTCTATGACTCAGCTATACATTGTCTTTAGCAATACCATCTTTCCATCAAGTTCTGAAAGAACAAATACAATATTTATGTAAAAACACTTTATTAATACTTGAAAATTCTCAAATAATATATCTCAGCCACATTAATTCCTGACTCTTCTAACCAAATCCTTCAAATTCACTGTCTCAGCCCCTCTTCATGTTACTTCTCTTAAATTGAAAAGAACATCTTGCAACATTTGTCCTGGCCTCTGTCTCATAACAGTTTTTTGACTTGCCTTCTATGAAGTTTCCTGCTCTTTAAGTTTGGGCATTGCATTGTAAATGTATTAATTGGGAGTAGACACTCTGCAGTTGATTAAACAGTATATTATTACAAGTTATGGCATCCTGTAATGATCTGTGTCTACCATATAAAGAAGCATCTTTATACAGGGGGAGAGCTATACTTATTTGTGGATATAAGCTTAAGTTTAGATTACAGTTAGAGAGTAATCTAGTTATGAAAACTGACAATAGTAGGTTCTTCTCTAGAGTCCATGCCTTCTGCTACAGGTAGTTGTCTAAATGTACAAGTACAGTTATAGGCAAAGCTTCCTTCCTATCCCATCATGCCTTAAGACCAATTTGACAACTGTGAATTACCAAAGCTCTAAGTGTCATGATTACACCTATCAGAATATCTGTCTCTGCTTACTCTTTTTGTCATTCATTGTTCTTACAGATGGATGGCATTACTGGAAGCTTTTCTACATTGTAAGGTTGTATGGCCCATTCTGTAACACTGGGAGCCAGTCCTCAGTAGGGAAGCTTCCTGGTAAATACAGATTGATCATTTCACCTACTGTTTGAAGTGTATGATGTGTTCAGCAATAAGACCTTATCTACTTTATGTTAAAGGCGTGAAAGGCATGGGCAGCAGTCTATATTTTTGGAGGAAGTCTGTTGGACTCCCCTAAAAATTATAATTCAAAAGCAGGTTTCCATTTCCTGGCAATGTTTTTTTTTAATTATTATTTTATGGTATTCTGATTAAACCTATTTTTCTAAATTTCAGGCATTAACAACAAAATAAGGTAAAAATGCTTTAGGTGCAAGGGAGGTTATCTGAATCCAGATCCACAAAAAAATTCTTGAGTCAACATGTGTAATCTAGGGATCATGAGGAGGAGAGGAGACTTAAACATGAGAAGCTCTGGAAGTATGCAATAAAGATATTCAGGCATATGCAAGGGGAAGAGTAGAATCTCTGTTGAAAGGAAAAGTAAAGCCAGGACTTTTGTGGAGGTTGTTCTCTGTATTAGACTCATAACATTAAATTCAAACATTTTTACACACAATGGCACACACACACAAGCACACACATAAATGGTACAAAAGTAATATAAACTCACACAAAGATAATATTGTCAAAGTATCACAACTATTTATAAAGACAAATCACATTAATTCGGTGGTATTCTTTGATTAAGATATTATTTTGCTCATGTAGATCTCATCCATTTCTCCATCACTGGGTGATCTGTGCGCCCTTCCTACAGTACTCCTGAACTAGCTAGCCTCCCTGGAGTTGTGGGTTGCAGTCTGGTTATCCTTTGCTTAATATCTAGTATTTACTTATGAGTGAGTACATATCATACTTGTCCTTCTGAGTCTGGGTTACCTCACTCAAGATGATATCTTCTATTTCCATCCATTTACCTGAAACCCTGATGATGTCATTGTTTTTCTCTACTGAGTAGTACTCCATTGTGTATATGTGCCACATAATGGAGGGCAAAAGATGGGGGATGAGAACTTAGAAGAGAGGGAAGTTCAAGCTGGAATGGGAACAGTGTGTGAGAGTAAGGAAAGAGATACCGTAATAAATGAAGACTCCACAGGAATAGGGAGAAGCAGAGTGTTAAGGAGGTTCCCAGGAATCCACAAAAATGACTCTACCATAGAGTCTACCATACACTACTGGCAATAGTCAAGAGGGTGTCTGAGCTGGAATACTCTGTTGATGGTTGAATACCATAACTGTCATCATAGAATCCTTATCCAGTGATTGATAGAAGCAGTTGCAGACATCCACAGCCATGCCCCAGGTGGAGCTCCAGGAGTCCAATCAATGAGAGAGAGGGGGATGCCATGAGCAAGGGATATCTAGACCATGACTGGAAAAAGTACAGAGAAAACTAGCAAAACTAGTGGAAACACATAAACTCTGGACCAATAGCTGAGGAGCCCCCATGGTACTGGACTAGGTCCTCTGGATAAGCGAGGCAGTTATTTAGCTTGAACTGTAGAGGGGGCCACCAGGCAGTGGGATTGGGACCTGTCCCTAGTGCATGAGCTGGCTCTTTGGAAACTAGTGCTCATGGTGAGACACTTTGCATAGCCTTCGTGCAGCAAGGAAGGAGGGGCTTAGACCTACCTCAACTGAATGTACCAGGCTCTGCTGACTCCCCATGATGAGAGACCTTGGAGGAGGTGGAAATGGGGGATTGGGTTGGGGAGAGGGCTGGGAGGCGGGAGTAGGAAGGACAGGGGAATCTATGGATTTTATGTAAAATAAACAGAAAAATCTGTTAATAAAAGCATCTGAAAAAAAGATATTATTTTGAAGAAGGCCTGAGTCTAGTTGAAGAAAGAGAAGAGGGACTCTATGAGCCAAGGGCATCTTACATGTTGGAGAAACATACAGAGACAACCAAACCATTCTAGTAGGAACTCATGAAATGTGGAACTCATGAAACTGTGGAGCCTCCATGGGACTGGACTAGGCACTCTACATAAGGGAGACAGTTGTGTAGCTTGACCTGCTTAAGCAGTCCCATGGCAGTAGGATCAGGATACATCCTTGGTACATAGGCAGGCTTTTTTGAGCACAGTACCTATGGCGGTACACATTACATAGCCTTGGAGCAGAGGCGGGGTGAGTTGAACCTGCCTCAACTGAATATATCATGCTGTGCTGATTCCATATGAGAGGACTTGCCTTGGAGGTGATGGGAATGGAGTGTAGTTTTGGGGGGAGTGGCTAGGGGGGCAAAGGGAGGGAGGTGAGGGGTATCTGTGGTTGGTTTGTAATATGAATAGATAATTTCTCAATAATAAAAAAAGAAAATTAAAATATTATCTTGGAAAGCTGAGTGTCTTAATGGAGGACTCTTTGTTGTCCTCTAAATGTAGGAGCTAAACAACAAAGAACAATGCAGCAGGAGATATTTTATTTTGTACAGAACTTTTTTTTTTACTTTCATGGCCAGTCATGGGACTGCAAATTATAAGGGTCATAACTATAGAATCTTATTTTATCCAAACAGGGTAACAGTGAGTTGAATTCCAGACATATAGTGGGAAATTTTAAATGTGGATTTTATATAAACACTAATATTTAAACCAGAAAACCATTGCAATAAATCTGTAGCCCTGTATGATCTATAACTACCTCAGTGATATTTGTATTCAATTTCTGCAGGTATAATTTTAAAATATACCACTTGGTTCTGGCCCTGGTATTTGCCATTGAGGAGATCAACAGGAACCCTCATCTTTTACCCAACATATCTCTGGGATTTGATTTCTATAATGTCCCATACAGTGAGAAAAACATTCTTATGAATCCCCTTATTTGGCTCACAGGCCTGAGTAGTCCTTACTTTAATTATAACTGTATAAAGAAGAGAAAGTCAACTGCTGCAATAACAGGACCATCGTGGGCAAAATCTGCTCATATTGGGACACTGCTTCAGCTCTACAAATTTCCACAGGTGAGGAGTTGTGTGGGAAAGAGCCAGAACTCTATTGCTGACATTTGAGGTATGTCTTTAGGTAAAAAAAATATATTTGGATTAGTCAGATATCAATGACAATTGTCCAGACAATTGGAGATGGACATATATTTCAGTCACATGGAAAGGAAAGAAGGGGAGGTTGGGGTAGACAGGAGGATTAATAAAAATGGATGACAGAGCAGTATTTTATGAAAAAAATCTGTCAGATAAACTTGCCTTTAAAATCAGGGTGTATCCATCATTGTGCTAACTATTTCCATCTGTTTCTGCAGAACAAGAATTGTGCACAATGCCATTGTCCTTTCTCTCATTTCCAATTTTTTTCTCTTTAGCTCACTGTTGGTCCTTTTGATTCTATCTTCAATGACCAAGGTCAGTTTACCTCTCTCTACCAGATGGCCCCCAAAGGCAAATCTCTGTCTCTTGCCATGGTCTCTTTGATGCTTCATTTTGGCTGGACCTGGATTGGTCTGCTTATCCCAGATGATCACAGAGGAACTCAGTTTCTATCAGATATTAGAGAAAACATGGAGAAAAATCAAGTCTGCATAGCTTTTGTTGAAATGATGCAAAGTTCCTGGACTTCATTTCCTGAAAAATACTGGAAAATTATTGACATCATCCAGGAATCATTGGCCAATATCATCATCATTTACGGTGACAATGATTCACTACAAGATTTAATGCGAAATTTAGGGCAACAGATTTTGACAAGGAAAGTGTGGGTCATGACCTCTCAATGGGATGTTACTAATATCGCTGATTATTTCTTGCTAGATTCCTTCCATGGAAGTCTCATTTTTTCACAACACCATGAACAGGTCATTGAATTTAAAAATTTTATCCAAACAGTTAATCCTTATAAATACCCAGAAGACAATTACCTTCCAAAATTGTGGTTTTTGTTCTTTGAGTGCTCACTTTCAGAGCTTGATTGTCATCTTTTGGAGAACTGCCAAGCCAATGCTTCCTTGGAATTCCTACCTAGACACATTTTTGATATGGCAATGAACGAAGACAGCTACAACACATACAAGGCTGTTTATACTGTGGCCCAGTCTCCATGAGATGAGTCTTCAGCAAGTACAAATGCAACCATTTGGAAATGGGGAAAGAATGATGTTCTTTCCCTGGCAGGTAATATCCATCCGTTGCATTAGAGCATTAACACTGTGATATTTTGAGGGTTTTCAGAGTCACCAAACTAGGTATCACATATTTCAAAATTTACATATATTATATGCAGAGGAAAATCTTCATTTGTTATCATATCTTCCAGTTCAGTGCAGATCTTTGTGTGCATGTTGCTGAGGAATAGGGTGCTAGTGGCAAAGAGGAAATGATTTTTGGCAATGTAAATTTTTGTCACAAATATCCTCACAATCTTCTCATGGTGATATATTCCATTAGAAAACTAAGAACTCTCTCAGCAAATGAAACAATGACCTTCCATTACCACAAGGTATCAGTACACAAATGATTTTGTCTAACTACCATTTAGTCATCATGACCCATATTTTACTGACTGAACTTTCTGATAAACCCTCTGTGTAAGTGGGTATAAATTATTTTAAAGAAATTGAAATTTGCTTCACACAATACTCATTGATTTCTTTCCTGAGGTTGTTTAGAATATTTTCTTTTGGCTGACTGCCATTCACAGGCAGAATAGCATTCCATTAACTTAGGTAACCATTGTTCACCCTCATAATATTTTATCCTACACCAGAGATTATGACCAGTGATAGTCACTTTATAATTCATTTCTGATTAATCTCTCACAACCACTTTAAAATATGTTCTTGTATCACTTCCAGCTTCATCCTTTCTTGAGGAATATCTACCTGGAAGGCAACATGGCTTTAGAATGGAAACAGAAGTCAGATTATAAGTATGATATTCTTAATTTTTGGAATTTTCCAAAGGGTCTTGGACTAAAAGTGCAAGTAGGAACTTTTTTGCCCAATGCTCCTCTTGGCCAACAGTTGTCTTTATCTGAGCAGATGATACAATGGCCAAAAATATATTCAGAGGTGGGTTATGTATTCTCTCAATGCATTAAACTTATCATAATAACACAAATATACTCCCCAGGAATAACAACTGGTGGTTTTGAAATTAAATACCATTAGCATAAAACTCAGAGTAGAGAAGCATAAAACATAACTAATAGAAGATACTGTTTTATCATCCCTGATTCTTAAAAATGGAAGTTCTTAGCTTTCAATGTCTGTTAATATGTGTTGGTGAATGTGTTAGTATTTGTCAAGTTGACACAAATTAAATACACCTGAGAAGTGGTACATGCATTCCTCATGTCTAACAGGACACCCTGATGTAGAAAATCTCTACATTCACAACACAAAACTGAACAAGTTATATTTTCTTGCTATGGTGAAACACTCTCACCAAAAGTGAATTTTGGAAAAAAGAGTTTATCTGACTTATGGTTCTGGAGGGACAAATGTCCTTATGGTCAGGAGTCATGCCAGTGTGTGGCATCGATGGAGAGATAGGCAGGAACCTGAAAAAAAAAGTCTCAGTCCACACGCTGGAAGCAGAGAGTGAATACTGGAATTGTGTGAGGCCTAGAAATGTTCAATACTCCCACCAATGAAATAATTCTGTCTGCAACTCCTAAAGTACCAGTAACTCCCAAGATAGCACCACCATTGAGAAAATATATAGTGACATATCTGTGCTTATAATCGCCACTTTTCATTCAAATCACAACACAATGTCTCTAATAGAATTCCTTCACTGTATCCGAAACTGGAATAGTTCATTTTGATTCCATGCTTAAAGATTACAGACCATGAATAGTTATCACTTTTCTTTTATCCACCTCTTAAATGAGAAAATATTATAGTGAGTGTGTGTGTATGTTTCTCTCCTGCTCTGCTGCTATAAATACATACATACCCAATATAACTTAAGAAAGTGTTTCTTTTGGCTGACAATTTGAGAATGCAGCCATTATCTTTGGAAATTTATTGCTCTAGGAGTATGAGGTTCCTGATGACATTATATCCCCAGTCAATAGAAAAAAAGTAAATACCACAGATCACATTTTTCTTGTTGTCATTCATTCTGAGATAACAATTTATGGAATGATGATGCTCACTTTTAGAGAATCTTTAAGAATACTCACAGAAATATCCAACAATTTATTTTCATGGCAATTATAAGTCCTCTCAAGTTGGCAAGCAAGATTAGTAATCATGGTGGAAATAAAAGTTTCACAATACATTAGAAAGTTAAGTACAGAGACAGGATCCATCTGAATGGACCACTTGCCTTTCTAAATTATGGCTTCTATGACCTAACTGCATCAAAATTGTCCCTACCTCATTATGATCCAAACTGTCTAATAATGGGATAATCCTCAGGCCAATTTCATGTATATTACAGATGCTCAAATTCCTTTTCTACTTTATAGGAATAAAACATGCAAATTAATTATGTGATATTAAAAATATTATTGAGACTTTCAATAAACCATGAGAATTTGTTAACTTTGCTCACATTTTTTCTCAGCTTCCTAAGTTTGTGTGCAGTGAGAGCTGTGGGCCTGGATTCAGGAAAGTTTCCCTGGAGGGCAAGGCTGTTTGCTGCTATGATTGCACTCCTTGTGCAGACAATGAGATTTCCAATGAGACAGGTAAGAATCAATCTTACAGAAATGGTTCCACATTTCTATAGGATTCTGCATTATCTTACAAACTGAAAAATATCCAGAGAGAAGTCAGATAAATTTATTTTTTTCTATTTAGGATATAAATGGGCATCACTATGTCTTGAAATACTACAGAGTAGGCATTGAAATTTATAACTGATTTACATTTTATGATCAACTGCAGATATTGTTTGTTGTAGGAAACACTTTTGCTCTGTACTGATCAACATGCTTTTATCTCACGTAATGTAACACATAGTAAAAAGTACCAAAATTGGATGTTTTTCTAACTGTATTTCAATAATTATAACTCATCTAAGTGTAGGATAGGTTATTCTAATGATTCTTCCCAGAAAGTCTTTTCATACAGAAAATTAGAAATTTGTATTTGATATCCCCAATATATAATTTTTGACTATACAGCATAACTAAAATTTCAAATTTCCTTAATGAATAGGATTATGTCTATTTTTTCTGCTTCAATTTTGAGAAACAGTATATTAAACAGTTTACTCAAGGCAGCTTCACCAGTCCATTATGGAGAGCTGTACCCAAACCAAAGAGCTGCAATGAAATACAGAATCTCCATTTAGGAGAATAGATCATGAACATATTAATAGCATATTTCATTGGGAAGAAAATTGTTTAAAAGCTAGTATTTTCATATCTAATATTAAATTTGTGGCCAGGGCAATACCAATTGTGAAATTTTTAAATAATTCCTTTTCTTTGAGAATTTCATGCTATGTATTTGGATCATATTCATATATTTCCATATCTTCTACTTATCTACCTAACTCCCTCTCTCTCTCCTTTAAATAATTAAGAAAAACTCATTCAATTCAAATTCTGCTTCCCAAATATTCTTTGGTTTAGTCACCCTGGTGGAGTATGAACTAATTACCAATAAGTATAGACACACTATTTTGTAAGATAACCCATCTCTTTGTCTATTAAGAAAAAATTTCTGTTCATTTTACATACCAATCACAGATCCTCCTCTTCCCTCCTCTTGCTCCTTCAGCCTCTCCTCCCCCCAAACCCCCCCATTCCATTCTATAAGAAGGTAAGGATTTTCATGGGGATGTAGCAGAGCCTGGTACTTTCAGTTGAGGCAGATCCAAGCCCCTTCCCCTGCCTCAAAGCTGTGCGAGGTATCGCACCCTAGATAGTGGTCTACAAAAAGCCCGCTCATTCACCAGGGATGAATCCTGTTTTTATTGACAGCCCTTAAGCAGATCAAGCTACACAACTGTCTGGCTTATGCAGAGGGCCTAGATCAATTTTGTGGAGGATCCCTAGGTGTTAGTCTAAATTTCATGTGATCCCACTAGTTTGTTTTGGTTTTCTCTGTAGATATCACCATCATCATCTTAATGCCTCTTGCTCATAGAATTCCTCTTCTTACTCTTTGACTGGACTCCTGGATCTCAGACTAGTGTTTAACTGTGGATCTCTGCATCTGCTTTCATCAGTTACTGGAGAAATGCTCTGTGATGACAGTTAGGGTATTCACCAATCTGATAACTGTGGTAATCCAGTTCAGATACCCTATCCACTATTGCCAGTAGTCTAAGCTCGTGTCATTCTTGTGGATTCCTGGGAACTTTCCTAGCACACAATATCTCCTTATCCCCATGATGTCTCCCTCCTTCATGGTATTTCTTTCATTGTTCTCCCACGCCAGCCCTCTTCCAGCTTGACCATTCTGTTCCCTTGTGTTCTCATCCCCCATCTCCTACCCTCCATTGCCCACTCCTCATCCACAATTTACTTGTGGAGATCTCGTTTATTTCCCTTTCCCAGGGAAGACAAACAAGTCTTTCTCTTATAGCAACTACGAGGTCAAATATCTTCTCAGTTAAGGGTAGTACTTTTTGTCAATCTTACATGTTCAATGATATGGGGTCTTCTCTGAGATTTCCCATGTTATATGCATGATATCATACCTAAAATTTATATATTCAACTGCCATGTTGTGTCTGTAAGTTTCTAATCCCTTGCAGTAAGTGTTTCGTGACCTCTGACTTTTAGAATCTTTCTGCAACTTCTTCCATAGATTTCACCCCTTGAGATATAATAGACTGTAACCTTAGGCTGTTATTTAAAAAATACTTCTTTAGTGAATATCTATGCACACATGTACATATATATATGTTAAAGATATTAGAAATAGATATATATTAATATATATTAGGATAATATATACATTAGAAATGGTTCACTTACCCATGAAAAGTCTTTCATAATTCCTAATCAATGAATATACATCCAAAAATTGTATAGCTCAATTATGTCAAATTGTATGTATATTTGAGGTAAGATTATTGATTCAATGTATCCAATAAATGTTATAGTATATTGAAATAGATATTGTTATCCTATATATAGTAGTTTTTTTACATGTATCAGGTGCTTTTAGTAAAGAATGGAGTTATACATGTGAGTCATTCATTGAGTTAGAAAAATCAAAACAAAATAAATATCTCCACATAAACGAGAAGGAATATTAAAGTCTGAGGTAATAATTTTAAAGTAGGCCCTGACAACAGATGTAACAATGTGTCACAATATCGAAAGGAAGCAATATTATGAGATATATAGAAATCAATTTTATCCTACTGAAGTTTATTCAATAAAATGTTAATAAAATGTATCAAAAAATAAGATTAAAAGTCTGGTGATGAGATTCTTTGTAAAATCAGGAAAAATGGCATTGGAAATCTGGCATGCATAAATTGATGTTAATACACTTCAAGTACAAGATGAATTTTACAAATTTTCAGCAGCAGAATAATATGTGACTGTTTTATTTCATACTCTAAAACTATTTCAATAGTTCTGAACTTTCCCCAGCTGGAATGACAACTGTTTACTAGTGCACTATTCAACCCTGTAACAATAGAGTAATGCATATTTACTAAAGCTTCCACAGAGGAGAGTCAATATTAGAAAACAGAAAGCATTTTGTAATGTTAAGAAGCTTGAGAACCTATGTTTAAGAAAAGAAATTTATGAAAATAATTTCAAAGGGCACTCTCCCTCTTTCACGCTATTCAAGTTCATAATGTGAATATAACTTATGATGTGGAATAAAACATAAATTAACTTTATGCATTGTAACTCAGTATTCTGACTTCCAAAAGAGATACACCAATAAGACAAGAGGCACTGAAATTTTATAGGAGAGAAAACGTGTATTGTCTTTATACCACTATAAAGACGTTGGTTTGTATGAGAAGCTACTGGCAATAGATAACTACTAACAAAAAAGGACATCACTTTTCTTTAAGGTTGTGGATTCTGAAATGTTGCCAATATTCCCGTAGATTCCCTGATTCCCTGAATAGACTCACTATGTATTAAAAGATAAAAGGAAGAGATAGAGAGCACATAAACTTGGGAAGTAGGAGATGGAGAAAGTGAGGAATGGAGTATGACGAAAGAGGGCTGAGTTGAAGCCACACAGTTTATATGTGCATATAAATGATAACTGACATATCTAATAAAGAAGATGGGTGGTATAAATGTGAGAGTATTCACATCAGAGTTCATACTTCTCTTTCCCTGAGAAAACAGAAATTGATGTAGATAATTTTTCTGTCAATAGGTACAAAGAAATGGGTTAAAATTACAGGTATAACTTCAGCTTGGACTAAATATCACTTTCATTTCTGACCAGATATGGAAAAGTGCATGAAGTGTCCAGAAAGTCATTATGCAAACACAGAGAAGAAATACTGCCTCCAGAAAGCTGTGAGTTTTCTCCACCATAAGGACCCCTTGGGGATGTCTCTCACAACCATAGCTCTTTGTTTCTCTGTACTCACAACTGTGGTTCTTGGACTCTTTGTGAAGCACAGAGACACTCCAATTGTCAAGGCTAATAATAGGACCCTCAGTTACATGTTGCTCATCACACTCACTGTCTGTTTCCTATGTTCCTTGCTCTTCATTGGCCATCCAAACACTACCACCTGTATCCTGCAGCAGATCACATTTGGAGGTGCTTTCACTGTGGCACTTGCCACTGTGTTGGCCAAAGCTATCACTGTGCTTATTGCCTTCAAGGTCACTTTTCCAAGGAGAGTGGTTAGGTGGTTAATAGTATCAAAGACCCCAAACTTTATAATCCCCATATGTTCTCTAGGCCACATTGTCCTCTGTGGAATCTGGCTACGAACCTCCCCTCCCTTCCTTGACAAAGATGTTCACACTGAACCTGGACATATCATTCTTGTTTGCAACAAGGGCTCAGATTTTGCCTTCCATTCTATACTGGGATACCTCTGCGCCTTGGCACTTGGAAGTTACACTGTGGCTTTCTTGTCTAGGAATCTGCCAGATACATTCAATGAAGCCAAATTCCTATCATTTAGCATGCTGGTGTTCTTCTGTGTCTGGGTCACATTCCTCCCTGTCTACCATAGCACCAAAGGGAAGGTCATGGTGGCTATGGAAGTCTTCTCTATCTTGGCATCTAGTGCAGCCCTCCTTGGCTTCATTTTTGTCCCTAAGTGCTATATTATCTTAATAAGGCCAGATAAGAACTCATTTCATCATATTAGGAATAGGCCACATTCTAGAAGGAATAACCCTCTCAAAACCTAGTTCAAAACTGAACAGTTCTTATGGTAAATGATGAATTTCAAAGATGAAGTCCAGTTGATATCTACTACAAGTGTGTATTACACCATTATAATATGGGTTTGATTAATTGGACCATTATGTGTTCAACCAATTGTACTATAGCCTCTTTATACTGGAGCCAATAAAGTTATCCATGATTGAAATCCAGATTGTATTTTCATATGAACAGGACCTCAGTATACATCTGGGCTCATCTGAAACTTTTTGTGAATATCGTGAATATTTTAGACTCATGGAGATCTGACTACATCTGCCTCTGCTCTTCTAAGATTAAAGATGGCCAGTCACAGCACCCCACCATATTCTTCTCTAATATAGACTATTAATATTCATGTTATTGATTTCAATTTCTTAAGAGCTTTATGCATATTATTTTATCCCATTGTGTTTTTCCCAGTTTTTAAATTTTGAAAGTGGATCCTAGTATATTTTTATCTTGTCTTCTGAACACTGTAATAAAATATGTGGATTATAATTTGATATTATATTCAACTTTTAATATACCAGATTTGTATAAGAGCATCAATCTGTTTCTTAAGACCTCAAGGCCCTTTAGTAAATTATCATGCTTTCATTTGGGTTTGTGTGATTATACTGAAGAATACAGGATTTTCAAGATGTGAATGTAATCTTTTGTGAACATAATACTTCATCAGTCATTGCATAATATATTGTATGCGGAGTTATAATGTAGACTTACCAAGAATTATATTACCCAATGTCAAAAATCAGTCACTCAGAAGAAGTAACTAGGTCTAACTATATGGACCTTTTCCTTATTTATACTCTGTTGACATATGTCACATTTCCAATGATTTTAAGTCTTGATGATTACGCTCACTTCTCTTTAAATCTAGACATTCACACATCATTTGTCTGAATGCTTCTTCCAATTCACTACTTTTCTTTGAATGGGTATATATTCTTCATCTAAAATCATGAATAGGTTACAACATGGAACTTTATTATTACTTATTTCTCCAGAATTCATCACCAGTTAATAAAAATACATACAAATAAAATATTTTGCATTTCCAAATTATTAAATAAATATAAACATCTATAAAATCCTGAGACCTTTACTACCGTGGGTTTTATCCTAGTTCTTTGCTATTATGTCTATATACTAGGCTATGAGATTTTGAAAATTCAGTTGTTAGCTGAAATAGAACAGAATTCCTAATTGTCAAGAGAAATCATGCCTAGTTATGGAAACTAAACCAACTACCAAGAGCTAGTGAAGTCTTGGATCTCAGAGGAGAAACTGTAACTGCTTCTTCACTAAAGCAGCATAGCCCCTAAACATTCTAAATACTGCTTCCCATACATAAAATTAAGTCTGTTCCTCACATCTCTTTGATAAACTATCATATTCAAACAGATGCATACAATGATACAAAGTTACCATCAATCAAAATAAATAATTGTGGATCCCAGTTCCACCTGATATATTTACAATAAATACAATTGTCACTCCTAAGATTCAGGTTTCACTGAGTAAAATGGAATAGAAAGAATGTAAGAGTCTGAGGACAAGGGAGTTTGCTGTGAGATTATGTCTTTTAGGAATGTCATACATTGCCTGTAAAGACACAGAAAGTGTGATAAACATGACTTCCTAATTAGGAGCTGATCTAGGATCATAACTTTTGACATCCTGATTTGAAAAGGAAAATCTCATGGGACCTCAACCATAAAGAACTACAGTGAACAAAGTACCGCTGACAGAAGAAGGAAAATCTACCATGGGGCAGAGCAAACTAAATAATTTGTAAGACAAAATGGTGTTCATATATAATTTAGAATTATATATGTATTTATAAATATATGTGAATCATGTATTATATATTATTTCAATTAAATGTATATGTTTATAGTGCATATAAGTTATAGTTATTATATATACATCTATAGCCTATAATCTACCCAAACCCACATTTATATGTATATATGTAATAACAGTTATAAAGACAATTTATGAGTTTGAAAGAGAGAAAGAATGGCTATACAGGAGCATTTAGTGGGAGAAAAGAGAACAGAAAAATGATGTAATTTCATTAAAATCTCAAAATAATGATTTTCTATTCATTGGCATTTAAAGTTAATATATGCCATCTATGTTTTTAAAGTTGGTCTTCAGCTTTCCTTACTAAGTAATTAGATACTTTCTCAAATTACCCTGAAATTTACATTAATCATATATTCAAAGAATTGTCCTCTAATAAAAATTAGGAAATAAATTAATTTATACTTGAGGGACAATGAATGCATGGAGATATTTCTTTTTACTCTCAGGTTTAATCAAGTAGTAAAAACAGACAAAATTTCTGAGAGTATATACTTTTATGTTTGAGAAACATGGTGAGAATAATAATTTATTGACTTTACTATGGGACAGGTCAGCCTAACTTTCTACTAACATCCTATTGCTTTCCAACAATAAGCATCTATAATAGAAGTACTTTGCTTCAAGTCAAAAGTAACTTAAAATAACAAAATACACTTTCTTAAATATGAAAGTACCATAAAAAGTTTTAAAATTTTTTTTGTTGCTAAAAGTAATTCCTAAGGGAAGCCATAAGCTATATACATACTGAGAGTCAGTGACTATATTGAGGGGTTCTGTGAAGTCCATCAGTACCATAAGAATGGCATGCAGTTCTGCCTTTTGTACAGAATTGTATAAACTTTGAACCACTTTACTTAAGTCTCCTGATTTATATCCTGCTTTCCCTGATTTATTTGCATCCATATAGAATGTGAGGACTCCAGGAACTGGCTTTTGTTGTACAATGTGAAGAAGGACCCATTCAGTCTTCTTATTTTGAGTTTTATTTATTTATTATGTACACAGAAAAGGGTGTCAGATCTCACTACAGATGGTTGTGAGCTACCATGTGGGTGCTGGTAATTGAACTCTGGACCTCAGGAAGAGGAGTCAGTGCTCTTAACCTCTGAGCCATTTCTCCAGCCCCCATTCAGTCTTCTTTATGAATTCTATCCTCTTGCTTTTGGGGTGACAGTTATTAATCTCTCCCAGAAAGTTACTGCAGGCTCTTTGCCAATATTCATTACCTTTACATAGTGATGAAATTTCCTCATTAGTTAAAGGTACTACAGATTCTGCTGGGTCCATTCCTGCCAACTGGCAAAGTCTTAATTTAGCTTTTGGAAGCAAATCAGAGTTCTTTTCTATATAAGTCTTCAACTTCTTATTTGTTTTACCTGGTAGGACTATCCATTCCAATATAACATCTTCCCTCTGCATGAAAATACTTGTAGGGGAATATCTGGAAGGGAGTATGACAAGAATGCATTTAGGTTCTGGATTCACATGATCCACATGTGCTTCTCAAATTATCTTTCATACTAGAGCCAATTCCTTCTCAGCATTGGCTGATAATTCTCTTGGACTATTTAGTTCTTTGTCCCCTTCTAGAGTATTAGCCAAATTTTGTAGTCCATCTTTGGCTTTTCCCATGATATCCAGTAAGTTGAAAATGCTGCCTAACAACTTTTAAAAATCTTTAAGAGTCTTTAATCAATCTCTTATTAGCTGTACCTTTTGAGGGCTAATTTTTATAGCTCTATCTTATATCCTAAGTGATTAACAGAATCTCATCTTTATATTTTTTCAGAAGCAATTTGCAGTCCACAGTGAGGCAAAACTTATTTTACTTCTTCAAACATGCTTTCTAATGTGTCTAACTTTGGATCAGCTAATAGCATATCACCCATATAATGCTAAATTATGGATTGTGGAAACTTTACACGAATTATCTCCAATGGTTTTTGAACAAAGTATTGGCACAAGGTATGGCTATTT
>CM010903.1:2195800-2206480 GCA_003704135.2 Peromyscus polionotus subgriseus
GAGAGACAGAGAGAGACAGAGAGAGAGTGCAAGCAAATAAGCAAGAAAGTTCTGGCTAAAAGCTTAAATCCAGTCACGCTTGAGCAAAGTCAAGCCTGGACTCTGGCTTCCTTAAGCTCTGACCACATGTGTTGGCATTTCAGCCAAAAGCTGTGTGTAGCTTCTGCAATTAGCGATAGCTCTGGCAGGGCAGGCCTGAGTTGTTTGTAGCACCGGCTTTAAGCAAGTAGCTCCAATTATTAAGTACTCTTACTTGAAATAAAACACTGGCTTGCCTGTCTTTCCTTCCTTTCATTTTTTTTTTTTGGTGTAGTAGCACTTTTGCCAGCTGGAGGATCTGGTATAGCTGAAAGTCCTGCTGAAGGCCTTGGTTATAATAAAAGATAAATTAGATATGAAACCTTAGGCTCACAAATATAGGATAGATAGAATAATTTCTTTAATTTTGCCAAAAATATGTAGACTAGATATTATAAGTGCAATTCTTGCTTAATAACTGTTTTGTTATATATAATTTTACTATGTTAAAGGTAAAACCTTCCTTTCTGATTAGATAGAAAGGGAGAAGATTAGGGAAATGTCTTTCTGTACTGTGTGAATATATGTTTCTTCCACTGGTTAATGAATAAGCTGCTTTAGCCTATGGCAATGCAGCTTACAGACAGGTGGGAAATCCAGGGAGAGACAGAAAAGGGAAAAGCAGAGTTTGGGGAGATGCCAGTTTGCTGTCGAAGTATCAACATGTGAGCAGACCAGTAAAGTCACAAAACACGTGGCAAAACACAGATTAATAGAAATGGGTTAATTTAAGGTATAAGAGCTAGTGAGCAAGAGGCCTGCCATAGGTCGCACAGTTTGTAAATAATAGTAAACCTCCGAGTGACTATTTTATAAATGGCTGATGGAACATAGGGCCAGGTGGGACCAGAGAAACTCAGGACCTGAGAAAACTTTCAGTGAAAAGGCTGTGAGACATACTTGAAACATCTGTTCCTGTACATGCTGCTGAACAAGATAATCAAAACAAAGTAAACTTAAAAAGGTCAACCTGATTTGATGGGCTAGAGATGTTGGTCACAGATCAGATTACAAGACACTTCCCAAAATACACTCAGACAATTCTGTGGCATACACAGTAACAAAGTTAGATTAACTGAAGTTAACTCTTCCCTACTCAAAGACTTATACAGATAGGCAAAGAATGATGTAGAAAGATAATAAAAGTATGAGATATCAAGACCTCCATTTCTTAGAAAATTTAGATCATGAAGAGCAACTGGGTAGCATATGACCATGGTACAACAGAATGCCATGATTAGACTTATAAAAAATATAAAAATATAAATGTGAACATGGTATTAGGTCAGAATTAGAATAATAACTGCAACAGGTTTGGCCTGATGATTGTTCCTGGGCACTCAGACCATTAAGAGTTAATAATACAACTGCTTGGGACATGGCAATATGCCCAGGATGGCTTTGAAATTTTGTTTTGGACTAACATCCTTGAAGCAACAAGAGCTATGGGCACGAGGAGAGACTGTCATATGCCTCTAGATTCTTAAAAACTAGGTTATAGGTTTAATGAATAAGAATGATAACTCTGTTTATTAATGATATAAAATTGAGGGAAAATGATTGGAAATAATAGCTGTCTTGTCATAGTGTATCCATAATGACTAAAAGATAAGCAAAAGGAAGTGAAAAACATTTCTAAAAATAATAATGATATGATCTATGTTTTAGAACATCATGACTGTATCTCTGCTTATTAAATTCTACATAAATAAAGAAGCACTCTGGTGGCTAGTCAGTCAGGCTGCAAGATTCCACCAATTACTATGCCCTGGCTCACTTCCTTTTCTCACCAACTCCTTACATCCTCTGCTGGGACCTGTACCACCAGTGATGGCTCCCATCAGAGTAGAACAAGCCATATCAAGATGTGCTTCCTCTCTGTCCATCTATCATAAAACACAACTAAGAAGTTTTAGTCTGATTCCTCCCATGCCCACTCTTGCATCCACCTACCTTCAGACCCTGCCCTCATTTGGAGCTGGATTCTGGCAGAAGTCAGTCTTTCCAAAGCTTCCCAGCCTGTTGGTCTCCATTTGGATCCTTTTCTGGGTCCAAATTTCAATTTACTCATGCACAAACCTGCTATATGAATGAGAAATCCCATGCTATTGTGTCCAGTATATGTATAATGTGCCTTACTTTAAACAACTCAGAAAGTTTTGTGGTCCCCAGATGAGTAGCCTGGTGAAGGGTAGTTATCAGAGTCCAGGCAGTTATTTCTTTTTCCTCTATTATCCTCCATTAACATATAGCTTTGAACTGTCCATTTTTTCTTTATCATGCAGTTTCAGGTAGCACTGGGTAGTGGTTTGTGTCATCAGAACATCAATAGACCCAAGTGGTCTTAATGTCTTCTGTCTGACATTGAGTTCAACTGCCTGGTCATGGAGCACAGCAAGTTCTTCTGAAAGCCACATAGCTCCTACAAGGGCCAAGGTTATTTAATGTCCTTTTCCCAGCATTGATAAGACCTTCTTATCTATAGATAATACAGTAGAGATGCCCAGTTGTCAAAGTACACCAAATGATGGTTCATGTGTATGGTAGTGGACTATATTTCTCCCCCTTTCTGAGATCCTGGGTCAGATCAATTAGTACTTCTCCCTAGAATGAGATACATGATTGTGACAAAAAAAATATTTAAAATAAGTACTGTTTCTCCAATGTATCTGGTTTCATCTTTCATCCAGTGAAAATCTTTTATGAGCTCCTTCAGGTCATCATCAGGGAAGAGGATAGCTGGATTGATGACAAACTGGACTAAAAGTGGGGGGCAAGAAGGAGGGTCTTGTACTGGGTCACAGAGTCATTAAACAATTGTGATTATTTCATTCCTCAGAAGAAGACATCATCTGCATTTAATGTTATTAATATCAGATCCTGACACAGTTAACTCATTTGCTTTCTTTTAAAAAGCTACCATTAGTCTCCACAAATCTTTGACAGGGTCCATCTTGTGGCTATAGGGTCAAATCATTTGGACAGATGTGACACAGGGAATTTCCATGACCTTGATGTTTGGGTCAAATCCCCTTTGTCTCTTGTGTCATGGACAGACAGATGAAAAGGTTTTGAGGCATCTGGAAGCCCCAGGGCTGGGGGTAAATTCAGAGCTCTTTTTAAAGCCTTGAGTGCCTTTTGTTTAGTCTAAGACAAAATTATGGGCTTAGTTTCCCTGCTATGTGCTTGTGCATAGAGGCCTTCTTATTTCCACAAACTCTGCTATCCAGAGGCTGATATACTCAGTTGCACCTAGGAATTCCAGAACCTTTCCTTTAGTCTTTGGAGTGGAATCTGAAGGATGGCAACAATCCTGCTGAGAGAGTCTCTATTTCCCTCCCTTCTGCTTGTAGACACAAAAAGTGGCATTCTACAAATTTGGCATTCTTTAGATGACATTCTGTAGCCCTAAGGCTACAGCTCTTGTAACAGTCCCTCAATGGTCCTTTTATAAATTATTTTCCCAAGAAAACTCTAAAGGAAGGGCAGGAGGTTAGCATTTAGTGTCTCCTCAAACAGGGTTGTAGAATTTTTAAATCCTTGGTGCTTCCTGATCCAGTAAGTTTTTCTGTAGACCTCCATCTAGGTCAATTTAAAGGCAAAGATGGATTGACTCACCTCTGCCATTATGAGGCTGAAAAATACAACTTTCAGGACCAGGAGAGTGTACACTTTTTCTATGGAGGAATCAAACTCAGGAACATCATGGGTCCTAGGTTTATTTACAGACAAGAGAGGAGTATTCCAGGGTTACTAACAGGACACCAGTGTGCCTGTCTATTCTCATCATTTAATATGGGCTTCACTTTTTCCTTCTGCTTCCAAGGACATTGTTTACTGTTTAATCTGGACAGAGCTAGCTGCAACAGTTATTTGAAACATTAGAGGAACTTGGTGTTGGGCCAGTACTGTAGGCTTGGTTTCCTCTGGCAGAAGACAAGACACCAAAATTATGCTTGATTTCTCTAAGTCTCTATCTCATCATCAGAGAAGATGGCAGTGACTTTCATTTTATACAAAAGGTCATTTCCCACTCAGTTCCTTATTAACTACAGGTTAAACTACCTCCAGCAACTAAGACCTAAGTATACTTTAATTTTTAAAATTTTATAACATTTTCCTAATATCTGATGCCAGCTGGGAGACAAAATAAATCTTTTTATGAGATGTCTGTAATCATTGAAAAAGTACACAGCAAAAGTTATATAAAGTTATATAAAGGTCAATGTTGGACAGAATGGAGAATCTGTTCTGTCCATGCTGTGTTTTCTGGCAGAAATCCCCCTTACTAGCATCACAGGAGTTTTTGTACCTTTATTTTATTTTTTAGAGAGAATTTTTAGTTTAGAGCTTTTAAATTATATGGATCTTTGGTTAATAAGAAGTCATAAATCATGAAGAGAAATAAGTAGAAATTTCTCTTTTACTTCAGGTTCAGTCCAGGGTAATTTCTCCTTTTGCAGTACTGACTGGAGCAGGTTAAAAGCAGAGGGAATGCTCCCCTGGGGAAGCAATTCCTCCCTCCCTGTGCTCATTCTGCTTAATTTGAAGACAATATCTTTTAACAGTTCTCCTGGACCTCTTGCTCGTAAGAGTCTTATAACCTCTCTATTACAAAGTTTCCTGATTTTTAAGTGTAGGGATTGTATGGTAAATATATTAATTGGGGGTAGACAACCTGCAGTTGGTTAAACAGTATATTTTTAAAATTATGGCATCCCCCCCAAAAAAGTTATGTCATCCTATAATGATCAGTGTCTATCATATAAAGAAGTGTCATTATAAGGGGGCAGGGGTTATATGTAGAAGTACAGTGAAAGACATGGCTTCCTTCTTTTCCCATCATGGCTTAACTCCATTTACATAACTGACAGTTATCCAAGGCTACAATTGTCAGGATTACACTGATCAGAATATCTTGCATTGCTTACTAGTGTTGTCACTCATTGACCTTACAGATGGATAGGACTACTGAGGACTGCTGATGGATTTCTTCATTGTGAGCTTGCATGACTTCTGTAACTATGGGAGTTGGTCCTCAGTAGGGAGGCTTCCAGGTAAATCCAGAAAGATACTTTTACCTACTGTCTGAAGTGTATGACTTACCTTCTTTTTCTGGAAGATAAAGAGGGCATATAATACAGCCTTTATTTTTGGAGGAAGTCTCTTGGATTCTCCTAAAAATGACAACTCAAAAACAGGTTTCCAATGCCTGGCACTGGATTTTTATTGTTTTATGATATTTTGATGAAACCTATTTTTCTAAATTTCAGACATTCACACTAAAATAAGGAATATCTTAGAAGGTAAAAATGTTTCAGGTGCAAGTGAGATTACCTGAGTTCAGATCCATAAAAAATTAAGGAGTGCACCTCTAACTGTAGAGAACTGCTTGTGGAGGTTTTCCACTATCTTGTGATCATAACATTTAAAACTCAAACATTTCCACAGTGACACACACACACATACAAACAAAATACACAAATGGTACCAAGCAATGTAAACTCACAAAAGATATTATTGTCAGAGAATTGCGACTATTTGAAATAGGAGTCACAATAATTCAGTCGTACTTTTTTTGGTTTTTTGAGAAAAGGGTTCTCTGGGTAACTTTGCACCTTATAAGATCTAATGTGATCCTATCAAAGTAATACAATCAGCTGAATTTTAGTCATTTATTATGAGATTTTATATAAACACTAATATTTGAACTAGAAAACTATTGCATTAATCTGCAGCTGTGTGGTCTATAATATCATCAGGTGTACTTTTCTTCAATTTATGTAGGTACAATTTTAAAATATATCAGTTGGTTCTGGTCCTGGTATTTGCCATTGAGGAGATCAACAGGAACCCTCATTTTATAGCAAATATGACTCTGGGATTTGATTTTTATAATCTCATATACAGAGAAAAGCGTTCTTGCCAATGCCTTTATTTGGCTCTCAGGCCAGAGTATTCCCATCTCTAATTATAACTGTGTAAATGAGAGAAAGTTAGCTGCTGCACAAACAGGACCATCAGGGGCAAGATCTACCCACATTGCAACATTACTTCAGTTCTACAAATTTCCACAGGTGAGCAGTTGTATGGGAAAAAAAGCCAAGTCTTCTTTGCTGACATTTCAGAGGCATGCAAAGGTAAGAGGGACGCTTGGATTACTTAGCTATTGATGACAAGTGCCCAGACAATTGAAGACAGATCTAACTTCAGTCCATTGGGAAAAAAAGAAAGGGGAGGATACAGGACAAGGGGGATTAATATAAAAGGAGGACCTGCCAGTAAGTTTCTGAAAAATCCTGTCAGAGAACTTTGTCTTTAAAATTAGGATGAATCCATCCTCATGCTGACCATTACCATCAGTTCCTGCAGAACAGAGATTGTGATTTATGACATTGTTCTTCCTCTTGTTTCCATTTGTTCCCTCTTCAGCTCACTGTTGGTCCTTTTTATGCTCTCTTGATTAACCAAGATCAGTTTCATTCTCTCTACCAGATGGCCCCCAAAGGCACATCTCTGGCTCTTGCCATGGTCTCTTTGATGATTCATTTTGGCTGGACCTGGGTTGGTCTAATTGTCCCAGATGACCACAGAGGAACTCAGTTTTTATCAAATATAAGAGAAAATATGGAGAATAATCAAGTCTGCATAGCTTTTGCTGAAATGATCCAAAGCACCTGGAATTCATTTCCATACAAATACTGGAAAAGTTTTGTCACGGTCCAGGAAACATTGGCCAATATTATCATCATTTATGGTGACAATGATTCACTGCAAGGTTTAATGAGAAACCTAGGGCAACAGATTTTGACAACGAAAGTCTGGGTCGTGACCTCTCAGTGGAATGTTACTAATATAGCTGATTATTTCTTGCTAGATTCTTTCCATGGAAGTCTCATTTTTTCACACCACCATGAGCAGATTATTGAATTTAAAAATTTTATCCAAACAGTTAATCCTTATAAATACCCAGAAGACAATTACCTTCCTAAATTGTGTTTTTTGTTCTTCAAGTGCTCATTTTCAGAGCTTGATTGTCAATTTCTGGAGAACTGCCAACCCAATGCTTCCCTGGAATTACTGCCTAGACACATTTTTGATATAACAATGGATGAAGACAGCTACAATACTTACAGGGCTGTTTATACTGTGGCCCACAGTCTCCATGAGATGAGTTTTCAACAAGCACAAATGCAACCATTTGGAAATGGGGATAAAATGGTGTTCTTTCCCTGGCAGGTAATATCCCATCCATTGTATTAAATAATCCCTAATGTGTTTTTTTTTTTGAGAGTCTTCCGAGGCACTGAATTAGTTATTACAAATTTCAGATACATACATACACACACACACACACACACACACACACACACACACACACACAATTACCACAGGAGAATCTTATTTTCCAGGTCAGTGGAGATCTTTGTGTGCATTTCGCTGATGTATAGGGTGCCTCTGGCAAGGAGAAAATTATTTTAGTCAATATATTAATTGTGTCACAAAAAGCCTCATGAACTTCTCATGGTACTAGATTCCATTAGAAAACTATGAATTCTCTCATTAAGTGAAACAATGACAGTTCATTACTTCAAGGTGTTAGTACATAAATAATTTCTTTTCATCGGTGCCCACATTTTACTCATGGAATTTTGGGATACACTCTGAAAGTAAATGGGTAGAGCTTTTTTAAAAGAAGTTGATATTTGTTTCTATCAATAATGATTCCTTTCCTGAGTTTCTTTATAAGATTTTCTTGAGGTTGGCTGTCCCTTCAGAGGTAGGATGGCATCACATTAATCTGGGTAACCAATGCTCAGTCTCTGTGATTCCTTTGTTAATGTTGTGTCTTACACCAGAAATTATAAACAATGAGAGTCATTGAATAACCCACTTCTCATCGACCTTTCAGGTATACTTTAAAGTATGTTCTTGAATCACTTTCAGCTTCACCCTTTCTTGAGGAACATTCATGTGGGAGACAACATGGCTTTAGATTGGAAACACAAGTTTTATAAAAAGTATGACATTCTCAACTTTTGGAATTTTCCAAAGGGTCTTGGACAAAAAGTGAAAGTAGGAACCTTTTCACCCAGTGCTCCCCAGGGTCAACAGTTGTCTTTATCTGAGCAGATGATAAGAAGGCCAGAAAAATATTCAGAGGTGGGTCATGTATTATCTCAATCCATTAAATTTATCATAATAATACAAATATATTCCACAGTAAAATAATTACAGCTTTGTTTTTTGTTTTTTGTTTTTTGTTTTTTTTTTTTTTTGGTTTTTTGAGACAGGGTTTCTCTGTGTAGCTTTGCACCTTTCTTGGAACTTGCTTTGGAGACCAGTCTGGCCTTGAACTCACAGAGATCCACCTGCCTCTGCCTCCCAAGTGCTGGATTAAAGGCGTGTGCCACCACTGCCTGGCAATTACTGGTTTCTAACTCAAAGCCCATTACTATAAAACTCTAGTAAAGAAAGACAAAAATTAACCAATAGTAGACAATGTTTTTATCATTCCCTGATTCTTAGAAATTGAAGATTTAGGTTTTAAAAAAAGTTTTTAGGTTAAAATGTCTGTTAATATTCAGTCATGCATGAGTTCATTTTTGTCAACTTGACACAAATTAGGTACAGCTGAGAAGTGGGATGCTCAATCCCCCTAGTGTCTCACAGGACATTTTGATGTAGAACATCTCTTAACTTAATATTCATGCCAAAAAAAGCTATATAAAAGTTATGTTTTCTTGCTATGATCAAACAACATCACCAACAGTGACATTTTTTAAAAAAAGAGTTAATTTTGACTTATTGTTTGGGAGGTATGATAGTCCTTTATGGTTAGGAGACATGCTGTGTTGATGCATACATGGACAGGATACTGATACGAAATTTGTCAGTCCACACACTAGAATTAGAGAAAGAAAACTAGAATTGTGGTGAAGTTCATAAATTTCCAAAGTTCCTTAGTACTGAAATATTTCTATCAATAAGTCTGAAACTCTTTTTTTGTTTGTTTGTTTTGTTTTTGTTTTTGAGACAGGGTTTCTCTGTGTAGCTTTGTAGCATTTCCTGGAACTTACTCTGTAGCCCAGGTTGGTCTCAAAACCATAGCAATACGCCTGCTTCTGCCTTCCATGTGCTGGGATTAAAGACAAGTACCACTGTCTAGTTCTTAAAGTTTGAATAACTCCCCAGATAGCATCACCACTGGGGAAATATGCAGTCACATATCTGTGCCTATAATTGCCACTTTTCATTCAAACCAACAATGTATCTCTTAGAATTCCTTCATTGTATCTAAAACTTGACTGATACATTCTGATTCCATGCTTAAAAATTTCATACCATAATCAATTATTATTTTCATTTTTCAGCCTCTTGAAAATACTATATAGTACATGTGTTGATGTTTCTCTCTTGCTATAGGCTGCAGGAATATATCATAAGAACTCAGCTGCTTATGGCAAAGGGAATACCTGAAGGGATCAAAGAATTCCTTCATTAGAAGCCATATTCCAAAGTGCATTTGATGTTATTTGGCTTGTTATAGATCAGCTGTCTTCTGTTATAAAAACCATGTGTGCCTTCATAGCTTTCCCAATTGATTTTTCCCTAAGAATTGCTAACAGCGTGGACTGATGACTCTTTGGACATACACATTCATGGTATTTGGAGAACAGCCTCAGGAAAGGCTTCCTTCCCCCTCAACACATCGGTTTCTCCCCTTTCAGCAATGGAATCAGATATCTCCCTTAGCTACATTCAAAGACTAACAGGAATAACAGTCCAAACCAGCACATAATAAGTCTCCCGATTTAAGGTAAATTTCACAAGAAGACACTACCTAGGTCAGGTGGAACTTAAGTAGTAGCTTCACACAATTTAGTTCAGACCCTCCTTTTTTACAGCATTACTAACTTTATAGATCTCTAACTCCTTACCTAACCACTTCTAGGAATATTTAGATAACAGCTATGCACTGCCAGAACTTCAGTTCAAGCCTCCCTGTAATTATCGTCATTGACAGCATCCGGCCAGGTCCATACCCAAATGGAGGAGAGTATTTTATCAGATATACCTCTGTACTCTCTAAGAACGGACTTAAGTGTCTAGACTACTCATTTGAGAAGGCCTGGTGGATGTGCCAATTAAGCTTAACTTCCTACTTTCCAAAATCTTACCTTTAGTACCAGATTTCCCTTTAATTATCACCAGAGGCATCTAGCTGTACACAGGTTGCTAGGGAGCCGAGCACACTTTACCCCACCCTGCAGAAAAATGGCAGATACCTTGGACAAATAGGAGCCACAGAAAAAAAGAAGGCAGTTTTATTTTCTCCCACTGAATTAGCAACTTAGATTCTTAACATTTTCTACCAATCACATTTAAGACTATACTTGAGCACATAAGATCCCTCTTCTTATAAGTTACCCAAATTTAGCCTTTAGTTAATTAATTTCCTCATTGGTCACTTCCCTTTGGGGTTGCAAATGATAATTAATGGTTATTGCCTCTCTATGTGATTCTTATCACCCCCTGATTGACCCTGGAAGCCTGGCTTTGCTGTGTCAAGGGATTACTGCTTGTAACTGTATATATATA
>CM010903.1:2229587-2248662 GCA_003704135.2 Peromyscus polionotus subgriseus
TTCAGGGATACAGCCAGCATTGGAGACATATGCTTTTAAGACCTAGGTGGCTGTACATTCAGACAGTGACGAGGCAGTCACGTGTTTGGGTTTACAACAAATGAGAAGGCAGAATGATTATGAAACAACTTACACACAGGGAAATAGCTCTCTTTCGGGAAGCTGGGATGACCACAGCAGGAAGGGTGAGATTTTAGCTATGAGCTCTGACCTCTTGGCTTTCTCTTTTACATTGGTTCTGTGTTTCTTATTTAATAAGATGGTTGGTTACATCTACAGGACATGAAAATGCCCTTGCCTCTACTGCTGACATTATGCTGTCTAATACGGGCAAGCAGGGCACAAAAGAAAGGACTGTTGATCCTTGCGATAACAGGGTAAGAAGGCCCTACAGAAATTCCTGCTCCACAGAGGAGTCTGTCAGGTATGCTATGCCTGTAGGCCCTAATGTTGCAGAAGAACTTTGGGTGACTGTCCAGATAGTCAACTCTCTCTGTCTCTTCCAGAATTTTGGAAGTTGCTTACAAAGCACTTCCTGTTTACTTAGGTTATATTATATCCTGAGATCTTTGATGTAGTTGAATACTGATAGTTATAGTTTTTCATGGCTATGATAAAAGATAAAATAGATATAAAACTTTAGACTCACAAATTTAGATAGTTAATAAAATGTTTTCTTTAATTTTTCCAAATACAGATACATTAGGTATTGTAACTAATTTTTGCTTGATAATTGTTTGTTATATATTGTTTTATAATATTAAATCTACAACCTTCCTTTTTGATTATATAGAGAAAGAAAAGTGCTGGGGAATGTCATTCTGTATGATGTGAATATATGCTGTTGCCATTGTTTAATAAATACTCTGCTTTGGCCTATGGCAAGGCAGCTTAGAGGCATATGAGAAATCCAAGGAAAGAGACAGGAAAGAAAAAGGGAGAGCCTGGAGAAACACTAGCCTAATGCCCATTGAGGAACATGCCAGCAGATTGGTAAAGCCACAGAACACATGGCAAATCATACCCTAATGGAAATTGGTTAATTTAAGATAAAAGAGCTATCTAGCAAGAGGCCTGTTATAGTCCAGGCAGTTTGTAAATGATATTAAATGATATTAAGCCTCTGAATGACTATTTTATAAGCAGCTGTGGGACCATGTGGCCAGATGGAACCAGAGAAAACTTTGAACTACAGTCTTCAAATACTTCAGAAATCTAGAACTTATGGCATTTAAGAACATAAGTTTTTTTTTTTATGACTATGAGACATGTCTGTTCCTGGCAGCACCAATCTAGTTCAGAGAAGATGATGAGCATGGAAGAAACTCCATATGGAGTTTACGTTCTTTGTGGCAAAATTAGCCACTGGGTAAGGAAAAGCCCTTCCCTTGATTGCTGACCATATAATGTTCAAATTGGAAATAAAAGAAATGGACTGCCAAACTTTCCCAAGACAAAGTAGTACAGCCCTTCAGATTATGCTGCTTCACAGAAATGTCTGTCAGTTATTCTAGGCCTGTAGGCCAAAGAAGTATGTCCCAGTGTTACAGAGGAACATTGGGTGAATTTCTAGGCAGTAAGTTGTTTCTGTCATTTCTCACATTTTTTGGAAGTCGCTTGCTCGCAGATCCTGTTTACTAGGGTAATGGTTATTCCTTCTCAGGTCTCTGATGGAGTTGAAGACTAGGTGCTTATGCTTATAGTTTTCCTTGTTAACAATTTCAGACAAGAAACTGAATAAGTGTACAGTGTACAGGGTTGAGAGACATCAAAATGGTTTTGGGTTGGTAATGAAAGCTAGCATAGAAAATGAATAAGGTTCTCTTTGGACTCATCCAGAGAGCATAGATAATGGAGTATTTTCTCTGACTTTGTCAAATTTTAATTAACTAGACAATATTTATATAATAATTGCCTAATATTGTGTATAATTATTGTATTTATTGTATATAGTTTTTCTTCCCTTAGCTATGATCTTCTTTTTTTTAATTTAGACAAAAAAGAAAATGTAGTGATATTTTGTTTTGCTCTAGCAAGTAAAGCATTCCTGAAGATCAGAGGTTGGAGCTAGCCACTAATTAACCATACAGGTCAGGATGTCTATACACACCAGAGACAGAATGTAATATGGCTGGGCAGAGAGAGGAAGTGATAAGGTAGGGTAGAGACAGGAGCTTGACCCTTCACAGTCTGTGGGGACAGAGATAAGAAGTGACTGTGGCTAGTTCCTTCACTTTTCTGATCTTTTAGCATTTACCCCTATATCTGACTATGTGTTTTTATTATAATAATGAAGTAAGGTTTGTGCTACAGAGATCTAAGGTGTGAACCACCAAAATGGACATGTCTGATGTTTGTCTGTTTTGTTTTGAGACAGGTCCGTGTTATATAGACTTACTTGACCTGAAATGCAAAACCCTGTCATCTCCAAATTCAATGTGTTAAGATTATAGGTGTAGAACAATGTGTCCAGCTGAAATCTGGCACAATTGTCAACCTCTGATGGGTTTCAAAGCCCCCTGCCTTGAGCTGAGATTACTGAGAGGTTAAAATCACTTGCTGCCAAAAGTTGAACTCAGTTAAATCCACTGAATCCATGTATTTGGAAGGAGAGAAGAAACTCCACCAAGTTGTATTATGACCTCCACACACGTGATGTTTTATCTTGATGCCTACAAACACTCATACATAGACACACATTCAACACACACCCAAAAAAAAAAAACAGGGTAGGTAGGAGTAATATAAATAAGACTTTTGCAAATCTAAACAATAGCAATAATCCCTGCCAACTTTGAGATTTTACATATCAAACATACAAGAAAACTCTATTCTCATAGAAAGGATGTTAGAAGCTATAGGACTCTGTTAGAATATTTCTTGTGCAATTTAAGACACTCTTTCACTCCAGAAATCCCTGAGCTATGCCTGGGAAAAGAGCTTCATCAGTAAATGATGGAATTGAAAGGTCTTTGTTGTGCCCAGATCATAACCCCCAGAGAGACCACCAAGGACAAGCATACCAGAATGCAAAAGCAAGGTTTACTTCTGCTGCAAGTCATGACAGGGAACTCATCTCAAGCCCTCACTGGCAGCGAGGCAGGGAAGAGTTACTCTTTCTTGGGGAAGTTAGTTTTTATGGCAAAACCCATAAAATTTCTTAGAGGGGAGGGGGTTAGTATGGGTCCATCCTTGATTGGTCCAGTTTTTCCTGGGCCTGGACTTTAACTTATTCTAGCTTGTCTGTTTGCCCTGTCAGGAGTTTTACAACTCCTCTCCGGGGTCTGGTCATGTTATCTCTGGAGAGGGGCATCTCGTGGTTAATTGGTTACCATCAGACATCCTGACTTTGTTCTTTTGAAAACATCTGACTTCACCCTCTCCAGGGAGGGGGAACTGACTCATTTTTAAGATATCTCTTTCCTCAGCTCTTTTGGGTTTCTGGGGAAACTGTGTCTGGGTCTTATATCTCCAGTGCTAAGATTAAAGGCGTGTGCCACCATATTTCCATCCCATTTGGTTTTGAGACAGGATCTCTATAACCCAAACTGGCCTGTGTTATGCCCAGATTGCACTCCCAAAGCCGCCACTGGAGACTTTAGGTACAGAATGCAAATTCTAAGTTTACAAACCTTGGCAGGGAGGAGGCTTGACAGAGAGGCTCCTAAGGGAGGCTTGTTCCAAATCTCTCACGCACAGCATTGAGGTTGGAAGGAATGCTCCCCTTTCTTTGTAAGGCTAGTTTTCAACCTGCCTCCCTTTTTTTAGTCTTTTGGTCAAATATCCTGACTCTGTGTTTTTCAAAGTCTCTGTAGCAGATACAGCTACCTGGGGAAAAGGGGTCTAAGTTCTTATCTACACTTAGGAATCCTGGTTTAAGCTTCTCTTTGTCTGTAGGGGATAGAGTGGGGGGTCACATTCTTGACAGAGGTAGAGGTGGAAGAGACAAGCCATGGGAAGTAAAGGAGGCCCCTAGGGCTGAAGTTCTAGTCAGGGCAAGGTGAAGCCTCAGCTCTTTCTCCCACATATGCTGCAGAAAATACTTTGAATAGCTCTACATTAGAAGACTTGAGATAGATGGATATAATGGATCTTGCAGCTTATTGAGAGGCTAGGAGCCTCTTGATTTATGAAGTGGTATGTCCACTTAACTAACAGAGAAGAAAGGAATTTAATGGCAATCACATTTTGGGAAATTTAGACGTGAAGCTGTAGTGAGGCGTGGGAAGGGAATTCCCTTGGAATCCTAGCAGGCCTCCCACCATTTGCTTCTTCTACCAGAGACATTTGCTCCCAGCACAGTTCAACAAATGCACTTTCTTCAAGGGGACACCGGAAAAAGGACTTGAGGTAGGAGGGAACCTTGGAAAAGCCAGGATGCTGATCCCTCTCCTATCTCTACATTAACTAGTATTGCCCCCAACATGTCCCTTCTAAACCTGAGGAATCTAGCTCTCTGTGATGCTAAATGTCCATCTTCTGACTCTCATTTGAAAACAATGCCACAGTCTGAAGTCAGTACTTGGCTCATCAGGAACCTTAGCTTCCTTCTGGCTTTAGCTCTCTTCCTTTTTTTCTTTGTCTTTGCCTACCTAGTGCTCTTTTCTCTGGTGACATGTTTGATCTTTTATAAGCACATGGAATATGCCACAGCTGTGGCCTTCTCCAGGAATCATCACTTCTAAGAACACAGACCACATTCCTTGTATGAACACTAAGATGTATAACAGCAGCCCCATGTCCTAACCCTCCTCTTATCCACAGGTTCTGCAAAGAAGGATTTAACTATTCATGGTTCAATTGAAAAAAGTGTATGTCTGTATTAAGCATTAAACAAACACATGCACATACATACACACATCTTGGTAAATATTTTATATCATACTTATAATATAAATATGTAAAAACATTCTAATGACTTTATTGATTGTTAACTACCCACACTTATTTTACACTTTTTGTTTGTTTCATTGTATTTGTTTTGTAATAATCTAAAGTTGCCATACACTTACCTATAATCTGAGGTATTTGGATAATCTTTCAGAATGATCCAACAGCATGGGGACATGAGTAGATGGTGCTCAATGTTTGTCATTGTAGACAGACACTTTAGGACACAGCCAAGAAAACACCAATTTTCAACAGACAAGTGTAGCTGTGACTCAAGGACAACTCCAATAGGAATAGGGCATAAATCACACAAAAATACAGAACTCAAGTTCAGATGTTTGAGCTCACAAATATACAGGCAATTGGACAGATAATCCAAGTCTGCCTGTGAGAACTGGCAGTGAGTGATGGACAGGGACTCCAAGGGGGTCCTCATGCACCTAAGGACAAAGACATTAGTTCTGGCACATGGTGTTAAAGAGGGTTGCTGGAATTGACAGCAAGGTGGATGACACTTTTGCTAAATTCATTGTTTTCTCATGATGTATGTCAACCACCAGGACTATGACTTCTGTGTTCTGCTTACATACCTCATAGCATTCCAGTCTGAAGATTGTGAATATAAACAGGTTTCCCTCCTGACAAATCACAGCAATTGCTGTATCAATTTGAAGATCTCTAAGACAGTGGAGATAGGTGATACCCAATTATGCAGCTTCCTGTGGCATAGATGAACAGACCTTTTCTCTGCTGGGCTCACTGCAACAAGTATGTGGCGTATTCATTGAAACTGCCCTTAGGGGCTGGAGAGATGGCTCAGAGGTTAAGAGCACTGGCTGTGCTTCCAGAGGTCCTGAGTTCAATCCCCAGCAACCACATGGTGGCTCAAACTGCCCTCAATGAGTCTCATATCCATTAACAGCGTAAAAAGTTTTTTTTTCACCCCACAGTCAGATCAGAACTTTACTGGCTGCTTCTTCCTCATGAAAAGTGGTGAGCTGTCTCTTTCAGGGGTTCCAACATATATCTTCTGAAATCCTGGTGCAAATTGTTCAAATCAAGCACTCAGAGATTCTACCTCCTGTGACTGCAATGGGTAAAATTCTCAGAAGATAAGACAATTCACATCATAAAGTATGCTTCTCTACCTTACACTATACATCACACTTCTTTTTTAAATCTGATATTTTCCTCTGCCAAGGTTGAAGAACAGGGTCTCTCACTCAGTAAATAGACGTCTATGCCACATAGGCATCTGCATCCCTTTCTCACTTCTCTCCATCCCATTCCTCTTAATCCCAGTAGCATTTTAATTGTACCTGCAGAATGTGTATACTCTACTGTGTCCTCCACACTTACCATTATTTTCCTAAATGGCTCAGAAAGTGCATAAGGTCTACAATCATCTCAGATAGTGTTTTCAGAAGCCTTTGATACAACTTTGGCTGCATACTGTCTTTTCTTCATTGTTCCTTCTCTGCACACTCAGTACCTTCTTCCACTCTGGTGGGCTTTGCTTACCTGGGATGAACCTTCTGTGTAATTATCACATCCAGTCCATCAAACAGAGCCTTTAAAGTCTCTAATTGGTGGAACTCTATGAGGACACTTACAGGAGAGCATGGGAAAGGCCAGGCAGGCACCATAGCCCTTAGGACTTTGCACATAGTCTCAAACATTCACCTATTGATCCTGGCTGGAACAAATGAAGAAATCTGTGAAATGGAAACTTTTACTTGCTGACTTCAATTGTTGGCTGTTGGTTGCCTGTCCTGGAATTTAGGGGGAAGAATGCAGGAGAGCAACAAGCTCAGACTCTCTAGGGCACAGAGCCAGACAGGGTGGCAAACAACTATAGATTCACTAAACATTCAACAGCCATTGCCAAGGTCTGTACATGTCTATAAAGCATCAGAAAAGGCATACTTTCAATTTAAACAATAAAATGTGGGAAGCAGGCTGCTTTATTCATGTTTGAAGTCATCCTGGTTTCCTTGATTAGATTATGTATCAGTTAACAGAAAAAAAGAACTGTCTTTGTAACATGAATTCATCCCTAACTGTCCTGGAACTTACCATGTAGACCAAATGGTGAAGAACTCATACAGATGGGCCTACGTTTGCTCCTAAGTGTGGAGATTAAAAGCTTTTTAATTCAAGACCTCATCAAACAAAGATTAATATCAACACAGGGCCTTTGAGTGAGTTTCATCTGTCCTTCAGGCCTGAAAGTCCTTAAATTCAAGGTCTCCATGACATTATGTGTGATAGTCTGTCCCCCCCCAAAAAAAAATAAACACAAAAACACAAACAGACAGGAATAATTGAAATAAACATGTCAAGATGTTTATTCAGCCATCTGAAGCAGGAGAATTATCCAGCTGAAGCAGGAGAATTTCTGTGAGTTAAAGGACAGGAGAGTTACATTGGGAGACCTTTTCTAAATAAGAATTGGGAAATTAAAAAAACTAAAAGCATGCATGAGTGATATTGGAGATGAAACAAAGGCTAGATTCAGCTGGATAAGATGTGGTACCTGAAGGACCTGAGGGACTTACCTGATCAGGGTAATGGGGAGAATTCTCCAAATACCACCAGGGGTAGTGATTAATTATTGGCTTCAAAACTCTCAAGATTCCTCTGGTTACAGTGACTTTTTATATGCCTTTACACAAAACCTTCTCTTTATAGACACATACCTTCCAGCAAAAATCTGCATTCTGGTTCAATAATTTAAACTCTACCCTCTTACATTTTGGGGAATTTTCATGGTATCTGGGAGGATAGGATCAGATCTCCACCCATAATAGGAACACAAATTAGAGTAATGATTCACAAAGTTATTCACTGATCAAACTCACAAATTTTGTGCTGTTAATGATGCATCTAGGCATTTAGTTTTTGAATTTTCTAATGTGAGGTTTCACAATTAAACTAAAAAGTGAATTCATCCCTCCACTGCTCACTCCATGGCTGTCTCCAAATGATAATCACTTTCAAATGAATACTTAGATTTTTTCCAGGGAATTATTACTAGTGAAACCAACTTCTTTTAAGGGTAGGCCACAACTCCAGTACTAGATGGCCCAAGAAAATAAAAACAAAGTCATCTTTGGAAGTTCCTTGATTCATTGTTTTGTGTCAGGTGTTTCTATTATTTTTAATTTAATCTTTCTGTTTTTTAAATTTATTTTTAATTTTATCTTTTCTTTTTGTTTCCTCTCTCTCATTGTCTCTCTGTCTCTGTCTTTGTCTCCCTCCCTCATCTCCATTTATAAGTGTCATCTCACAATAACTAGAAACATATTTTACCCCAAAGCCACAGGGACATAAATTATCATGATCCTAGACAATGTTCCTACCAGGTAACATTCAGCCACAGTACTCTCCAAACAATGGGAGAAGACAAAAACAATTTAAAAAGTACAGCATTCAAAAATAAAGACTAGTACAGATATCAACATCTAGAATTATAATCATCCAAAACCTAGATGCCTAAACATCAATGTAAAAATAAAATCAATAACAACCAGAACTCTATGACTCCAGTAGAGGCCCACAACACTACTGCAGTAGCTCCTGAGTATTGCAACATAACTGAAGCACATGACAAAGATGTTAACAAACCATTTATGAAAATGATAGATGTCCTTATAGATGAAATGAGTAAATCTCTTAAAGACATCTATGAAAACACAAATAAGCAATGGAAGAAAATGAATAAAACAGTTCAAGATGGGAAAGTGGAAAAAAAAATCAGTAAAGAAATCCCTAACTGAGGAAGATCTGTAAATTAAAAATGTAGGAAGTCAAACAGGAACCTTAGATTCAAGTCTCACCAACAGAATATAAACCATGAAAAAAAAAGAAACTTGGTCACTGAACACAATAGAAGAAATAGACACCTTAGTTAAGAAAATGTAAAATCTGAAAAACTCCTGCCCCAAAACATTCAGGAAATCTGGAATATTATGGAAAGACCAAATCTAAGAATAATTAGAATAGTAAAGGAAAATCAGGTCAAAGGCACAGAAAATATTTAAACAAAACCATGCTAGGAAATTTCCCTCATGTAAAGAAAGAGACATCTAAAATTGTGTAAGAAGTAAGCACAACACCAAGAAGACTAAACCTGAAGGAAAATTTCCTTGGTACAGAATAATCAAAATAGTGAATGTATAAAACAAAGAAATTGAAAGCTGAAATTGAAAATGATCAATTAACCAATTAGCACATAAAGGCAGAGCCTAACACTTGAGTTCTCTGTGAAGTCTTTAAAAGTCAGAAAGTCATGGGCAGATGTTATACAGATTCTAAGAGACCTTTGATACCAAGCCAGGCTACTATAGCCAGCAAAATTTTCAGTTGCCATAGATGGATAAAATAAGAAATGTGAGGATAAATCTAAATTTTAGCAATAACTGTCTATAGATATTCCCCTAAAGAAGGCACTGCAGATATAATGTAACCTAAAGAGGTTTCCCACACCCTAGAAAAACAAGAAATAAATAATTCCAGATGAACAAATCGAAAGAATAAAAACACTCTCGCCAACACCGATACAAACACGGCCAGTAATATTAACACAAACAGCACAATAACAACAACTAAATAAAATAAATCAACAATCATTTACAATTAATATCTCTCAATCTCAGTTATTGCAATTCCACACAAAAAAATACACACATTGATAGAATGCATGTGAAAACAGAATCCATTCCTCTTCTGCATTCAAGAGAAATGCCTTTACATCAAGGATAGACATCACTTCTTGTAAAAAGACCAGAACTATATATTACAAGAAAATGTACCTAAGAGTCATGCTGTTGTAGCCATTTTAATATCTGATAGAATATACTTCAAAGCAAAATTAAATGAGAAGAAATAGGAAGAGACACTACATAGTCATCAAAGTAATACTCCATGTAGATGATGTTCCAATTCTTAACATCTACACAGTAAAACTAAGAACACACAAGTACATAAATAAAACAATCTGCATCTTAAATGACATATTGACCTTCAAACATTGATAGTGGAAGACTCAATGTCCCCCCTCTCATCAGTGGACCTGCAATGCAGACAAAAATTAAGCAGAAAAGTGCTGACTTGCTGATAAGAAAATCCAAATGGGCCTAAGAGGTACTTTTAGAATATTTCATTCAAACATGCACAAAAATAAAATACCTTTCTTTCAACAGCTCATCTGACTTTCTCCAAAATTGACCACACACGCAATAGATACAAGAAAAAATGAAATAGCACCATGCATCTACTCTGAAAACCATGGTTATGCCTGGAATCAACAACAACAGAAACAGGAGAAATTTTACAAACCCATGGAAAATGAAGGACTCACTACTGAATGAAAAATGGGGGCTGGGGAGATGGATCAGTGGTTGGGATCCTTGGCTGCTCTTCTAGTAGACCTGGGTTCAATTCACAGCACCCACAAGGCAGTTCACAACTGTCCCTTGGAAAAAAGACTACTGGACCACTCATCTCCAGCTCATAAAAAATGGTTTAAGACATAAATTAAAACCTTTCTAAAATTGAATGAAAATGAATACAAAGCATATGAAAATTGAGCATAGGAAACAGTGAAAACAATTCAGAGAGAGAGAGTTCATAGCCCTAAATGTCTACATGAAAAAAGAAGAGATATCTCATGCTACTAACATAACAGCACACATGAAAACTGTAGAAAAAGAAAAGAAATCACACCCAAAATTGGACAGCAAGAAATAAATGAACTCAAGGCTTAAATCCATAAATAGAAACAAAAACAAATATAAATCGCAGAATCAATGAAACAAGAGTTATTTCCTTAACAAAATCATTAAGATTGAAATACCCTTGTCCAAACTAATTAAATTTAGTGAGAAAAATTCCAAACTAGCAAAATTAAAAATGAAAAAGATGACATAACAACAGACAACAAGGAAATACACAGAATCATAAAGACATACTTAAATACCTTGACTCCACTTAACATGAACAATTAAAGACACGGATAATTTTCTCAATGCATACCACTTACCAAGGTAGAATCAAGATCAGATAAACAATTTAAACAGATCTATAGCTCCTCATGTAATAGAAGCAATCATTTGAGCTCTTCCAACCAAAAAATACAAAAGAGAAAAACCTCATAACCAAATGGTTTTAGTACATAATTTTACCAGAATTTCACAGAAGACTTAACACAAATACTGCTCAAATTATTTCACAAAATATAAAGAGAGGAACATGGTCCAATTCATTGTCCTAACCAAGTAAGAACCCAACAAATAAAGAGAACTACTGACCAATTTCCCTCATGAACATAGATGCAAATTTTCTCAATATGTTAAAAGCAAAAGATCCAAGTACACATCAAAATGATCATTCACTATGATCAACTATGTTTCATCTTAGCGATGTAGGAATGCTTCAACAGATGAAAATCAGTAAATGTAATCCACCATCTAAAGAAACTGAAAGAAAAAGAACACAGGATCATCTCACTGAATGCAGCAAAGGCCTTTGCAAGATTAAACACCCCTTTATGATGGAAGTACTGGAGAAATTGGAGATATAAGAGATGTACTGCAGAATACTAAAGCAAGTTACATCAAGCCCAGGCCAACATGAAATTAAATGAAGATAAAATCAGGAACAAGGCAACTGGTTCCAGCTCCATATTCCCCACTGCTAAGAGTATTAGTTAGGGACACCGTCATTGATTTCTGTGAGTTTCCATTGCTCTAGGTTTCCAGATCATCACAGAGATGGCCCCAGATTCCAGTTCTCTCTCCCAATATTCCCTGCAGGGAACTGATCTAATCAATCTGCATATGTGTTACAGTTGTGTAACTTAGTCTTCTTGTGGGACTATTAACAGTGGGATTTTGCCTGATTTTGAGACCCATTACTCCTACAGGTTTGCCTCCTTTACTCTTAATAGAAGAGGAATAGCTCAGGCTTACCACAACTATATACAATGGATGGCTGATATCCATGGGAGGCCCACATGTATCTGAAGAGAAACAGGGGAGGAGTACTGGAAGGGTGTGTTGGGAAGTGGAAGGAGTGGAGGACCTGGGAAGAAGGGAGGGAGGGGAAACTGAAAAACACAAAGAAATAAACACACACACACAAAGAAATTATCTGTGGGGAGTACCATAATGGTGCATAAGGTATTAGACATTAAGGTACTAGACATTAGTTTTGGTATGTGCATTATGTTCAAATAGACAAATCCATAAAAAGAATATAAGTATCTACTCCATTAAGGTTAAAGTATTTTGGTCTCTTTTTAATTTTCCAACTTTTATTTAAAACATATTCTTTTCTCATACAATAAAATCTGATCACAGCTTTCCACCCCTCAACTACATCCAGTTCCACCCAATCTTCCCTCACATTAAGGTTCACTTGATTATTTTCTGTCATTAGAAAAGAATGAGCTTCTAAGATGTAACAACAAAACATAAAGTAAAATACAATGAGCTAAACCCAAACCCTGTACATCATAGAATCTAAGTGTTAAAGTCCAAAGAGTTCTGTGCCTAAGTAACACATCCCTTACAAGATAATAAACATCATGCACATATCCTGTTTGGTTATCTCAGTTCATCTTTATAAGTTCTTAATGCATAAGTGATATTTTCTATGCATAAGTGATGGAAGGATTTCCTAATTTCACTGTCAACTGAATTATGTCAGATGTTTCAGTCTGTCTTCTACTGCACATGACTCAGAAAGAAATAGTAATGGTTATCAATCTTCAGAGTAGTGTCTGTGGGATTTTGGTCACTCCATTCTTTCATCCCTTGCTCAAGGAGCTTATACACGGGTTGGGGCAAGCATTTATTAATGCAACATAATATCATGTACTTTCACTGAGTTACCTTATGCTGTGAACTAGGAAATAGAACCCTCCTCATCACAGCTTCATTTGGTTTATTAGATTAAGGATACATTTAGAGGCTTTTAAATTATTATGCTTTATACAGAAAAGAGAAGGATTTCCCACCACCCTCATATTCTCATAACAGGGTAAGTAGCTGGTAAACCCACTAGGTATGGATTACAACAACTTATCTACTCAATGGTTTACTAAGGATTAACAATGACAGCAGTAGGACAGTAGCTCAAAGCCCAACATCTGAACAAGAAACTTCATTTCTCAATTAATTGGCCCATTTGGAACTGAATAATTTAGCAGGACCATTAATTTTCTCAAAGTGAGAAATTAATGGATTGTATTGGGTGAGCATTACATTGATCTGCATATTTGGGTGTATCATAAAAGGAAAGAAAATCTGAAACACATAAACTAGGCAAGGTAGAATCTACTCATTTCCTTTGGCTTGGTAAATCATACTGTCTCAACCATTCTGCTTGGTTTCATCCAGCATGGGAGTTTAGCCCCTTCTTTTTCCCACTACACTTGGAATGTCATCCTCTAATGTAGCATATTTACAACAAACTCATGGTTTTCATATGAAAAGTTTATTGCTTCATTATTGTGGCCAAATTAGCCAAAGAGAACTTCATCCCTGAGCTCTTCCTGCTTGTTGTTTTAGCTGAAATCATGGTGCCTTCGGGTGCAGAAGAAAATCTATAAACATATTTTCCAGCTTGTTTTTCACCTGAATGTAGGGCCCCAGATGCAGAGCCCGAGGGTACAAAGAGTTCCAGAATTCTCAATGGCAGTAGAGGGGGTATAAGAAACTGCTCAGAGTGATTACTGTGACAGCCTCACCCATCAACAAAGTTAGAAGTACATATGATCACAAACACCAGAGCTAAGTAAAAACCTGCTGGACACTGTGAGATCTGGATCCATCAGATTTATGTCTGAGCAGACACATGTGTTAATAGGATGTTTTCTTTTGTTTACTATTATCAGGACCTTGTCTAATCACAGTTATGTATTTGCCTACAGTTTCTCTGAGTGTTATGTCAGAATCAAAGAAGAATTTCACCATGAAGGAGATGTGGTCATTGGTGTATTTTTCCCAGTTCATACTATCTACACAAGCAACAAAGTTCCACATCCTAATCTGCCATACTATTTCACCGACGTTCACATACAGTAAGTGTCGATACTCATTTGTCCTCTTTCAAATTACATATTACATATGACCCAGGTGATATATGTATTCAAACCTCCACACTTCCATTTTTTATGAAGAAAAACTCTCTTCCAATTCACAATTTCTTACTTAAACATGTTACTCTTCGTTTATTTTATTTTCTCAAAGATGATAGAGTAAGTTTTCTTGTTTGTTAATTGATGATTATTCTCAATTATGATTACAAAATTGTAATCCTGAGATCTTACTTGGCCATGACTTTACAGCCACATGCTTTTCATGTTAGGTTTTCAGAGGAAAGATGGTTTTATCAAAGTTTGACCTGCCTCTTCAGGGCAGTGTAGAAGTCAAGATGTACTCCCGTGAAAAGAGGTGATGCCCCCAAAAGCTGTTACTACAGAGAGATGTGATGGTAGAGTCACAAGATGCCACTGACTTAGGAGTAAAAGTGTCAAACATAGAAGTTGGGAATGGTTCTTTGTGTTTAGACATCTCTGTCTGTCTTCAAGGTTCTTTTAATTAAATTCATTATTTGGTAATCTTTTACTCTGAGACACTTTTTCCTTTTTACATGTTTGCTCCATGCATCTTAAATGAGTTTTTTATCTCATTTCCATGGGTGTGTTCATAAGATACATTGCCTTGAACATGACCACATGGGGCTTGTTTTTTATTGTCAGAAATAATATCAAATAAGTTTGTGGTAAGAAAATACTTTTGTACTACAAAAGATTAATATGTGTGCCTTCCGCCCTTTCCTTTTCTCCCTCAAAATCTACCATTGTACAACAAATTTCCTAAATTTTGTCATACAAGTTAGGGTACAAGAAGTATATATATCTCAGAACTAACATCATTTTGTAGGGCTTCTGATTACATCTTTTATTACAGTATGAGAGTGCATATAAATGTTCAAAGAGGGAAAGTATGCTCTCTTTATCTCTATTCAATTGATTCTGAATTATTACATGCCTAGAAATACTCATCTTAGTGATCAACAGTAGAAAACATATATGCTGTGGGCAGGAATTTTGCTGCAGTAAATTGGTTTTTGTGTGTTCTAAATTACTAAATGGATTTTACTTTAAGACTGTCATAACTATTCAGAAAAATATAATTATGAACATTAAAGTTTTATACCGACTTCCAGATTAATGTATGTGATCTTTTAGGGGCAATATGACTTAGTCTATTGGAATACACATGGTACAGACTTTTCAAAGCATTTTTACCACAATTTTCCATGCATACTTATGCCTCAGTTCTCATATGCAGGTGAAAGCTCATCTGTGAAAGGATAAAACTTCAACTCCTATCATGTGTGTGTTGAGATCAAACACATATAATACTCAGTGCAAAGATTTTGCCCTGGGTAAATCATATTTTCTCTCAAATGGCAAAACCTGTTATATATGATAACTGGTATCCTTCCAAATTAAAATTGGTATTATCTCTAGAAATGTATGAGATGAAGAACATGTCCCTCCCATTTACTTAAAAATGTGGGGTTCTTTTGATATGTCAAAATAGATTTCCCAAATTCTGCAAATATTTCTTATGTTTATGATGTGATATAAATTCATGTATCATATGAATTTTATCTTTCTCGATTTGGATGTTAAGAGTTTTTGTCTTCTACTATAAATATATGCCTTTTTATGTGAAGTTTCACACATCATGATCCAAAAATATTTTCTTGCAGCTTATTTTAAAATATGTTGCAGTGCAATGCTTGTTTTAAATTTTTTACTACTTAATTCATCTTTGAAATTATAATATAGTTGGAGCATTTCTCTTTTCCTTCCTTACCTCCAAACCTTCCCACATACTCTGCTTCCTCTCTTTCAAATTCATGGGCTATTTAAAAAGTTGTTACATGGACATATATTTCTATAAATACATACACATACATTTTGTGTGTGTGTGTGTGTGTGTGTGTGTGTGTTCCTAAACATAAGCAGATCAGAATATATAAAGCTATATCATTGTATATTTTTGAGGTCAACCATTTGATATTTGATATTTGATTGGGTTGCTTTTCCCTATATAAGATTATTTCCCTGACTCTTAAATTTCCTTGGTTGCCTATAGTTCTTTGTTTAGGATTAAGACCTTCTGGTCTTTCTCCCAGCTACCTTGGTATGCCTAATACTCTCCTGCTCATGCATATCATGTGGAGCCAGTTTTGTTCATGAAACATTCAGGACAAGACATTAATTATAAAATACCCCAATTTTTGGACAAATTCCTAAACTTGGACTGACAAAGATTTATCAACATTGCTTTTTAATAATTGGAATGACCATTTATATTATCTTTTTAGGACAAATATTTAAGGACAACACTACATACATATAAATATAAGTACATTTTATTTTTCAGAATTGAAAAACAAGCAATAAAGAGATATAATTATCAATTTTCTGAAGCATAGCTCAGACAGAGAAACTCATCATGCATGTTTTCCCTCATGTGTCCTCCTTCTGTATATTAGCAGTGAAAGTGCTCTACCACTAACTCTGTCATAATTCTGAGTTCTTCCCTCTATTGTTGCCTGTGGCCTCATTACTGATGTCCCTCTTTTTATGACTTGAAGCTTTGTGGCCATTTCTCTTCATGTGGGCAGAGTGATCCTTGAATGTTCTCTACATCCTTTTATGAATGTCTATGTGGACTGCTTTACTTCTAGTATCCACTTACGAGTGAGTACATGCCATGTTTGTTTTTCAGTGTGGGAAACCTCTCTCAGAATATTTTCTAGTTCCATTCATTTGACTGCAAATTTCAAGTCATTGTTTTTCTCTGCTGAGTAGTACTTCGTTGTGTATATGTACCACATTTTTTTAATCCATTATTCAGTTGAAGGGCATCTAGATTGTTTCCAGGTTCTGGCTATTATAAAGAATGCTGCTATTAAAATAGTTGAGTGTGTGTCTCTCTGGTAATATTGAGCATTCCTTGGATATATGTCCAAGAGCAGTATAACTGAGTCTTGAGGAAGATTGATTCCCAATTTTCTAAGAAACCACCAAAATGATTTCCAAAGTGGCTGTACAAGTTTTAACTCCCTATGACAGTGGAAGAGTGTTCCCCTTGCTCCACACCCTCTCCCCCATAAGCTGTCTTCAGTGCTTTTGATCTTAGCCATTCTAACAGGTGTAGGATGGTATCTCAGAGTCATTTTGATTAGCATCTCCCTGATGACTAAGGATGCTGAGCAATTCCTGAAATGTCTTTGGGACATCTGAAATTCTTCCTATGAGAATTCCGTTTAGTTATATGGCCCATTTTTAAAAATTGGATTGTTCATTATTTTGATGTCTAGTTTTTAGTGTTCTTTATATATTTTGGAGATCAGCCTTCAGTAAGATGTGGGTTTGGTGGGTCCCCATTCTGTAGGCTGTCATTTGGTCTTAATTACTGTATCTTTTGCCTTACAGAAGCTTCACAGTTTCAAGAGGTCCCATTTATTAATTGTTCCTCTCAGTGTCTGTGCTACTGGTTTTATATATAGGAAGTGATCTCCTGTGCCAATGCATTCAAGACTACATCCTACTTTCTCTTTTATCAGATGATCAAAGATCAAGATCCACTTGGACTTGAGTTTTATGCATGGCAATAGATATGGATCTATTTACAGTCTTCTACATATTGACGTCCAATTATGCTAGCATTATTTATTGAAGATGCTTTCTTGTTTTCATTGCACAGTTTTGGCTTCTTTGTCAAAAATCAGGTGTTCATTGGGGTGTATGTTAATGTCAGGGTCTTAAATTCAATTCCATTGTTCCACAAGTTGGTTTTTATGCCAATACCAAGCTGTTTTTATTATTATAGCTCTATAGTAGAACTTGATGTCAGGGATCATGATGCCTACAGAGGTGGCTTTGTTGTACAGTATTCATTTAGCTATTCTGTGTTTTCTGTTTTTATAAATGAAGTTGAATATTGTTCTTTCCAGGTCTGTGAAAAATTGTGTTGGGATTTTGATGGGGATTTCACTGACTCTGTAGATTGCTTTTGGTAAGATTGTCATATTTACTATGTTAATCCTACCTATCCATGAGCATGGGAGAACTTTCCTTCCGTTTTCTGATATCTTCTTCAATTTCTTTCTTCAGGGACTCAAAGTTCTTGTCATGCAGGTCTTTCACTTGCTCAGGTAGAGTTACCCCAGGGTATATTATATTATTTGTGGTTATTTATTTATTTATTTATTTATTGGTTTTTGGAGACAGAGTTTCTCTGTGTAGCTTTGCTCCTTTCCTGGGACTCACTTGGTATCCCAGGCTGGCCTCAAACTCACAGATTTCCACCTGCCTCTGCCTCCCAAGTGCTGGGATTAAAGGCGTGTGCCACCACGGTGATGTTTCTCTGATTTCTTTCTCAGCCAAATTATCATTTGTAGATAAGAGCACTACTGATTTTTTGAGTTAACCTTGTGTACTGCCACATTACAGAAGGTGTTTATCAGCTGTAGGATTTCCCCCTATTATATTTGGGGTCACTTATGTATACAATGATACCATATGCAAATAGTGAAAGTTTGACTTCTTCCTTTCTAAGTTTTATCCACTTGATCTCCTTTTGTTGTCTTATTGCACTAACTAGAACTTCAAGTAATATATTGAATAAATGTGGGGATAGCAGACATCCCTGTCTATCTTGTTGATTTTCTCAAAGAACCAACTCTTTGTTTCATTGATACTTTGTATTGTTCTCTTTTTTTCTATTTTATTGATTTCAGCTCTCAATTTCATTATATCCTGGCATCTATTCCTCCTGGGTGACTTTACTTCCTTTTGTTCTAGAGCTTTCAGTTGTGCAGTTAAGTCACTAGTGTGAGATTTCTCCAGTTTCTTTATGTGGGCATTTCTTGCTATGAAATTTCCTCCTAGCACTGCTTTTCATAGTGCCCCATAAGTTTTGGTATGTTGTACATTCATTTTCATTGAATTCCATAAAATCTTTAATTTCTTTCTTATTTCTTCCTTGACCCATTGGTGATTCAATTGGGCATTATTCAGTTTGCATGAAATTTTAGGCTTTCTGTAATTTTTCTTCTTGATGAAATCTAACTTTAAGCCATGGTGGTCCAA
>CM010903.1:2303854-2322606 GCA_003704135.2 Peromyscus polionotus subgriseus
TCGGGGGAGGACTTGTCCTGGAGGAGGTGGGAATGGAGGGTGGGCTGGGGGTAAGGGGAGGGCGTGGGAGGGGGGAGAATAGGGGAACCCATGGCTGATATGTAGAACTGAATGGTATTGTAAAATAAAAAATATATATCACAAAAAAAAGTACAATAACCTCTTTGTGTTGTGCTTTCTGGATTTTGGGTGGTTGACTCTGAAATAAACAAAACAATGGTTTAATTGAACTCTATGCTTACATCTCACTTGTTTCTCTGCTCTGCTGCATTCTGCACTGCTCATCATTGTTTTAAAATGAAAGGTGAAAATTCACCCTGCATTTACTTTTCCTTTGTAAGGGTGACATTGTATCTTTCTTCCCATCTCACATCCTCAGTATAATGCAGACATATACCTTTGACACCATTCAATGCACAGGTGGCCCACTCAAGGCTGAAAGAAATTTTCCAGTTTGGATACAGTTCTGCATACATGTCCCAAATGGAAACTCTTGTAATTGGGCTTAAACCTGCCTCTTGAGTCCCCTCCTGAATGAACCGTAAATGGGAGCTAGTGTAAAATCACTGCACAGATCCTCTGAACCTGTTTTCATTTCACATAAAGTGTTTCTGTATTTCTGATTTATATTTGACTTTTACAATTTCTCATTTTTTAAAATTTTTTCTATGTTTCTACACAGTGGTGATAGAAATCACCTCTGTGAATATTAAACAGTCAACATGGATTTTGATCTCTTCAATGTTGGATAGATATATCAACAGTTAAGAATGTGCACTACTCTCACAGAGCCTAGATTTAAAGTCTCCATCCACTAGCTCACTGCTGCCTGAAACTCCTGACACCCAGGATGTGATGTCCTCTTGGGAATTTCCAAGCACTGCACATGTGTACAAAATTTACTAATACTATATGAAATCTTAAAAAAAAAACCTTGCTTTGTTGATCCACTTGCTCTGTGGTTTTGACACATTCTCGTTATCTCCCGAGACACCAAGTTTTGGAAACTGTCCCTCAAGGATGAAGTCATGCCGGAGGAAACATAACATGTTCCAGCTCCATCTCACCACCTTTCTTTCCAAGTGAGTTCTTCTGAAATATGTTCAAATCCAGAATGATTGCTTCTGCTTTGATGTCCTCACTGTAACTATGCAGATTCACCAACATACACTTACACATTCAGAACTATGATATAAATAATTTTCTTTTCTTCGGGAATAGCCCAGGCTTATACGTTTCATTCTGGAGAGAAAGGAGGTTAAATCAATGTGTATATTTTTCAACACAAAGTATCAGGTATCAGAACTGACATTTGGATTTTCCAACATGTTCTGTATGTAGCTAAATAAACAATTTCTGTATAAAAATGAATGCTCATCCTTATTGGTTCACAAGTATTTTTGTCTCAGCTTCAGAATGTGTATCAACAGTTTCCACAGATAGTTCTCAAAATCCCTGCTCAGTAAACAATATTCTTTTTTTAACAAGGTCTATCCTTCATGAATTTTGGTTACAAATACATTTGTGTTATAATACCTATGCCTAGAACTCCTAAAGTTTTTTCTAAACTATCAAGAGAGAGGGAGAATTAGGTTTTTACCGGGGATGAACCCCTAATTGGTTTTACAATACCAGATTGTAAGCCTTGAAATCATATACATGCTGTCAACATGAAATTGACTCTGTAGGTTTTACTTTTTTATTTATTCAAGTGTGGGGTGTGTAATAATAAAAAAAAGAGGGCATGAATTTGAGAGGGATTCAGTCAGTGGGGCATGGAATGTATTGAAGAAAGGGAGAGGGGAAAGGATATAGTTATATTTTAATTGAAATAAAAATATCATCTTTTATACAAAATATATTTCAGATTAGTGCTTACAGTCAGTACATTGCTTCTGTCAGTAGCCATTTAATTCTTCCCTTAGATGAATTTTTACATTTCAACATATTAGGGAAGTGTAGTGTTGATCACATTATTGAAACCCATCATCCATTCAGAAAACAATTGATTACAACATAACTTTCAGTCCATTTTTCCCCACAGGGCAATTGTTACTGTACCTAGCATGATTCAAAGCTGGGTGAATGTGATGACTGTATTTCTTCTATGAGATGATTTATAGAGTTTCCCAGCACTATTAAATCAAACTACAAGAGACACAGTTTTCAGATGAGTAACAAATTGGTTCTTCTATACTATGTGATTCAGCATGTGATGTCTTCACCAATGGGGTCTTACCATCAAATTATGGAGGATCTAAATCATGTACATTCCTAATAAATATGCTAGATAATAAATGTGAAAAATGTATGATGTTTTACTTTCAGATTATGACATATTTGGTTTAAAATTCTACCCAATTCTACCCAAATTTTGTGCAGTTATTATGACCTTTTACTTCCATACAGATGAATCAGTCTTCATCAGGTTAGTCTGTGCATCCAGATACATGTGCATAAGGTGCATTTTCTTTATTCAGTAATTCCTCCATAGGCATCTAAGACATTCTTTCTGTTTAAACAGTGCAAAAACCAAAAAGATGTGTATATAGGTGATGTAGTATGTTGACTGAGATACACAGCATTCCTAAAGTTTGTTCAGGTGGCATGTGTATTTTTCAGTGGTACTGCATGTTTGTGTGGTGCACGTTTCTCCTTGTGCACTTACAAATTTATGTACCTGCTCATCTCTCTGTCTCCTTTTCTCTCCCATCTCCATTTCTCCCCAATTGCTTTTGTTACTTTCTTATACCCATAAGAATATTCATCACTATCATGATTAAAACATGCCATATGTTGGGAACTAGAGTCACATACAACTATGTCAACATTTGTATGGTTTAAGCTTTTAATTGGAGTTATTTTCATAATGTTATAATTCCTTAGACAGTGCATATAAGTACTTGTTAGATATGGGATATGAATAAACATAAAGTTCTTAATTAAGATAATTAATTTTTATGTACAAAATGGCTTGAATTGTGGTCATATACATTGTATTTTCATGCATTTCATCACATTTATTATATTTGTTTAATTTTTCCCCATACATTCACATACTGTCTCTCAAGTGTAGTTCAATGTATAGTTATAAGAGCAGATTCTCTTCTACCATTATTTGTGTTCTGCAATCAAATTCAGCGCTTCAAAATCATCAGAAGGATAGTCAACTAGCTAAGCAATCTTGGTGACCCATACGGTAAATGTATTTATACCTGGTGGCTAATAATATTCTTTCCAAAAATGTCAAATGTCAAAATATCCAACATATATATAGCAGAGTAGTTTTTTACATTTACTGAAACTGTGATTTGGCATATAAATGTCAATTACAGCAAAAAACATTCATTTCTTATGTTAATAGCATCATAAAACCTCATGTATCATAGGAATATATACTTGAAAATTGAAATTATAATAGTTTGTCTACTATATAAGTGTAGATACAACCTTTTAATAGGCATTTTTATGAATTAATAGCATAAATATTTGCTTCTGGTAGTTAAAATCACTTCACAGCTTGATGGTTCTTCTTTTGATTTTTGACATATTTATATTAATGGTGGAAACACGCCAATTTTACCAACATTCATAATTCTTTTCTTACTAATTATAATAAACAAGCATCGTTTAAGAGAGATAAACGGTTAATTACTGACCTTTACAATCTTTAATAAATGCAAATATACTTTTCTGACACAGATAAACAGACCTAAAATTGATCATTCTTTTTCTCTACAGTATATACTTTTTTGGCAGAAGTACTGGAGTTGAAAACAAAGTAAGTGGAGGGAAGGGAAAGGTCATTGAGAGAGAGACTATAGGGAAAGATAACCAAATCTAAGGGGTATTATGAGTATGGAAACTTAATAGAGTAAAAACTTCCATATGTATACACACATATATTTAGGTGATCAAAGAAAACTGTCATATAAAAGGGGAGTCCCAACTGGCCATCTCTTGTCAGCAAATGAAGATTCTAGAACAACATTGGGTTATATGAAATTGAATTCTTGGTTCAAGAAGCTCCATGGGAATCCTCAAACAACCCAGGTTATTCACAAGACAAGTTTCCTCTCCTATCCATGATAACAAAGGCTTATTGCGGAAGACAACACGTCTGCAAATTACTGAGCATAGAGATGTCTAATTTGTGCCTATGTAGAACATACACTCTTACTTTCTAGAATCTTTTTTACAGAAACTTGGTCTGCATGCTGCCAAAAGAGAATTGTAAACAGCAAGTTAGCCACATACCCTTTATTTATGATGCTGTACTGCCTGAAAGATATGCTAGGGCAATGAAGACACAATGCTTGTGGGAATCACCACCTTTTAAGAGATTTTACTTAAGGACAACTCCCCAATATAAAATCCACACCCAACACTGACTGGGTATATTGAATATGATATATTATATATTATGTATGTATATACCTGTGTGTGTGTGTGTGTGTGTGTGTGTGTGTGTGTGTGTGTGTGTGTGTGTGTAGTAATCAAATAGCTCTTAGTGATAGTTTATTATACTCATAGATCAGGAACTTATTCAACTATCATCAGAGAAGATTCCTCCTGCAGCAGACTGAAACAAATATAAAAAGGACAACCCTACATTATGAAAAGAGTTAGACACATTGTAATACTCAGGCCTAGATGGGATGTCTCCATCAATTACCTCCAATCAGAGCTCATGTAATCACATGAAAGAAGGAGGAAAGAGTGTAAGAGACAGTGGGTGTTGAGGAGAAAAATTAAGTCTCTCAAAATACACATAATCAAAGCTCATATGATCTCACAGTTACTAAACCAGAATACATAGCACCTGAGCAGGACTGCCCTAGGTACCTTTGCTTATATTGAAGCTTCCAGTTTAAAGTTTTTATTGGATTTCTAAGTGTGAAAACTAGTGGGTCTCTGATTCCTATGCCATCTCTTGGGCACTATTCCTTCTTTTGGTTTGTCTTCTCCAACATTGATGTGATAGTATTTTCTTAATCTCATTTTATTTCATATCATTAAATGTAAATGGATGGATGAGGAGCTGAATGAATGAATGAAAACATTTCCACTAACATAAACCTTAACCACCGAACTCTTTTTATAGCCTGTTGGGATGGGGAAATCCACTTTTCTCCTATAGAGTGACTGTGTGTATATCAATCACTGTAGGGTAGCCCCGATGTTCAGGAGATGCTATCAACATGTAATGGAATCCACAATTTTGTGTCTGTAATTTTATTTGGTTAAAGTTCAATGGGTTTTTCCTTTGTTGGTGTTGTATTTTGTCATTTGTTTTTGGGGTGTGTTCTTTTACTGAGATTCACTTTCTTTTTTAGAATGAATTTAATTTGGTGGATAAGGAGGAGAGCAACTGAAAGAACTTGTGGGAGGGGAAGACTATGAACAAAATATGTTTTAATTTAAAATTGTTTTACATTATAAAATATAAAAATTAATATAACATGCAAAAATTACTACATTCCATATTTATCTATCTTCTTTCATCTGTCTATCTGTCTTTGTCTCTCTGTTCGTCTCTGTCTCTCTGTCTCTCTCTGTCTCTGATTCTCTGTCTCTCTCTGTCTCTGTCTCTGTCTCTCTCTCTGTGACTCTCTCTCTCCCTCCATTATTTGTATCACATCTACCAGAAGATATTGGTGACTAATCCTTCTTTGACATTCCAATGCTCTTTGAATTCTCATGCTATAAACATTTTAAGTAAACTCACATCTTTCATGAATGTATCTGTAGTTCAAGCATTTCATTACTACAATGGAATTTTGCAAATTCATTTGTACATGGATCCAAAAAGAGAGAGGGATGTCCTAAAGGAAAGCAGGTATTTGCTTTGTCTGTTTCTCTCTTATTTGTAAGAATTTAAGGGATATGAAATTTTTAGGAACAAAAAGTACTATTTGTTTCTTTGTTTTAGAGATATTTCACACTATCACGTCAAAGAGCAAATAGTAGTAGGTCTGATAAGTAGGCTAATAAGAACTTATAATGTACACTACTTACAAAGTTGAGGATGAGGGGACAGAAACTGTATTGTATTACTACAGATTCTTTAAAGTAAGAAAACATAGCAAATGGGTAAATATATGTGTATATCTATCGAATTTATTGGATAAGTTTCTGTGGTGTGTTCCAGGCAGGTCAGCAATGGATATCTCTTACTGGAATGACTGAAAATCCAGTAGTTCAGTTCAGGAGGCTGGATGTCTCAGCAGTCCAAAGCTGGGGTTGGAGTCTTTGAAGATTCCTGGAGAGATGCTTATTGCCATTCTGTGTTGAAATCATAAAATATTTGGTACAAATATCAGTAAACTAATTCCAGAGCAGCAGTAGAGTTTGATGTGGAACAAAAGTGAGGGCATGCCCCTGAAAATTGAAGGTTTATTGTCCTATGCCCTTTGTCTGGTCTATTAGCAGAAGTTGATGCCAACTTTTATGGTAGAACTTCATACTCCCAGTAATCTCATGAAGAATATATGTTACAGGCATTCCCAATAGCTTTTTATATTATTCAATATGCAGTCCAGTAGTAAACAGAGCCTAACCAACAAAAGTCCATTTTTTTCAACATGACACACACTCCAATCTCTTTCTGTCATGCTTAATTCCTTATGAAAACAATAACCAGGTCACATATTTCAACTAATATGATACTACAATCTCACATAAACATCAAATGCATCATTATACTTTTTAAATAGATGGTTATGCCCTTTGAGGAATATCTAGTCCTTTTTCTCATAACATTAGTAACAATGAATATATAAATCAATTTTATGACTTATGAGAAATAATTAATTAAATCACAAATACTGACATAAATGCATGTTTATACACAAAAAGCTGTTCATAACAAAATGTCTTAATTTCTGCAACTGTTCATGTGGTTTTATCTAGTATTAATATACTTATTCTTCTCTCACTCATTATTTATTTCTTGATTATTTTCTTGTGGTGTGAAATCCAACTTCATTCTGAAAGTCATGGGCTCTGTATCATCCTACATGGATTGGTTTTATATTCAGTTTCCCACTGGCATTAATTTCAGGACATGGTAATACAGACCATAGTCTGAAGGGATCTACTGTAATCCAGACATAATCTTTTATACCTTCATTATAGAAAAACAAGTGAAAATTTCCTCAGTAGTGTGGACCAATCACATATCCTACTATTGTTAATCCTATAGTAGCCTGCTCACACAACGACATTGAAATCTCAAATTGACCATGATGAGATTCAAGGTTCTAATTTGAAGAAATATTTGTGGTGTCTCTGAGAAGTAGTACTCTAGCTACTAAAACCACATTTCTAGGACAGCAAACCATAAAGTCATGGCAGCAATAAGCATTATTTCCTGGATCACTAGAGGTGATATTAAGTGGAACTATTCCAATTTCCATACCGTAATTCCTTGATCCATAAATGATGGCTAAGAAAGAAAGCATGCAATAAACTGGATGCTGACTAAAATCATACACCACCTCCTGGAGAGCACTGTCACAGCCCCTCTATACAAACACCACATGAATGGTAATCTACTTTGCCATTTCACTAACACCACCTGTCTGATAAAAGAAGTTGGAGGCCATATTAAGATTAGTAGATTCTGTGAATATGGGTCTATTGTAATTTTCTGCCTCTGAAGAGTTTCTTGGTAAGAAATAATGCTCTGTTGGTGTCCTAGTTCCCCTGCTGAAATTCTTGCCTGGTTACAGGAGATGACTGGTACTGGCTCCATATTCCCTACTGCTAAGAGTATTAGTTAGGGACAGCCTCATCAATTCCTGAGAGTTTCCATTGCTCTAGATTCTAGGTCATCACTGAGATTCCCCCAGATTACAGTTGTCTCTCACAGTAATACCCTGCAGGGACTGATCTAATCCATCTACATATGTTTACAGTTGTGTAACTTAGTCTTCTTGTGGGACTACTAACAGTGGGATGAGGGTCTGTCTGACTCTGTTGCCTGATTTTTGAGACCCATTCCTCCTACTGGCTTGCCTCCTTTACTCTTAATAGAAGAGAAATAGCTCAGGCTTACTGCAACTTTATATACAATGGATGGCTGATATCCATGGGAGGCCCACATGTATCTGAAGAGAAAGAGGGGAGGAGTACTGGAAGGGTGTGTTGGGGGAGTGGGAGGAGTGGAGGATCTGGGAAGAAGGGAGGGAGGGGAAACTGAAAAACACAAAGAAATAAACACACACACACAAAGAAATAATCTGTGTGGAATATCATGATGGTGTATAAGGTATTAATTAAGGTACTAGACATTAGTTTTGGTATGTGCATTATGTCCAGATAGACAAATCCACAAAAAGAATAAGTATCTAGTCCATTAAGGTGAAAGTATTTTGCTTTGTTCTTTTCAATTTTCCAGCTGATTGAAAATATTTTCTTTTTTTATTTTATATAAGAGATTTTCTAGTCATTTTACATATCAGCCACAGATTCCCCTGTACTCCCTCTTCCCATCCCCCAGCCTTCCCTCCTCCCAATTCACCCCCAATTCTCACCTCCTCCAAGACAAAGTCTCCTTGGGGAGTAAGCCCAGCCTGGTAGACTCAGCCTAGGCAAGTCCAGGCCCCTTGTCCCTACACCAAGGCTGAGCAAAGTATATCAGTATAGGTCCAAGGTTCCAAAAACCTGGATCACGCACCAAGGACAGGTCCAAGTCCCACTGCCTGGGGGCCTCCTAAACAGTTCAAGCTGATCAACTTTCTCTCTTACCTAGAGGGCCCAGTCCAGTTTCATAGGGGCTCCTCAGTTATTGGTTCACAGTTCATGTATTTCTGTTAGTTTGGCTATTTGTCCCTGTGCTTTTTCCAATCATGGTCTCCATATCTCTTGCTCATATGATTCCTCCTCCCTCTCATTGATTGGAATCCTAGAGCTCTACCAGGTGCTTGGCCGAGGATCTTTGCATCTGCTTCCATCAGTCACTAGATGAGAGTCCTATCACGATAGTTAGGATGTTCAGCCATTCAATCACCAGAGTAGGTCAGCTCAGGCACTCTCTGGACTATTGCCAGTAGTCTATAGTGAACTTACCATTTTGGATTTCTGGGGACTTCTCTAGCACTCTGCTTCTTCCTATTCTTGTAGAGTCTTAATTTATCATGGTATCTCTTTCCTTGTTCTCCCACTCTGTTCCTGATCCAGCTAGGATTTCCTGCTCTCCTAAGCTCTCTTTCTTCCAACTGTTGCTCTCCACTCCACCACCCCCAGTTTGCTCATGTAGATCTCATCCATTTCTCTATCACTGGGTGATCCCTGTGTCTCTCTTGGGGTCCTCTTTACCAGGTAGCCTCCCTGGAGTTGTCAGTTGCAGTCTGTATTCTTTGCTTTACATCTAGTATCCACTTATGAGTGAGTACACACCATGTTAGTCTTTCTGAGTCTGAGTTACCTCACTCAGGATGATATTTTCTAGTTCTAACCATTGGCCTGAAAATCTCATGATGTCATTGTTTTTCTCTGCTAAGTAGTACTCAATTGTGAATATGTACCACATTTTATTTATCTAGGGCATCTAGGTTGTTTCCAGGTTCTGGCTATTACAAATAATGCTAATATGAACATATTTGAGCATGTCTCCTTGTGATATGATTGAGCATTTATTGGGTATATGACCAATAATGATATAGCTGGGTCTTGAGGGAGAATGATTCCCAATTTTCTAAGAAAGTGCCATAGTGATTTCCAAAGTGGCTGTTCAAGTTTGCAATCCCAACAATAGTGTAAGGGTGTTCCTGTTGCTCCACAACCTCTCCAACATAAGCTGTCTTCAGTGTTTTTGATTTTAGCCATTCTGATGAGTGTAAGATAGTATCTCAGAGTCATTTTGATTTGCATTTCCCTGATGACTAAGGACATTGAGCAATTCCTTAAATGTCTTTCAGCCATTTGAGCTTCTTCTGTTGAGAATTCTCTGTTTAGCTCTAGCCCATTTTTAAAATTGGACTATTGGGTATTTTGATGTCTAATTTCTTGAGTTTTTTATATGTTCTGGATAACAGCCCTCTTTCAGATTTGGGGTTGGTTAAGATCTTTTCCCATTCTGTAGGCTGTTGTTTTGTCTTATTGACCATGTCCTTTGCCCTACAAAAGTTTCTCAGTTTCAAGAGGTCCCATTTATTAATTGTTCCTCTCAGTGTCTGTGCTACTGGTGTTATATTTAGGAGATGAGCTCTAGTGTCAATGCATTCAAGACTACTTCCTACTTTGTCTTCTCAGTTTCAAAGTAACTGGATTTATGTTGAGGTCTTTGATCCATTTGGACTTCAGTTTTGAGCATGGTGACATATATGGATCTATTTGCAATCTTCTACATGTAGACATCCAGTTATGCCAGCACCATTTGTTGAAGATGCTTTCTTTTTTCCATTGTACAGTTTTGGCTCCTTTGTCAAAAATTAGGTGTTCATACATGTGCAGATTCACGTCAGGGTCTTTAGTTTGGTTCCATTGGTCCACATGTCAGTTTTTATGCCAATACCAAGCTGTTTTTATTACTGTAGCTCTATAGTAGAGCTGGAAGTTAGCGATCATGATGCTTCCAGAGGTTGTTTTATTATATAGGATTCTCTTGGCTATCCTGGGTTTTTTGTTTTTCCATATGAAGTTTAGTATTGTTCTTTCTAGGTGTGAAGAATTGTGTTGGGATTTTGATGGGGATTGCATTGAATCTCTAGATTGCTTTCAATAATATTACCATTTTTACTATGTTGATCCTACCTATCCATGAGCATGGGAGATCTTTCATTTTCTGACATCTTCTTCAATTTCTTTCTTTAGGGATTTAAATTTCTTGTATACAGGCCTTTCCCTTGCTTAGTTAGAGTTAAATCACGGTATTTTATATCCTTTGTGGCTATTGTAATGGGTAATGCTTCTCTGATTCTTTTCTCAGCCTGTTTGTCATTTGTATATAGGTGGGCTACTGATTTTTTTGAATTATTCTTTTTTCCTGCCACATTACTGAAGGTGTTTATAAGCTTCATGAGTTCCTCAGTCAAATTTTTGTGGGCACTTAGGTATACTAACATGTCATCTGCAAATAGTGAAAGCTTCATTTCTTCCCTTTCAATTTGCATCCAGTCGATCTCTTTATGTTGTCTTATTGCACTGGCTAGATCTTCAAGTACTATAGTGAATAAGTATGTGGAGAGTGGACAGAGGTCAATATAAATGAATATACCACATACCCAAATTTATGGGATGCTATGAAAGCAGTTCTAAGAGGAAAATTCATAGCTAGAAATGCCTACATGAAGAAGTTGGAGAAATCCCACACTAGTGACTTAAAAGCACACTTGAAAGCTCTAGAACAAGAAGAAGGAAAGTCAACCAGAAGGAATAGGTGCCAGTAAATAATCAAATTGAGAGCTGAAATCAATAAAATAGAAACAAAGAGAGGAATACAAAGAATCAATGAAACAAAGAGTTGGTTCTTTGAGAAAATCACAAAGATAGACAAGCCCTTATCCAAACTAACCAAAAGTCAGAGAGAGAGAGAGAGAGAGAGAGAGAGAGATCATCCGAATCAGCAAAATCAGACATGAAAAGGGAGACAACTAACATTGAAGAAATCCAGCAAATCATCAGGTCATACTTCAAAAACCTATACTCCACAAAACTGGAAAATATAAAAGAAATGGTCAATTTTCTGGACAGTTACCACATACCTAAGTTAAATCACCACCAGATAAACTATTTACATAGACCGATACCCCCCTAAGGAAATAGAAACAGTCATTAAAAGTCTCCCAACCAAAAAAGCCCAGGACCAGATGGTTTCAAAGCAGAATTCCACCAGATCTTCAAGGAAGAGATAATACCAATATTGTTTAAATTTTTCCCCACAATAGAAATAGAAGTAACCTTACCAAACTCCATCTATGAGACAACATTTACTCTGATTCCCAAGCCACACAAAGATGCAACAAAGAAAGAAAACTACAGATGAATCTCCCTAATGAACATTGATGCAAAAATTTACTCAATAAAATATTGGCAAACAGACTCCAAGAATACATCAAAACAATTATCTACCATGATCAAGTAGACTTCATCCCAGAGATGCAAGGGAGGTTCAACATATGAAACTCTGTCAATGCAATACACCATATAAACAAACTAAAAGAAAAAAACCCATGTGATTATCTCACTAGATGCTGAAAAGGCCTTTGATAAAATCCAACACTCCTTCATGATAAAGGTCTTGGAGACAGCAGGAATACAAAGAACATAGTAAAGGCAATTTACAGCAAGCCAACAACCAACATCAAAGTAAATGGAGAGAAACTCAAAGCAATTCCACTAAAATCAGGAAAACATATTCTGTTCTCATATTCTGATCACAGTTTTCTATCCCTCAGCTCATTCCACCCAACCTTCCTTCATATTAAGATTCACTTGATATCTTTCTCTCATTAAAAAAAGAGTAAGCTTCTAAGATGTAACAACAAAACAAAGTAAAATACAATGAGCTAAACCAAAACCCAGCACATCATAGGATCTAAGTGATAAAATCCATAGAGTGTTTTGGCTAAGTAGCACATCCCTTACAGGACAATACTCAGCATCCACATATCCTTGTAACAGGAATCTTAGAAAAGTCTTATTAATAAAATCAAACCTGAGTTCAGTCATTGGGGTGAATGCTGGAAGATCAGAGAAGCAGAGCAAGCTACCTCACCTTGCCAATTCCTCAGCTAATCCTGTTTCCTCAGACTGGATTCCTCATCTAGAATGAATCTCAGCTGAACTGTTGCTCGAAAGCTTAAAAGCTTAACCAGCCAAATGCTTCTAGTTCCTGGTCTTCATGCCTTCAGTGCCTTTCTGCTATCTGCCATCACTCCCTGGGATTAAAGGCTCACTTCTTCGGATTAAAGGTGTGTGTCACCATTTCTGGCTGTTTCCAATGTGGCCTTGAACTCACAGAGATCAAGAAGGATTTCTGCCTCTGGAATGCTAGGATTAAAGGTGTGAGTGCCACCATTTTCTAGCCTCTGTATCTAGTGGCTGTTCCATTCTTTGACCCCAGATAAGTTTATTAGGGTGCACATTATTTTGGGGAACACAATACCACCACATATCCTGTTTGGTTATCTCAGTTCATCTTTCCATGTTCTTAATCCATAAGTGATATATATCTATCCATAAATGATATAGGAATTTCCTATTTTCACTGCCAACTGAATTATTTTAGATGTTTAAGTCTACCTTCTATTTCACATGACTCAGAAAGAAATAATGGTTATCCATCTTCAGAGTAGTGTCTGTGGGTTTTTATTCACTCCATTCTTTTATCCTTTCCTCAAAGAGCTTATATGTGTGTTGGAGCATCCATCAGTTAATACAACATAATACAAAGTACTTTCACTGAGTTACCTAGTGCTATGAACTATTAAATAGAGCCCTCCTCATCATAGCTTCATTTGTTTAGTAGATGAAGGATTCATTTAAAGGATTTTAAATTATCATGCTTTATACAGAAAAGAGAAGGGTTTCCCATTACCCTCATATTCTCATAACAGGGTAAGAAGCTGGTAAACCCACTAGGTATGGATTAGAACAACTTAACTACTCAGTGGTTTACTGATAGTTAACTAGGACAGCAGTGGGTCAGTAGATCAAAGCCCAAAATCTGAACAGAAAATTTCATTTCTCAATTAATTAGCCCATTTGGAAATGAATAATTTAGCAGGACCATTAATTCTCTCAAAGTGAGAAATTAATGGATTGTATTGGGTGTGAACATTACATTGATGTGCATATTTGGATGTATCATAGAAGGAAGGAAACTCTGAAACACAGAAATTAAGCAACGTAGAATCTACTGATTTCCTTTGGTGTGGTAAATCTTAATGTCTCAATCATTTTGCATGGTTTTGTCCAGCATGGGAGTTTGGTCCCTTCTCTTTGCTGATACACTTGGAATGTCATCCTCTGACATTGGCTGTTTACAATAACCTCAGTTGTTTTCATATGAAAAATTTCTTGCTTCATTCTTGTGGCCAAATTAGCCAAAGAGGACTTCATCCCTGTGTTGTTACTGCGTGTTGTTTTAGCTGAAATCATGGTGCCTGTGGGTACAGAAGAAAATTTATAAACATATTTTCCAGCTTGTTTTTCACCTGAATATAGGGCCCTAGATGCAGAGCCCAAGGGTAGAAAGAGTTCCAGAATTCTCAGTGGCAGTGGAAGAGGTATAAGAAAGTGTTCAGAGTGTGTCAGCTCTCTAGGTTACTGTGACAGTCTCACCCATCAACAAAGTTAGAAGTATATGTGGTCACAAACACTGGAGCTAAGTGAAATCCTGCTGGACACTGTGAGATCCAGATCCATCAGACTCATGTCTGAGCAGACACATGTGTTAATAGGATGTTTTCTTTTGTTTAGTATTATCAGGATCTTATCTAATCACAGTCATGTGTATGCCTATAGTTCCTCTGAATGTTATGTCAGAATCAAAGAAGATTTTCACCATGAAGGAGACGTGGTCATTGGTGTATTTTTCCCAGTTCATACTATCTACACAGGCAACAAAGTTTCACATCCTAATCTGCCATACTATTTCACCGACCTCCACATACAGTAAGTGTTGATACTCATTTATCCTGTTTCAGGTTTCATATTACATATAACCCAGGAGATATATGTATTCAAACCTCCAAACTTCATTTTTTAATGGAGAAAAACCCTCCTCCAATCCAAAATTTCTTATTTACTTGCATGTTACTCTTATTTTATTTCCTTTTCTCAAGATGATAAGTTTTCTTGTTGGTTAACTGATTATTGTTTCCAAATATGATTACAAAATTGTAATCCTGTGATCTTACTTGGCCATGCCTTTACAGCCACATGTTTTTCATGTTAGGTTTTCAGGGGAAAGATGGTTTTATTAAAGTGTGACCTGCATCTTCATGGCAGTCTTGAAGTCAAGATGTACTCCTGTGAAAAGAGGTGATGACCCAAAATCTATTACTATGGAGGGATGTGATGGTAGAGTCAAAAGATGCCACTGATTTAGGAATAAAAGTGTCATACTTAGAAGTTGGGAATAGTTCTTTGTGTTTAGACATCTCTGTCTCTCTTCAATGTTCTTTTAATTAAACTAATTATTTGCTAACCTTTTACTCTCAGACAGTTTTACCCTTTTACATGCTTGTTCCATGCACCTTAAATAACTTTCTTTAAATCTCATTTTCATGGATGTGTTCATAAAACACATTGACATGATTATGGCCACATGTGCTTTGTTTTGTATTAAGTCAGAAATAAAATTAAACTAAGTTTGTGGTAGGAAAATATTTTTGTTACTACAAAAATTAATGTGTGTGCCTTTTCCCCTTTCCTTTTCTCCCTCAATGAACTGACATCATTTTGTAGGGCTTCTGATTACATCTTTATTACAGTATCAGAGATCAGAGTGCATATATATGTTCAAAGAGGGAATGTATCCTCTCTGATGCTCTGGATCTTTGTCACTATTCAATTGTTTCTGAATTTTTACATGTCTAGAAATACTCATCTTAGTGATCAACATTACAAAACTTATAATATGTGGTAAGAAATTTTGATGCACTAAACTGGTCATTTTGTGTGTTGTAAAATACTAAATGTGTTTTATTTTAAGACTATCATAACTATTTAGAAAAATATGATATATGAACATTAAAATTTGATACTGACTTCCAGATTAATGTAAGTGATATTTAAGGGGCAACATGACTTAGTCTACTACAATGCACATGGTACAGACTTTTCAAAGCACTTTACCACAATTTTGGAGTGTTTCCATGCACACTCATGCCTCAGGTCTCATATGCAAGTGACAGATTGTATGTGAAAGGATAACTTCACCTCCCACTATGTGTGTGCTGAGATCAAACTCATACCATATTTAGTGCAAGAATTTAGCCCTGGGTGAATGGTATTTTCTCCCATTTGGCAAATCCTGTTCTATATGATGACTTATCCTTCCAAATTAAAAAAAAAATACATATAGGTGTTATCTCTAGAAATGTATGAGATGAAGAACATGTTCCTCTCATTTGCTTAAAAATGTGGTTGACATGATATACCAAACTAGATTTCCTCAAATCTGCAAATATTTCTTATGTTTATAATGTGATATAAATCCACGTATCATATGAATTTTATCTTTAACAATTTGGACGTTGTTTTTTCTTCTACTATAAATATATGTCTTTTTAAGTGAAGTTTCACACATCATAATCCGAATGTATTTTCTTGCAGCTTATTCTAAAATATTTTTCATTGGGATGCTTATTTTAAATTTTTTTATTACTTCATTTATTTTTGAAATTATAATATAGTTGAAACATTTCCCTATTCCTTCCCTACCTCCAAACCTTCTCACATAATTCTGCTTCTTCCCTTTCAAATTCTTGGGTTGTCACATGGACATATGTTTGTACATACACACACACACACACACACACACACACACACACACACACACAACCAAGCAGAATATATAAAGCTATACCACTGTATATATTTGAGGGTGATCATTTGATATTTGATTTTTGATTGGTTTGCTTTTCTCTGTAGAAGATTATTTCTCTGACTTTTAACATTCCTTAGTTGGCTATTGTTTTTTTTCATTTATTTTTTTTAGGATTAAGACTTTAGTCTCTCTCCTAGTCCCTTTGGTATGTCTAATACTCTCCTCCTCATTCATATCATGTTTAGGAAGTCTTGTTCATAAAACATTCCAAATAAGACATTATAAATTATAAAATGCCACAATTTTTGAACAAATTCCTTAACTTGGACTGACAAAGATTTATCAATATTGCTTTTTAATAACAAGAATAACCAGTTTTATTATCTTTTTTAGGACAAATAGTTAAGGTCAAAACTACATACATATAAATATATGTACATTTTATTTTTCTAGAATTGAAAAACAAGCAATAGAGACATAACTTTCAATTTTCTGAAGCATAACTCATGCAGAGAAAGTGATCTTGCATGTTTTCCCTCATGTGTCAGCCTTCTGCATATTAAACAATAAAAATATCTCTACCCATAACTCTGTCAAGATTCTGAGCTCTTCCCTTCATTGTTACCTGTGGCCTCATAATTGATGTCCCTCTTTCCATGAATTGATGCTTTGCTGCCTTTTCTTTTCATATTGGCCAAGTGCTCACTGAATGCTCTCTACATCATTTTATGAAGGTCTATGTGGACCACATTCATTTATTTTAAAAGCCCTTCTTTGATGTTTGTTCTGGTGTAGCCACTGTACTTAGCTCGTCCTCAGTACACACTTTCCATTAGCACTGAGCTCTTACTTGCTAGCCTACTTTTCTTAGGGTGTTTCATAAAGAATGTGTAATCTGCTCTGATATATTATATCACAGACGAAAAAACACATACAGACAGCTAATGAGATACACACCAACCTACCTGGTGTAAGAATGTTTTGGGGGTCTCACAGAAGTGAGAACTGATGGCTGTCAGAGTTACCACTGTGGTGATTCTTTTAATATTTATCTCAATGTGTCACTTCCAGAAATGCATGTGCCTATATAACACTGCATTCACATTCAGTAACAATTCAGACCATTTTAGATTGATTTTGTCTGATGATATTAAAAAAATATTAAGTTGTCCAATGTTACTCCTATATCTAATGTAATTGAGTAAATAAATAATGACATCTCTGATGTCCAATGGAAATTATGTGATTCAGGGAAGTAATTCCTATACCACATTCTAAGATTTCTAAGACTTCCAATATGTCCATCTGTCATCTACACTTATCATCCATTGACAATATTGTACATCATGAGTTACTAAAACATAATTCTGTAGTTAGAGACATTGTTATCCAATGTCTCTCAACTATTTCTAGTAGTCCAGGCTGGGGCATTCCTGGCAACTTCCCTAGTACCAGGTTTCTCTCTATCCCCATGATATCTCCCTCCATCTTGGTATCTCTCTCATTGCTTTCCCACTTGATCCCTGATCCAGCTTGACCATCATATTTCCTTATGTTCTCATCTTGGCTCTCCTACCCTCCATTGACCACCTCTCACCCCTAGTTCACTCATAGAGATCTCATCTATTTCCCCTTCACAGTGTGATCCATGCAACCATCTTTGGGTCTCCTTGTTGGCTAGCTTCTCGGGAGTTGTGGGTTGTTGTCTAGTTATTCTTTTCTTTACATCTACTATCCACTTATGAGTGGGTACATACCATGTTTACCTTTCTGAGTCTGGGTTACCTCACTCAAAATGATATTGTCTAGTTCCATCCATTTGCCTGCAAACCTCATAATATCATTGTTTTTCTCTGCTGAGTAGAACTCCATTTTGTATATGTACCACATTTTCGTAATCCTTTCTTTAGTTGAGGGGAATCTAGGGTGTTTCCAGGTTCTGCCTATTATGAATAATGCTGCTATGAATATAGTTGAGCATGTGTCCCTGGGGTAAGATTGAGCATCCCTTGGGTATATGCCCAAAAGTGGTATAGCTGGGTCTTGAGGAAGATTGATTCAGAATTTTCTGAGAAGCTGCCAAACTGGTTTCCAAAGTGACTGTACAAGTTTGTACTCCCACTAACAGTGGAGTAGTGTTGCCCTTGTGTGGGGCATTTACCCATCACCCCCACAGCTTCCCAGAGTTTTCTTGAGTGCGAGCAGCAGGAAATATTAGATAGAAGGATTTATAGCAGAGAATCTTGTGGAG
>CM010903.1:2347045-2364652 GCA_003704135.2 Peromyscus polionotus subgriseus
CAGGAATTTCAATACAGAGGGAAGATATTATATTGGAATGGATATTTCTACCAAATACATTAAAAAATTAAAAACTTCTGTGGCAAAGATCTCTGACTTGATTTTAAAAGGAAAATTGAGACTTCATTAATTAGCAGGAATAGACCAAGCAGAAATTGTCATACCTTTGACTAAGGAGGACATTGAAAAATTATTGTCAATAAAAGGAAAAAAAGAAAAATTATTGTCATAAAGTAAACCTGGCAAAGAGCTTGCAGTAATTTTTTGAGAGAGAATACCAACAAATAACCCAAAAGTAATACAATTGAACTTATAAAGATAGCTGATTTTATTTTGCCTCACATTGTATGGGAAACACCCATATCTGGAGCCCTTACTTTTTATGCAGATGCAAACAAACAAGGAAAGGGAAAGTTATATATCAGAAATTTTAAGTAAGGTAGTTCAAAGTCCTTATAATTCAGTTCAAAAATCAGAATTGTATGCTATTCTGTTGGTATTATTCTGTTGGATTTTTCAGAACCTCTCAACATAGTTACTGACCCTCAGTATGCTGAAAGAGTGGTATTATATACAGAGAGCGCAGAATTTATCCCTGCTGAATCAGAATTAACTTCACTATTTATTTAGTTACAAGATATAATCAGAAATTGGAAGCATCCTTTATGTACAATTCACTTCCAATCCCATACAGGTCTGCCAGGACCTCTAGCACTTTTGTTATATTAATGGTCTTATAGAGTACTGACTAATTCGAGAAAAAAGGCTTCATCTAGTTGCCTATACATGTTTTTGAGTTCGAGTCTCTATCAGTTTTCTGCAGTAAATCACGACCCAGGCCTAACATCAAATTTGAAGTCTCCAGAAAGATGATGGGGCCCCACAACAATGATTCCATGTGGACAATAATAATACTACTAAGCTGACAGACATCATTCACAAATCAGCTTTGAACTACAAACTGCTCAGAACAATTTTGAGATGGCTAGCTGACATGACCCAGTTTCATAGACTACTCGAACAAGGACTTGAGATAAGCCCTGAATTCTGGCATTATGCAGAGACTGGACAACAAATGATATAGCTACCTTTTCTAGAACTTGACAATTAACCCCAAAACTTTCTTTTTCAGAATCCCCTAAAGATGCTTTCACCCACAACCAGCAGGAAGCATTTTTAAGAACACAAAGCCCACATTCCCAAAGAGGTGGTGTGGGGTGGGTGGTTTTTGGTCTTTCTATGGGTTTTGGGTTTGGGATATTTTTTATTGTTTAGGAGGGTTGGTTACAAGTTGGTGTTAATGGTTAGGAAAAGGGCTAAGCAAAGGAGATTAGATTTAAGTTTCTTGTTTGAAAAAAAGATATACTGAAATGATAAAATAGAGGGTATATTATTGAATCTACTCTGAAAAGAAAAAAGAGTATATAGATATGATAATATTAAAAAGTTAGATTATTGAATCTACTTATGAAAGACAATTACTAGTTTTAAATATTTTACATTGGATTTGATTTTTATACATTATATACAAATTTGCCGGGCGGTGGTGGCGCACGCCTTTAATCCCAGCACTCGGGAGGCAGAGGCAGGCGGATCTCTGTGAGTTCGAGGCCAGCCTGGGCTACCAAGTGAGTTCCAGGAAAGGCACAAAGCTACACAAGAGAAACCCTGTCTCGAAAAACCAAAAAAAAAAAAAAAAACATTATATACAAATTACATACACATATTGAGATTGATATTGGTAGAAAATTATGTATGTATTTTTTTTGTTCAGGATAGTGTACTTATATAGTTCATTTAACAATGAAATCCACTTTGCTAATGCTTGAATGTTATTATTGCCAACTATTAGGATGTAAAGAAATGACAGTTAGTAGTTAGACATTACAATCAAACTTGTAATCATATTAGGTATGTTTTCAAGGCTAAGCAGAGATATATTTTATATAAACAGGTCATCTTCAAACCTTTCAGAAATCTACAGAATGTGGCATTTAAAATGTTTTAATAACTTAGAATTTTTTCTTTTTTATGACTATGAGACATGTTGGCTCCTGGCATCACCAATCTACTTCACATATAGGCACTGAAGAAACTGCATATGGAGTTAACTTTCACTGTGGCAAAGTTTAGCCACTGAGCAACAAAGTGCCCTCGTATCAACTGCTGGCATTATGCTATCCAAAATGGACAGACAGGACACAAAACAAAAGACTACCAATTCTTGCCAAGACAAGTGTGGTTGTAGATTTAGCACAGGCATCCTCTGAGGCCAGGAAAATATGGCACCATCACTGAAGTGGCCTTTGCAATATGAAAAATGCTATAGTTCCCCTTTCTTCAAAGGCAACTGAACAGGCAATGGACTGATGGCTTCTGGTGTGCAGTGGAACAGTAGCTGAAAGAGTTATTCTTGAAAGAGTAACTAGGCTGATAGAGTCTAACCTCTCAATGGTAGAGTGGTATTTAAAAAAGAGATGAAGCCACCCACAAGCTGAAATGGGATTCAGAGAAGAATGGGATGCTGAGATGAAGCCACTCACAAGCCAAGAAGAATGGAAAGCTGGATTCCAAAAACACCAACAATTTCCAGAATTTAAAATCCTGAATCATGACAGGACATTGGTGTTATTCAGGTTTATCTGGTACATGGAATACTCACACCAAATGTGAGGTCGAGCTGTAGGCCTTGTGTACATCCTACTTCACAAATAAGTCTGTCAGATACACTAAGCCTATAGGCTGAAGATGATGCCCCAATGTTGTGGAGAAACCTCGGTCGGGCGACTGTCCAGGCAGCTGGCTGTTTCTGTCAGCTCACATTTTTTTGAGGTTGCTTGTTTACACTTCCTGTTTTATTAGGTAATGTTATTTTCTTCTTGGGTTTCTGAGGGAGTTGGAGATTAGATAGTTATAGTTAGTTGAATATTAGATAGTTATAGTTATAGTTTTCCTTCAAATGGCTGAAAGACATTTAAGGAATTGCTCAACATCACTAATCATCAGGGAAATGCAAATCAAAACAACTCTGAGATACCACCTTACGCCTGTCAGAATGGCTAAGATAAAAAACACTGAAGACACTTTATGCTGGAGAGGATGTGGAACTAGGGGAACTCTCCTCCTCTGCTGGTAGGAATGGAAGCTTGTACAACCACTTTGGAAATCAATATGGCGCTTTCTTAGAAAACTGGGAATCAATCTCCCCCAAGATCCACCTATACCACTCTTGGGCAAGAAATGCTCAATCATACCACAAGAGCACTTGCTCAGCTATGTTCAAATCAGCATTGTTTGTAATAGCCAAAACCTGGAAACAACCTAGATGCCCTTCAACTGAAGAATGGATAAATCTACATAGTTTGGATAGTATTAAAAGAGCCATGTCATCAAATCATTAGTACATATTCACCAAGAGGTCTCAGAGTACCAGTAATATTGCATTTATACATATAAATTAACCCATTAGACTGAATTGCAGCTATCAGAATAAGGGAACATATGTAAATTAGGGCTTGGGATATTAGATTTCTTTGTCCCTTACAAGTCCTCTAATGTTAATTAAGGCTACGCCCAGTCACTGTAAGTATTGTCGGCCAGTGGGCTGACAGTGTATTTAGTGCATGTGCTTTTGCAGTATGGGGGCAAGGTGTCTACGTTTAATAAGCAATCCTGGAAGATTTTTGGCTGTGAATGATTAACTCTATCCCTAGGTTCCATTCCTACAAGATAAACTCTGATTGCTTAGGTTATTTCTATTTCCCAAGGACCAGAATCTTTTTTAAATCAATCTTTATAGGAATCTCCAGTTTTACAATGGAAACCTATTTGTTTCTGGCAACTAGTAGACTAAGACACAGAGCATGCATGGATGGATTCATATCCTCAATATTACTATCTAAAAAATTCACTCCAACATCCTTTATTTCTCCAGTACAACCAAACACTTAAAGTAGGCATCAGCAAGTAAAGGTCAAGATGGTATGAAGTCTGCTCGTCTGTAGCCACACTATCTAATACCTCGAGTGTATCTGTCTTCCTCATTTTCAAGTCCAGCCCTGAGAGGAGTGGGGTTTGGACTATGACCCTGTGTTTATACTCATAGTGAAAAGCACAAGATTCAGTAAGAGGTATAAGGGCACAGAATGGAAGAGCCTGAGGCCCTGTGAAACCTTATTATTAATGGGGCCATATTCCAGAGACAGTCCATTTGAGAGCAGCACCTGTGGCTTTGAATTTCTTTATCTGGGTGTGGTGGCTCTATAGTGAAGGAGCACCTACCTTCACCAACAGATGTTGGGAGCGAATCACCTCATTGGTCCCTTTTCAGATTAGTTCCAGTGTCATTTTGGCTGCCCACTTGAGACACAGGGTATCACTCTGTGGTGATACTGTGTTCCTCAAAATATTGTGCACCCTAATAAACTTATCTGGGGTCAGAGACAGAATAGCCACTAGATAACAAAGGCTAGAAAATGGTGGCACTCACACCTTTAATCCTAGCATTCCAGACGCAGAAATCCCTCTGGATCTCTGTGAGTTCAAGGCTTCATTGGAAACAGCCAGGCATGGTGACACAAACCTTTAATCCCAAGAAGTGAGCCTTTAATCCTAGGGAGTGATGGCAAAATGCAGAAAGATATATAAGGTGTGAAGACCAGAAACTAGCAGCTTTTAGCTCGTTAAGCTTCAGGCTTTCTAGCAGCAGTTCAGCTGAGATCCATTTGGATGAAGACTCAGAAGCTTCCAGTCTGAGGAAACAGAATCAGCTGAGGAACTGGCAAGGTGAGGTGGCTGTGGCCTGTTCTGTCTCTCTGATCTTCCAGCATTCACCCCAATACCTGGTTCAGTTTTGATTTTATTAATAAGACCTGTTAAGATTCCTAATACATCACTCTATTTAAGCAAGGTGAAATTAGTGGTGTAGTCAGAGCTTGGCTGGGTCTCTCAGATAATTCATTATGGAGAACTGGAGGGCGTTTAGTGAATTGATAAATGAATGGTTAGAGAGTTTTATCAACTGCTTGTCTCTGAGCCAGGGAAGCGGGGGGGGGGGATATCTTCCAAATATAATCTCAAAGGTTGTTAGTCCCCCCCATATGCGGTGCAGTAAACTAAGGTAAAGTAAAGGAGGAAATCTATTCATCTTTCTCGGGATTCTAATGAGAATTTTAGAGTTTCATTTGATGTCCTGTTCATTCTTTCTACCAAATCAGAACTCTGAGGTCTAGATACACAGTGAAGTTTTCACTCTATGTAGATGTTCATAGCTATTAATTAAGAAGGTTTAGGGTATGAAAATCAGGCCACTGTTGGACCCTATTGCTAGAAGGTAGCCAAATTGGAGCATCTCTTCATGCTTTAGTTTTTTTAGCTACAACTTGAACAGTTTCAGTCCTGGTGGGGAAAACTTCTGCCCACTCAAAAATGGTATCTTCTAGAAAGTTGCAAATAGTTTTATCCTCACCCAGCAAGCCAGATCTTGGTGAAAGTAAATTTTTCCAAAGTTTGACAGGGTGCTTATTCTCTTATTTGGACTGGGTATGTGCTCTCTGTTTTCATTTCACTCCAGCACAAACCTGGTAGATGGCTGAGATATCCCATGTTAGTGTGTCCAGTAGAGGTATAACATACCTTGGTCTGAATAGGTCAGAAAGTTTTGTGGTGCCCAGATGAGTAGCCTGGTGAAGGTTAGTTGCCAGTGTCCAGTCACTTATTTCTGAGAGAATGACTTTTACCTCTGGTATTGTTGATCAACATATAATTTTGTACTGACCATTATTCTTTACCATGCAGTCTCAGGTAGTACTGGGTTTTGGTATGTGTCATCAGACCATCAATAGGCCCCAGAAGTTTTAGTGTTATCAGTCAGACAATGAGTTTGGCTGTGTGCCCATTGAGGACAGCAATTACTAGGGGAAGCCACATAGCCCCTAGGAGGGCCAAGATTTTTTAATGTCCTTTTTCCCAGCATTGAAAAGCCATCTTTCACTGTCAATCTCTACACTGTTGATATAATCTGTTGTAAAAAGCATACCAACTGATGGTCCATGTATGTATATGCTAGAGGACATTTTCCCCATATGTGATCCAGAGTAAGATCAATCAGTTCTTCTTCCTGGGATGAGGTTCCTGGTTGGGGCATAAATCATTTTATGTAAAATAACTACTGCATCACGCATATAACTGGTTCGTCTTTCATGTAGTGACAGTATAGTATGAGCACCTGCAGGTCATCATCAGACAAGAGGATAGCTGGATTGATGACAAGCTGGGCTCAAGGTGGGGCCAGGAGTAGGGTCATGTGCTGCATAAGACAGTCATTAAACAGTTGGTGATTTGCTTGTTCTTCATTGGAAGACCTCATCTGTGACTGATGCTATGATTGTGAACTCTTGATGCAGTAAACTCCTTTGCATTATGTTATTAAGCTAGTAGTAGTCTCCACAGATCTTTGAACAGTGTGCCGTCCTGTGGCTGCAGGTTGCAATCATTTGGACTGATGTGTCACAGGGAATTTGCATGGCCCCAGCATTTGGGTAAAATCCCCCTTGTCTTTTGTGTCATGGACTGACAATAAAAAGGTTTTAAATTATCTTTAAGTTTTAGGGGTAGAGCCAAATTCAGAGTTATTTTTAAAGCCTTGAATGCCTTTTATTTAGTCTCAGTCAAGATTACAGGCTAAGTCCCCCTGCTTTGTGTTTGTGTATGGAGAAATTTCTGTTTCCACAAACTCTGATATCCAGAGGCTGAAATACCCAACTGCACCTAGGAATTTTGGAATCTGTCCCTTAGTTTTGGAGTTGGAATATGAAGGATGGAAACAATCCTGCTGAGACAGTCACATTTTCCCTCTCCTAAGCTTGTATCCAAGGGAGTTAGCCTTCTATAAATGTGGCATTTTTAGTCAACATTCTATATTCTAAGGTCTGTGACACTTGTAACAGTCTATCAATGGACCTTTAATAAATTATTTTCCCACTAAACTTCTGATGGAAGGGCAGGTGTTCATCATTTAGTGTCTACACAAACAAGGTTGTAGAGTTTTTCAAATCCTTTGTGCATCCTGATCCAGGTAAGTTGCTCACTGTAGACCTCTCTCAGGGTTTGTGCATTTAAAAGCAAAGAAGAATTGACTCACCTCTTTCAATGGGAGGCTGAAGAATACATCATTCTGAATCAAGAGAGTATACACATTTTTCTCTGGAGGAATCAGACTCATGAGAATCAGAGGTCCCAGGTTTCTTTACAGACAGGAGAAATGTATTCCAGGATAACTGGCAGGCCACCTGTCTCTTCTCACTAAGCAATCTGGGCTTCAACTTTCTTTTTTACTTCTATTGTCCTTGGATATGTTTAATCTGGAGAGTGGTATTTGAAAAAAACATAGTTGATCAGTTATAAGAACTTGTTGCTGGGCCAGTCCTGTGGTATTGTTATCTTCTGATAGGTGGCAAAACACCAAAATTCTGCTGGGTATCTGTAAGTCTGTATCTCACCATGAGAGAAAGTGATGGTGACTTTCATTTTATGCAAAAGGACTTATCCCACTAAGTTCCTTGTTGTTAATCACACTTTGAGCTACCTCCACCAGCTAGGACCTAATTATACATTAGATTCTTTGAATTTCATTAACATTTTCTGATATCTGCTTCCAGTTGGGTGACAAAGGGAATCTTTTTAGGAGCTGTCTTTAATCATTGAAAAGGTACTTACTAAAAGTTACATAAAGTTCTTTGGTCAGTGTTGGACAGAAGAGAAAATCTGTTCTGACCAAGCTGTGTTGTCTGGCAGAGATACTCGTTCTAAGCACCTTGGGGAGTTTTCTACCTTTTTTTTCATTTTTTTAAAGAGAGAATTGTGGGTTTTGAGTTTTCAAATTATATGGATCACTGATTAATAAAAAGACATAAATCATGAAAGAGAAATGAGTAGGAATTTCTTTTTTCTTTTAGGCTCAGCCCAGGGTACATTCCACCTTCTGCAGGGCTGCTTAGAGCAAGCTGAAAGTGGAGGGAATGCTCCTTTAGGGTAACTATTTGACCTTCCTTTTTTGTATTCTCCTTAGATATAGGAGGCCATGGATGAGAGACTTGAGTCCTCAGCCTCTCCACACAGGGACAAGCCTGGACTCTGAGTAGGAGTCAAGCAACAAAACAAGAAAGAGAAAGTGCTCCTGCTCCTAGTGTGGGATAGGTGGAACTGTTTGTTTGCTTGTTTGTTTCCCTAGAGGACCTAGCAGAGCCAAAAGGATTTGGGTCCCCTTAAGGAGGCACAGGTTTTATGTCAGGTTGGGGGAGGGTGTCATACTGGAGAAAGCCACAGATACATACAGGTAAACAAAACTTTCAGAAACACATAAAAGGATACACAGACACACACATACATGCACACACACACACACACACACACACACACACACACACACAGTTAGATGCACACAAACACAATAAATACAACCTGAATTGGCCACCACACATTCACACACCTGAACAAATAGAGGGAATCCAGTGTCATTCACATGGTTCCTGGACACTGGGCCAGATGTCATCTCTGACTGCTTTGCTATGTGTCCACACAGAAGACACATTAATCAGACTTACCTTCAGAGGTGACAGAACAAGAGACTTTCTAATTTGTTTCATTTTGAGGTGAAGGTGTCAGATTCTTCAGATTCCCTAGGCAAAAACTGACCAAAGGACATTCTGTGTACATGGACCTCTGGCTGTAAACCCCCTGTGAGTTCCTTGACCCTTGCACTCTTCCTTGCTGTGAAGAGCTCTGAGACATTTTATGTCTCAAGGTCTTGCTCTGATATCTTGGGGGAACCTCCAGAAATGTTGTGGGTACTGACCATAGAACACTGCTTGGACATGAGTTCAAGGCAAGAAAAAGTCTTTATTAGCTGGCTTACAACTATACTAGGTGCTCAGGATCTCAATGGAGCACTGAAATGTTATTGGGATGAGCTATTAAGCAAAAAACAATTATCTTCTGGGTTGATATAGTTCAGTTAAAAAGACCAGTTAGCCAGAAACAGAAATAACAAAGCCAAAAGTAATTTAGTACATTTAGCGACATTCCAAAACTATGGACTTTGATAAATTATGTCTTTGTTTTCATTTTTTGGCAGGAGATGCTTGCAATGTGCTGAGTTTTACAGGCTTAATGGCACCTCCATTTCTGAATTAGCTGTGCTAAGGTCTGAAGGCCTTCTAAGTTTTGGGCTCCTGTTATAGTAGCTGAACTGTGAAAGTTATCCAGTAGGGATGTAAATTGTGGTAAAGTAGCAGCCTGATATCTCCCTATTCTATAACTCAGCTATATATTATCTTTAGCAATACCATCTTCCCATCAAGTTCTGAAAGAACAAATATGATATTTATGTAAAAATATTTTATTAATACTTGAAATTTTTCAGATAATATATCTCAGCCACATTGATCCCTGACTCTTCCAATTAAATACTTCAAATGTACTCTCTTAGCACTTCTTAATGTTATCTCTCTTAATTTGAAAAGAATATATTGCAACATTTGTCATAGCTTCGGTCTCATAACAGTTTTTTGACCCATCTTCTATGAATTTTCCTAATATTTAAGTTTAGGCATTGTATTATAAATGTATTAATTGTGGGTAGACACCCTGCAGCTGAGTAAATAGTATATTATTACAAGTTATGGCATCCTGTAATGATCTGTGTCTACCATATAAAGAAGCATCTTTATACAGTGGGAGAGCTATACTTATTTGTGGATATAAGCTTAAATTCAGATTACAGTTAGAGATTATACTAGTTAAGAAAACTGACAGTAGTAGGTTCTTCTCTAGAGTTCATGCCTCCTGATACAGGTAGGTGTCTAAATGTACAAGTACAGTTACAGGCATAGCTTACTTATTATCCCATCATGCCTTAAGTCCAATTTGGTAACTGTGAGTTATCCAAGGACATAAGTGTCATGATTACACCTATCAGAATATCTGTCTCTGCTTACTATAATTGTCATTTATTGTCCTTACACATGGATAGGACCACTGGTAGCTTTTCTACATTGTGAGGTTGTATGACTCATTCTGTAACATTGGGAGCCAGTCTCCAGTAGGGAAGCTTCCTGGCAAATACAGATTGATCATTTCATTTTTTGACATGTGTGATATCTTCAGCAATAAGGTCTTATCTTCTTTTTCTAAAAGGCAGGAAGGGGATGGGCAACAGCCTATATTTTTGGAGGAAGTCTCTTATACTCCCCCCAAAACAACAATTTAAAAACAGGTTTCCATTGCCTGGAAATGAGCTTTTTAAGTATTATTATTATTATTATTATTATTATTATTATTATTATTATTATTATTATTATCATTATTATTATTATTATTGATTTTTCAAGACAGGGTTTCTCTGTGTAGCTTTGCGCCTTTCCTGGATCTCACTCTGTAGACCAGGCTGGCCTCCAACTCACAAAGATGCACCTGCCTCTGCCTCCCAAGTGCTGAAATTAAAGGCATGTGCCAATACCATCTGGCCTTATTTTATGGTGTTCTAATGAAACCTATTTTTCTAAATTTCATGCATTGACAATTAAGGAATATCTCAGAAGGTAAAAATGTTCCAGGTGCATGTACAATTACCTGAGCTAGATCCATAAAAATTTCATCAGTGAACATGTGTAATATAGGGATCATGAGGAAGAAAGGAGATGTATATACAAGAAGCCCTAGAAGTATGCAATGTCCAGGCATATGTGATCAGATGAGTAGAGCCCCTATTAAAAGGAAAAGTAAAGCCACATCGGCTTGTGGAGTTTATCCTCTGTCTTGCCCTCATAGCATTCATATTTCAAACATTTACATACTCAGTGGCAGAACACATAAAAGATACAAAAGTAATATAAACTCACACAAAGATAATATAGTCAAAGTATCACAAATATTTATAAAGATAAATCACACAAAAAAAAGAACAATGCAGCAAGAGAAATAGTATTTTGTAAGGGACTTTTTTTTAAATTCATGGGTAACATTTTTAGTGTACCAATTGCAACAGAAAGTACAGTGAGCAGTCATGGGACTGCCACTTTTAAGGATCATACCTCTATGATCTTATATCATCCTAACAAGGTAACATAGTGAGTTGAATTCCAAGCATTTAGTGGAAAATTTTAAATGTGCATTTTATATAAACACTAATATTTGCACTAGAAAAACATTGCACTAAATCTGCAGCACTCTATAGGCTATAATTTCTTCCGGTATGTTTTTATTCAATTTCTGCAGGTATAATTTTAAAATATATGAGTTGGTTCTGTCCCTGCTATTTGCCATTGAGGAGATCAACAGGAACCCTCATCTTTTACCCAATGTATCTCTGGGATTTGATTTTTATAATGTCCCATACAGTGAGAAAAACATTCTTATGAATGCCCTTATTTGGCTCGCAGGCATGAATAATTCCTACCTTAATTATAACTGTGTAAAGTCAAGAAAGTCAGCTGCTGCACTGACAGGACCATCGTGGGCAAAATCTGCCCATATTGGGACACTGCTTCAGCTCTACAAATTTCCACAGGTGAGGAGTTGTGTGGGAGAAGGAGCCAGATCTCCTTTGCTGACATTTCAGGGTATGCAAAGGTAAAAGTGGGACCTTGAATTATGTAGCTATTGATGACAAGTGAAAAGAAAATTGAAGATGTACCTATATTTCAATCACTTGAATAGGGAAGAAAGAAGAGGATGGCATAGACAAGGAGGATTAATAAAAATGGAGGACAGGCTAGTAATGTTCTGAAAAATTCTGTCAGATAAATTTGCCTTTAAAATCAGAATGAATCCATCATTATGCTGACCATTTCCACTTGTTTCTGCAGAAAATGATTGTGCATAATGCCATTGTTCTTTCTTTTGTTCCCAATTGTTTTCTCTTCAGCTCACTGTTGGTCCTTTTGATCCTATCTTGAGTAACAGAGGTCACTTTACTTCTCTCTACCAGATGGCCCACAAAGGCACCTCTCTATCTCTTGCCATGGCCTCTTTGATGCTTCATTTTGGCTGGAATTGGGTTGGTCTGCTTCTTCCAGATGACCACAGAGGGACACAGTTTCTAGCAGATATCAGAGAAAAGATGGAGACTAATCGAATCTGCATAGCTTTTGTCGAAATGATCCAAAGTACCTGGAATTCATTTCCATACAAATACTGGAAAAGTCTTGGCATGGTCCAGGAATCATTGGCCAATATCATCATCATTTATGGTGACAACGATTCATTACAAGGTTTAATGCGAAATCTAGGGCAACAGATTTTGACAATGAAAGTCTGGGTCATGACCTCCCAGTGGGATGTTACTAATATGGCTGATTATTTCTTGTTAGATTCATTCCATGGAAGTCTCACTTTTTCACAATACCATGAGCAGGTCACTGAATTTAAAAATTTTATCCAAACAGTTAATCCTTATAAATACCCAAAAGACAATTACCTTCCTAAATTGTGGAATTTGTTCTTCAAGTGCTCATTTTCAGAGCTGGACTGTCATCTTTTGGAGAACTGCCAACCCAATGCTTCCTTGGAATTACTGCCTAGACACATTTTTGACATGGCAATGAATGAAGACAGCTACAATACATACAAGGCTGTCTATACTGTGGCCCAAGGTTTCCATGAGATGAGTCTTCAGCAAGTACAAATGCAACCATTTGGAAATAGGGAAAGAATGGTGTTCTTCCCCTGGCAGGTAATATCTCTTCTGTTGTATTAGAGCATCAACAATGTGATAATTTTCAAGTTTTTAGAGGCCCCAAACAAGGTATTACATATTTCAACATTTTACTTATCTATATCTACCCACATGTAAATCTTCATTTGTTATCTTCCAGTTCAGTGTAGACATTTGTGTACATGTTGCTGAGGAATAGGGTGCTAGTGACAAAGAGGAAATGATTTTAGTTAACATAAATTTTTGTCACAAATATCCTCATATTCTTCTTATGGTAATAGATTACATTAGAAAACTAAGAACTTTCTCAATAGATGAAATGATATTTCATTACCAAAAGGTATCAGTACATAATGACTTTGTTTAACTACTATTATCAGTACCCACATTTTATTGACTGAATTTTGGAATACAACCAGAATATAAATGGTTATAGTTTATTTTAAGGAAATTAAAATTTGCCTCATTCAGTACTCACTGATGCCTTTTCTGAGTTTGTTTAGAAGATTTTCTTTTGGATGACTGTCCTTCACAAGTATAACAGCATTCCATTAACTTAGATAGCCATTCCTTACCTCAGTGATACCTGTAATAATATTGTATCCTACACCAGAGATTATGACCAGTGATTGTCACTCTATAATTTATTTCTGGTTAACCTCTCACAACCACTTAAAAATATGTTCTTGTATCACTTTCAGCTTCATCCTTTCTTGAAGAATATCCATGTGGGGGCCAACATGGATTTAGAATGGAAACAGAATTTACATGATAATAAGTATGATATTCTCAACTTTTGGAATTTTCCAAAGGGTCTTGGGCAAAAAGTGAAAGTAGGAACCTTTTCACCCAATGCTCCCCTGGGTCATCAGTTGTCTTTATCTGAGCAGATGGTAAAATGGCCAAAAAGATATTCAGAGGTATGTATTCTATCAGTGCATTCAACTTGTCATAATAACACAAATATATCTCCCAGTATAACATATCTTGGTTTTGAAATTAAATCCTATTAGCATAAAACTCTGAGTATAGAAGGATAAAACCATAACCAGTAGAAGACAGTGCTATATCATTCACTGATTCTTAAAAATGGAAGTTCTTAGCTTTAAATGATTGTTAATATTCAGTTATGCCTCATCATTATGAGATACTTTTTGTCAGGTTAACACAAATTAAGTGTACCTGAGAAGTGGTACATACAACCCTCATAATGTCCCACAGGAACCTCTGATGTAGAAAATTTTCACATTCACAACACAAAACTGAGTAAGTTATGTTTTCTTTCTATGATCAAACACTATTACCAATAATGACATTTGGAAAAAAAGAGTTTATCTGACTTATGGTTTTGGAGGTACAGGAGTCCTTTATGTTCAGGAAGCATGCCAGTATGTGGCACTGATGGATAGGTGGAAAGAAACCTGAAACAAAATGTCTCAGTTCATACGCTGTAAGCAGAGAGTGAATAATGGAATTGGGTCAGGCAAATAAATGTTCATAACTCCCACCACTGAAATAATTCTGCCAGTAACTCTGTAACTCTTAAACTATCAATAACTCTCAAGTTAGCACCACCATTGATAAAATATGTAGTTACATATCTGTGCTCATAATTGCCTCTTTTCATTCAAACCAATATAGGATGTCTCTATTAAAATTCCTTCACTCCATTGAAAATTATAGTAGTTCATTTTGATTCGATGCTTAAAGATAACAAACCATAAACAGTTATAATTTTTCCTTATCTACCTCTTAAATGGGAAAATATTATAGTGAGCATGTGTGTATGTTTCTCTCCTGTTCTACTACTGCAAAATACAAACATACCCAATATAACTTAAGAAAGTGTTTCTTTTGGCTGACAGTATGAGAATGCAGTTCCAATTTTTGGCAAATTATTGCTCTAAGAGCATGAGGTTTCTGATGACATCATATCCTCAGTCAATATAAAAAAGTAAATACCACCAATCCCCTTTTTCTCATTGTCGTTCATTCTGAGACAACAACCTATAGAATGATGACTCTCACTTTTAGAGTGAACACTTTAAACTTCTCTTCAAGAATACTCACATAAATACCCAACAATTTGTTTACATGATGGTTATAAGTAAAGCTGACAAGCAAAATTCACAATTACAGTGAAAATAAAGGTTTCTCAACACATTAGAAAGTAAGTATAGAGACAGGACCATTTGACCTTCTAGGTCATGGCTTCTATGACTTAACAGCATCATAATTTTCCCTACCTCATTATGCTCCAAAGACTCTTGTGTAGACTACAGATTCTCAAAATCCTTTTCTACATTTATAGGAATAATATTTGCAAATTAATTATATGGTATTAAAAAACAATATTTTTATTATTTTTATTAAAAGATTTTTCTATTCATTTTACATATTAGCCACAGATTCCTCTGTCCTTCCTCCTCCCACCCCACAAGCTTCCCCCTACATCCCACCCCCTCATTATCACCTCCTCCAAGGCAAGATCTCCCCTGCAGAGTCAGCAGAGCCTTGTACAATCAGTTGAGGCAGGTCCAATCTGCTCCTCCCTGCACCAAAGCTGAGCAAAGTGCCTCAGCATAAGCACTAGGTTCCAAAAAGCTGGCTCATGAACCAAGGAGAGGTCCTGGTCCCACTGCCTGGGGGCCTCCTAAACAGTTCAAGCTAATCAACTCTCTTACTTATCCAGAGGGCTTGGTTTACTTCCATGGGTGCTCCTCAGCTATTAGTTCATAGTTCATGTGTTTCCACTGGTTTGCTAGATGTCTCTGTACTCTTTCCAATCATGGTCTCAGTATCTCTTGCTCATATAATCTCTCCTCTGTCTCATTGATTGGGCCCCTGGATCTCTGCCTGGGGCTTGGACATGGATTTCTATATCTGCTTCCATCAGTCACTGGATGAGAGTTCTATCATGACAGGGTATTCAGCCATCCAATCACCAGAGTAGGTCAGCTCAGGCACCCTCTCAACCATTGCCAGTAGACTTTAGTGAAGTCATCTTTGTGGATTTTGGGGGACCTCTCAAGCACTCTGCTCCTTCCTATTATCGTGGAGTCTTCATTCATCATGGTGTCTCCTGTGCCAATGCATTCAAGACTACATTCTACTTTCTCTTCGATCAAGTTCAGAGTAACTGGATTTATGTTGAGGTCTTTGATTCACTTGGACTTAAGTTTTGTGCATGGTGACAGATATGGATCTATTTGCAATCTTCTACATGTTGACATCCAGTTATGCCAGCACCATTTGTTGAAGATGCTTTTTTCCCATTCTGTAAGATTTTTGGCTTCTTTGTCAAAAATCAGGTGTTCATAGGTGTACAGATTAATGTCGGGGTCCTCAGTTTGGTTTCATTGGTACACATGTTGGTTTTTATGCCAGTACCGAGCTGTTTTTATTATTATAACTCTATAGAAGAGCTTGAAGTCAGAGATTGTGATACCTCTGGTGGTTATTTTACTATACAAGATACTTTTGGCTATCCTGGGTTTTTGGTTTTTCATATGAAGTTGGGTATTGTTCTTTACAGGTCTGTGAAGAATTATGTTGGTATTTTGATGGGCATTGTATTGAATCTGTAGATTGCTTTTGGTAAGATTGACATTTTCACTATGTTAATACTACCTATCCATGAGCATGAGAGATCTTTCCATTCTCTGACATCTTCAGTTTCTTTCTTCAGCAACTTAAAGTTCTTGTCATACAGGTCCTTTACTTGCTTAGTTAGAGTTACAACAAGGTATTTTATATTATTTGTGGCTATTGTAAAGGGTGATGTTCCTCTGATTTCTTTCTCAGTCTATTAGTCATTTCTATATAGGAGGGCTACTGATTTTTTTTAGTTAATCTTGTATCCTTCCACATTACTGAAGGTATTTATCAGCTTTAAGAGTCTCTTGAGAGGTTGAATTATTGTGGTCACTTATATATACTATCATGTCATCTGCAAATAGTGAAAGTTTGACTTCTTTCTTTCCATTTTGTATCCCCATGATCTCCATTTGTTTTCTTATTGCTCTGTCTAGAACTTCAAGTACTATATTGAATGAGAGCAGAGAGCCTTGTCTTGTTCTTGATTTTAGTGGAATTGCTTTGAGTTTCTCTCCATTTACTTTGATGTTGGCTGTTGCCTTGATGTAAATTGTCTTTACTATGTTTAGGTATGTTCCCTATAATCCTGATCTCTCCAAGACTTTTATCATGAAGGGGTGTTGGGTATTGTCAAAGGCCTTTTCAGCATCTAATGAAATGATCATGTGGTTTTTTATCATTCAGTTTGTTTATATGGTGTATTACATTGACAGACTTTCATATGTTGAACCAACTTTGCATCTCTGGGATGAAGCCCACTTGATCATGGTGGATAATTGTTTTGATATGTTCTTGGATTCTGTTTGTCAATATTTTATTGAGTATTTTTTGCATCAGTGTTCATGAGGCAGATTGGTCTGTAGTTCTCTTTCTTTGTTGCATCTTTGTTTGGCTTGGGAAGCAGAGAAACTATAGCCTCATGGAAGGAGTTTGGTAAAGTTCGTTCTGTTTCTATTGTGTGGAACAATTTAAAGAGTATTAGTATTAACTCTTCTTTGAGGATCTGGTAGAATTCTGCATCGAAACAATCTAGTCCTGGACTTTTTTGGATTGGGAGACTTTTAATGACTGATTCTATTTCCTTAGGGGTTATTGGTCTATTTAAATAGATTTAACCTAGGTATATGGTACCTATCCAGAAAATTGTCCATTTCTTTTAGAATTTCCAGTTGTGTAGAGCACAGGTTTTTGAAGTTTGACCTGATGATTCTCTGGAATTCATTGTCAGTTGTTATGTCTCCCTTTTCATTTCTGATTTTGTTAATTTGGATGCTTTCTTTATGTCTTTTGGTTAGTTT
>CM010903.1:2379527-2391441 GCA_003704135.2 Peromyscus polionotus subgriseus
AAAAAAAAAGAAAAGAAATGAATTAAAGGCAGGCAGTGGTGGCAAATGTCTTTAATCCCAGCACTTGGGAGGAAGAGACAGGCAGATCTCTCTGAGTTTGTGGCCAGCCTGGTCTATGGAGTGAGATCCAGGACAGGAACCAAAACTACACAGAGAAACCTTGTTTCAAAAAAGATCAATGACAAAAAAAGAAATAAATTAACTTATACATGAAGGACAATCAATGCTTGGAGATATTTCCTCTTACTCTCAGGGTTAATCTAATAGTAAACACAGAGAAAAATTCTCACAGTATAGACATTTTATGTTTTAGAAACATGATAAGAATTTATTGACTATTTTAAATAAAAAATCCAAAGCCAGATTTGGGGGTAAAAGTTGAAAGATCAGAGATGTAGAACAAGCCACAGCCAACCTCTCTGTACCAACTCCTCATCTGATTCTGTTTCCATGAATCCTCAGACTGAATGCCTCTCAGTCCTTACCCCTGAGGGTCTCAGCTGAACTGCTCCTTAGTTCCTGTCTTCTCATGCCTTATATACCATTCTCTACCCAGCCATGTTACTTCCTGGGATTAAAGACTTGTGTGCTTCCCAAACAAAGACATGTGATCTCAAGTGCTGTGATAAAAGGTGTGTGCCACCAGGCCTGTTTCCAGTGTGGCCTTGAATTCAAAAACACCCAGAATGCTTCCCAAGTGATAGGATTAAAGGTGTGTGCCACCACTGTCTGGCCTCTATGTCAAATCTAGTGGCTGTCTCTGTCCTCTGATCCCCAGAAAAGTTCATTTGAGTGCACAATATATTGGGGTATACAATATATCACCACAGGACACATCAACCCAACATTCTACAAAAATTCTTTTGTTTTTCCACAATGAGCATCTATATAAGTACTTTGCTTCAAGTGAAAAGTAACTTAAAATAACAAAATCTATGTTCTCAAAAGGAAAAGTACCATAAAAAGTTTTAAAATGATTGTGTTGCTAAAAGTCACTCCCATTGAAGTCATAAGCTACAGCTACCCCTTCTTCTAAGGTACTGGATCTGTGACTGGTATGTAAGATGAATAAAAAAATTAATAAAAATGAATATGAGAGAACCTACAAAAAAAAGAACCACAGGCTTAATTACTCTAAAGATCATGTTATGGACCAAATGCAACTACTGGGCTTCATTACAGAATATAGATGAGGAGTTCTTAACACTGGTCGTGGAACTCAAACCCACTGCCTGCAACTGGAAAGCCAAATTCAGAAGGGATTATGGCTCTAGGTTGCATAAGTGAAACATCCTGTCAATTTTCCTCCATATTCTTTCTCTCCCTCTCTCTCTTCCTCCGTGTTCTCTATCCATCTCTCTCTCTCTCTCTCTCTCTCTCGTATTGTGTGTATGTGCGTGTGTGTGTGTGTGTGTGTGTGTCTCCTTTTCAAGGATACATGTAGACTTGACAGTTTAAAATGGTAAACAATCTCAGCATCGATGATCTTTTGCAAGTGAACACAGATAAAATTCCCAAGAAGGCAGTGTGTTGGCATAGTATTCCCCTTGTTTCAGCTTGTTTTGAACCTAATTAGAGATATCTTGGTTACCACAATGGTATTTCTGTCACTCTAGCACTCATTGGTTTACTGAACCCTGCAGGTCATTGATAAGATCCTCAACCCTATACAACTAACTACAGACAAATAAGTAAAGATGGGATGATGGGAGGTAGCACTCTCCAGGGAAGTGTATACAAAGTTTGTTTTTTATTTAATGCTAAATGCTTAATCCTGTAAATATGCAAACATGTAAAATTATATGCCTTCAGTATGCTATATTTAGGAATATATATATAATTACATAAATACATGTGATAACAATAAAAATACATCTTGAATTTGAAGAAGATCAGGGGATGATATAAAGGACAATTTAAAGAAAGCCAGGAAGAGGGAAAAATATTCTTTTTCATTCTTTCGTTACTTGTTTCTCTTTTCTTTATTTTATATCCCAGTTGCAGTTTCCCCTTCCACCTTCCTTGCAATCCTTCCCCTTCACTCACTCTCTTTTACCAAATCCAAATCCACTCTACCTCTTCTTCTGATCCAAAAATGGCAGATCTCTTATGGATGTCAACAGAACATTGTATATAAACCTACATTAAATATAAGCACCTCCCCATGTACTAAGGCTGACCAAGGCAACCAAATACGGAGAGTAAAGTCAGTTTAAAAAAAGCCTTTTATTGGGGAGTTATTCTAATTAGTATAATAATAAAAAAGCTGGGCAGGAATGGTACACACTTTTAACCCCTAGAGTTAGTAAAAAGCCCTTTATTGGCAAATTATTCTAATTAGCACAATAAGCAATAAAAAATGGGCAGTAGTGGTATACACCTTTAATCCCAGCACTCAGGAGATAGACCCAGGTGGATCATTGTGAGTTCAAGGCCAGCCTATTCTACAGAGTGATATCCAGGACAGGCACCAAAAGAACACAGAGAAACCCTGTCTTGAAAAACAAAACAAAATACTCAATAAAATATTGGCAAACCAAGTCCAAGAACACAGAAAAAAATTATCCACCATGATCAAGTAAGTTTCATCCCAAGGATACAAGAATGGTTCAACATATTAAAATCTGTCAACGTAATACACCATATAAACAAATTGAAAGAAAAAACACATGATCATCTCATTTGATGCTTAAAAAGCTCTTGACAAAATCCAATACCCCTTCAAGATAATGGTCCCAGAGAGATCAGGAATACAAGGAACATAACTAAAAATGATAAAGGCAATTTACAGCAAGCCAACAGCCAACATCAAATTAAATAGAGAGAAACTCAAAGCAATTCCACTAAAATCAGAAATAAGACAAGGCTGTCCTCTCTACCCATATTTATTCAATATAGTATTTAAAGTTCTAGCTAGAGCAGTAAGACAACAAAAGAAAATGAAGGGGATAAAAATTTGGAACAGAAGAAATCAAACATTCACTATTTGCAGAAGATATGATAATATACATAAGTGGCCTCCAAAATTCTATCAGGGAATTCCTACAGCTGATAAACTCCTTCAGTAATATGGCAGGATACAAGATAAACTTATAAAAATCAGTAGTGCTCTTATATATAAATGATGAATGGACTGAGAACAAAATTAGGGAAACAACAACCTTTATAATAGCCAAAAAATATAAAATACCTTGTTGTAACTCTAACTAAGCAAGTGAATGACCTTTAGGACAAAAACTTTAAGTCTCTGAAGAAAGAAATCAGAGAAGATAACAGAAAATAGAAAGATCTTCCATGCTCACAGAAAGGTAGGATTAACATAAAAAATGGCAATCTTACCTAAAGCAAGCTGCAGATTCAATGCAATCTCCATCAAAATCCCAACATAATTCTTCACAGACTTGGAAAGAACAATACTCAAATTTAAGTAGAAAACAAAAACAAAAACAAACAAACAAAAAACAGGATAGCTAAAAGAATCATGTACAATAAAACAACCACTGGCGGCATCATGATCCCTGACCTCAAGCTCTACTATAGAGCTATAGTAATAAAAACAGCTTGATACTAGCATAAAATCAGACATGTGGACCAATGGAATCCCATTAAAACCCCTGGATATTAATCCGCACACCTATGAACACCTGATTTTTGACAAAGAAGCCAAAATTGTACAATGGAAAAAAGAAAGCATCTTCAACAAATGGTGCTGGCATAACTTGTCAACATGTAGGAGACTGCAAATAGATCCATATCTTTCACCATGCATGAAACCCAAGTCCAATGGATTAAAGACCTCAACATAAATCCAGTTACTCTGAACTTGAGAGAAAAGAAAGTAAGAAGTAGTCTTGAATGCACTAGCACAGGAGACCACTTCCTAAATACAACAGCAGTAACACAGACACAGAGAGCAACAATTAACAAATGGGACCTTCAGAAACTGAGAAGCATTTGTAGGGTAAAGGACATTGTCAATAAGACAAAACAACAGCCTATCAAATGGGAAAAAATCTTCACCAATCCCTCATCTGGCAAAGGGCTGATCACCAAAATATATGAAGAATTCAAGAAAACAGACATCAAAATACTGAACAATCCAATTAAAAATGGGATACAGAACTAAACAGAAAATTCTCAACAGAAGAATCTCAAATGCCTGAAAGACAATTAAAGAATTACTCAACATCCTTAGTCATCAGGAAATGCAAATCAAAACATCTCTTAGATAGTATCTCACACCTGTCAGAATGGCAATGATCAAAAACACTGATGACAGCTTAAGTTAGAGAGGGTGTAGAGCAAGGGGAACTCTCCTCCACTGTTGGTGTGAGTGCAAACTTGTACAGCCACTTGGAAATCAGTATGGTGATGTCTCAGAAAACTGGGCATCAATCCACCTCAAGACCTAGCTATATCACTCTTGGCATATACCTAAGGAATGCTCAATCATACAACAAGGACACATGTTCAACTATGTTCATAGCAGTACTAGTTGTAATAGTCAGAACCTGGAAACAACTTAGATACCTGTCAACTGAAGAGTGCATAAAGAAAATGCAGCACATATACACACTGAGGTAGTATTCAGCAATAAAAAAATTAAGAAATTATCATGAAATTTTCAGGCAAATGGATAGAACTAGAAAACATCATCCTGAGTGAGGTTACCCATACTCAGAATGTCAAACATGGTATGTACTCACTCATAAGCGTATACTAGATGTGATGCAAAGGATAACTAGAATACAACCCACAGCTCTAGAGAACCTAGATAACAAGGAGGACCCTAAGACGGACTCATAGATCAACCAGCAAAGAGAAATAGATGAGATCTACATCAGCAAACTGGAGTTGAGTGGGGTAATGGAGGGCAAGAGATGGTGGGTGAGAACATAAGGGAACAGGAGTTTCAATCTGAAACAAAGACAGAGTGGGAGAATAAGAAAAGAGATTCCATGATATAGGAAGACAGCATGAGAATAGGGAGAAATGGGGTAATACATAATTTCCCAGGTATCCAGAAGGATGACCCCACCTTAAACAAATAACAATAGTTGAGAGGGTGCCTGAACTAGCCTATCCAGTAATCAGATTAGTGAATACCCCAACTGTCATCATAGAGCCTTCATCAAGTAACTGATGGAAGCAGATGCTGGACACAGGCCAAGCTCCAGGAGTACAGTTGATAAGAGTGGGGAGGGATTCTATGAGTGAGGGACATAGAGTTCATGATAGGAAAACTACAGAGACAGCCAGCCAAATTAGTGGAAATGAATGAACTGTGGACCAATAGCTATGGAGTCCCCATGGGACTGGATTAAACCCTCTGGATAGGCGAGACAGTTGTTTAGCTTGGACTGGTTAAGGGGCCCCCAGCAGTGGGATTGGGATCCATTCCTGGTACATTAGAGGGCTAGCTTCCTGGGGCTGCTCTCTGTGGCTTCTTTTATGCTTGCCAAATAAATCCATTGGGAAATGCTGTAGCATTGTGCCTCTGCTCAAGTTATAGCCTGGGAGACTTTATAGCATTTTCTATTTGTTCTTGGTACTAATATATAGAATTATTTACCTAGTTAGATATTTCCTACCATATAACTCTCTGATCATTATTTAATCTTGTCCCACCCATCTCCAAGGACACTGCATTTTCATATTCTTGAAATTTCTATGAGTGGTAGCCCAATATCAAGAGGTAGTTGTGCTTAATACTATACAGAATTTCAATATTTTGTTTAGTGGTGTTATTTTCTGTCAAAATTACAAATGCTATGGCAGAAACTTCATTTGCAACTTTAAATTTTCTCACTTCCTTTTTCAGCCAATCTCCTGCTTTCATGTAAATTATTTTAATTTGTTTCTTTCTCTGTTGTTCTGAAGCAGGACAGTGATTAGCTAGCATTACATGTCTACTGTTTTATAATTTCTTATTTCCATTTCATTTAAATTTAGTGTTACTAAGTTTCTCTGAAAAAGGGCAGAATGTAGGGGAAATTCTTTTATAATGTAACATGATGACCACAAGAATGTCCCTCAGTTCAGGTCTTGTCTGTGAAGGTCTAGAAAGCAATGTTCCTCTCATAGACCTTTCATAAGCATGTAAAAAAACATCTTTTTCCTAGAAAAGACAATGCATTTCTTCTAAGCAAACTCACTATTCTATTCACATTGCTAAGTACAGTTGGAAGAGTATTCACCTCTTTTCCTAGGAAAGAAAATGTGTTTCTGTTACCTGAGCAGATTCACTAGGCTCTCGCTTTTTGGCTTTCCATGAAATTTGGATATCTGTACTCAAAGGACATTGCTGATATACAACACAAATCAAGACCAAAGTTAAATCCTGGTCACTTTATTCCTTCAATTCTTGCTCTCCTAGTGGCTACCCAAAACACTCACTGATTGTGTCAACCCTGCTCCACTTCTCCTAACATGTCTCCATCTTGTATTCTGAAAACAAGGCTAACATCTTGCCATTGACAAAGACACTTTTTCTTGTATATTCTGTTTGGCATTCTACAAAAACACAACTGCCTCCTTACTGGGATCCGCTAGATGACCTATGTGGTACAGAGTCCCTAAAAGAAATAGCCACCTTTTTCTTACCACCACCATCAGGACTGCCAAAACCCATACCCTTTGGTCCCCTCATATCCTGCTCATCCTACCTCACTCCTATGAATTATTCACAAACCGATCTCACTGGACTTCTGGGAATAAGATTCTCTTCTCTAATCAGTTTCTATTCTACACTCTTCATAGTCCAAAGTCATGTCTGTAAGGGCAATTCCTCCAATGATTCAAGGCTCAGTGAGAGAATCTGACTCAAAAATAATCTGAACAGCTATGGGCCACTGTTTTTGATGAGGATATCAAGAGAGTTTGTTTTGGTGTTTAAGAAGCATTTTTGACACAACTTTACATTCACTTACAGACTGACATGGATCCATATCTCCCACCCTATACAGACACCAATTCAAAGTGAGCTAGAGATTTCACACAAAACCTGAAACACTGAAACCTTGGGAAGAAAATATAGAGAATACACTTGAAATTACAGATAAAGGAACAACTCCATGAAAAGCAATTCAACAGCATGGTAAATAGTTTCAAGAATCAACAAATGAGAGTATATGAAATTATTTTCTTTACAACAAAGGAAAATGTATTTTAGAGACAAGACAACCTACACAATGAGCAAAAATTATTGTAAACTGTACATCATACAAGGTTTAATACATAAAATATGTAACAAGATATGAAATAAAAAATCATAAATACAAAATTGCCAGTCACTGAATAGTCTAAAGATATGAACAGACAGTTCTGAAAAGAAGAATACAAAAGCCAGAAAATATCTCTTTTTAAACTGCAACATCTTAAGCTATCAGAAAAATCTGAATTAAGAACACATGGAGATTTCATATTAACCAGACACAAATGGGTATATCAAGAAAATAAATGAGAACAAATGATGAAGCTGAGAGAAATTAGGAATGATTATCCACTCTTTATGTGGGTAGTAATAGGCACAGTCACTATAGGAATCTGGGTGAAGGATTTTATTTTATTAAGAATAAAATACTGAATCACAAGGTATAGGAATTATGTGCATATATCCAAAAAACACTTTAGAAAGTTTCAGAAATACTTGTTCATCTACATTCATTGTCAATTTAGTTGTAACATTCAGGAAGTAGAACCAGTTTAGATATCCATCAAAATAATAGTAGATAATGAAAATGTAATATATAGACAAAAGGGGTTTTTTGTTAAAGAGTGAAAAATTAATTTACAAAATTTGCAAGAGACAAAATGGAACTGGAAAGCTGTATTTCTTTAACTTGAAAAGATGGGTTGCATTTATTTAACTATGTGAAGGTATGTTGCTGTTTTGTGTTGCCTTTCTAAGGTACCGTATTGGTCTAATAGGAGGATGAACAGGTAACAGTGAGAGAAGAGGTATAATCAGGCCTTCTGGGAAGAGAGAGTATGTAGGAGGAGGAATTTAGGCTTGGGCATGAAAGAAACAAGATACCACGAAGACACCAGGGGCCAGACAGATAGACACGGAGGAAGCAGAAAAGTAAGACATACACAATGAAAGAAAAGTTAAAAGCAGTGAAGCAAAATGTAAATGAATATAAACTGGTTAAATTCTGTTATAAGTGCTAGTAAAACAAGCCAAAGCTAAGGCCAAGCATTTGTAATCAATAATAATAAGTCTCTGTATCTTTATTTGGGAGCTGTTTGTCAGCCCAAAGAAAATTTCAACTACAAATGGCATCCAATATGAGGCTTGAATTCCCACATTGGGCCTAAAAAGGAGAGATGGGAACAGACAGGGGGGTTTTAATAGACACTGCGGTATAGCAGAGCACTTGAGCAGCTGGCATGCTAAGGAGAAACAACAAGCTAAATAAAAATAGCAGCCATAGTGTGAGCACCAACTTGCTAGAGCCAAAGCAGTAAAATGTAGTTCTCATCTGAATGCAGCTCCCAGTTAAATGCAGCTCACAGCCAAGTCGACAGGCTTACAGCTCACCTCTCACAAAACCAGGGCAGGGATGGTGCCAACTGTCATAACCTCATGGTGGAGAATCTAGCTGCCTCTTAGGTGTTTATGGTTTGGCTCACACAGTCAGAGAGTGCCACAGGTGCACAGTAAAATAGGTCCACATCAAAATAAACTTTAAACAGGTGTACATAAGTGCCTAAGAAGGAAAAGACATAGATAGTCATAAGAAAAAACAAATAGTTTAAAAATAATTTACTAAAATCTTTAAAAGAAAAGAGTAAAGTAACATAAGAAGAATAAGCCATGTAAAGATTTAAAATAAACATGGACTCTGTGCCATTCAGAGTGTTTTCCTGACTTTGAATTTTTTGCATGCTGATGAGCAAACAGCAGCTGCTGAGATACATGGGATTCTAAAAGGAACTGTTGAATTAAAGCAGCTTAGATACTTTAGGGATGTCTTAACTTAAAATGGAATTCAGAAAATATATTGCATTGGGGGAGATGTTATTCTTTTGTTTCCATAGGAAATGAAGGCTGTGGATTCTTTCAAAATCAATAGAGACCAGAATTAGTTGAGGGAGACACACTGAAGTTTTGATTACAGACAAAGAAATCAGTCTAGGGAAACAAAAGTACAGGGAACATATATGCTAATCCCTTGACATTATAAAATTTCTGAGACTGAATGATACACAATAAATCTTGTTTGTTCCAGAGCTCTCATGATTTATTAGTGCATACCATCCATTCATATGGCACAGAGAGAGGTTCTGTTTCACAGCCCGAACATACTTATAAAGTTGACAGATGTCTTTTACCTCATCAAATATAAAACAAAATTTTCATCTTTTGTTACATGAATCCTAATTGGTCTTATAATAAAAACCTAGAGCCAGATACCATGGTAAATGCTGTAAGATGAGAGCAACCAAACCACAGCCAATTCTCATCTCACCAACTCCTCAGCCAAAAATGATAGATCCTGTTCCCATGAATGCTCAGACTAAATGCCCCTGAGTCCTCAGCTGGAAAGGGTGCTAGACTCTTATCTCCATCTGTTTATATTCTTTTGTCTGCCCAGTTTTATTACTTCCTGTCTCAACCTTTCTAGTGCTGGGACTAAAGGTATGTGCCTCCCAAATACAGAGATTAAAGGTGAGTGCCATCACTGCCTGGCCCTGTTTATATTTTAGATTGGATTAATCTTGTGTAGTCCAGGGTGGCTTTGAACTCACAGAAAGCATGACAGATCACTGCCTCCCAAATGCTATGATTAAAGATGTTTGCTACCACCAGAATCTGTGTTTAATCTAGGGGCTGGCTCTGTTCTCTGATTTTCATGTAAATTTTATTTGTTAAGGAGTAAAAACAACATATCACCACATTTCCCAATTTTTGTATAAAATAAGAAGAGAAGGTTATAATTAATATAAGAAAATTATATAGAATAAATACAATAACTATTTATAATACATACAGTCAAGAATTACATTAACAATGGCCAGTCCATTGATGTTTGACAAATTCAGAGAAAATATTTCATTATTTGTCCTATTTTGGTGAGTCCAAAGTGTTGTACCTAATTTAATTTCTATGCTAACTTGTATTGCAAACTGAAAACTATTTTTCTTGTCTTTTAAGCATTTAAACTTTACAGATATTTAGTGAGTTTCTTTTCTAAGTTTGTAAAAATGAAAGCTATAAGTATCTAGTCTTCTGCTCCATTAGAGACCCAAAAGTGTATAATATTACCTGAGTAAGCAGTAAGTGCAAACAAGTGACTCCCAAAAAAACGTGAGAAGTGACAGAAACAGCTGGTTTCCTGAAAAGTCACCCAGAGTTCCTCTGCAATGTTGGGGCATCCATCTTTGGCCTACAGACCTAGAATATCTAACAGATTTATCTGTGAAGCAGGATTTTTCTGAAGGGCTGTCCTACTTTGGGCAAAGTTCAGCAATCCTATCTTTTGTGTCCTGATTGTCCCTTTTGGATATCATACTGTCAACAGTGGAGGTAAGGACATTTTCTTGCCCAGTGGCTAACTTTTGCCACAATGAATGTAAACTCCATATGGAGTTTCTTTAATGCCCATCATCTTCTCTGAAGTAGGTTAGTGCTGCAAGGAGCAGACATGTCTCTTTGTCATTAAAAAAACAGAACCTATGTTATTAAAACACCTTAAGTGCCATATTCTGTAGATCTCTAAGTGTTTGAAGACAATCTGTCAATATAAAATACACCTCTGTTTGACCTTATAAATGTACTAATATGGGTATAAGTTTGATTGTAATAACTAACTACTAATTTGCATTTTTTATATACTATTTAGTTGGTAATAATATCTTTCAAAGACTAGTAATTTTTGCACTGCATTATTAAATGAAATGTATGGTACAATACCTTGAACAAGATTAGAAATGTATGTACAGTATGGTCTAACAAAAATAAATTCAACCTTGTATAAGTATACAAAATTTGTATATAATATACAAAAATCCAATCCAATGTAAAATATTTAAAACTAGTAGTTGCTTTTTAAAAGTAAATCAATAATTTGCCTTTTTATCTTATTATATCCATATTTTCCTTTTTTTCTCTTTCAGAGTAGATTCAATAATCTAATTTTTATCCTATCATTTATTTATTTTTAGGGTAGTTTCAATAATCTGCATTTTATCTTAACATATCTATGTCCCATTTATTCTTTACTCTGGTGTTCAATGGTGTTCTTAGCCTCATCCTTCCACCAGGCCCCCTATTATAATTGGGGACCAACCTCCAAGGCTGCTGTTAACAAATCTCTCCAGTCCTGAGGTGTAATTCTATTACAAGTTGACCACATGCTTAACATCTGGTTCACAAAAAGTGAGTACATACCATATGAGTCTATCACTTCCTTGATTCTCTTCAAATTTAACATTTGCACAAGAATCCATTCAGCTCATACACAGTCTGGGGGTTATGTATCATTTGGCAATTTCTGTAAGGTTACTCAATAAATTAAGTTTTGCTGTTTGAAGGCCTTATGCTGTTTCTCTGTAACCTTATAATGCAATGTTGAGATTAGTTCTTCTGTACATACCTCTGTCTGGGTCAAGATATCTCTATGATCTGTTTTAACAGTTTTTTTAAAAAAACTTTTATCTTGGCACTAATATTAACCAACTTTTAATAATAAAACAGAAATGACCAAACAAATAATATTTGTAATTGACAATATATAAATCTCATCCAAATTAATTATCTTGTCATGTAATTGCTCCATTTTTATTTTCAAACCATCTATCATATTATCATAATTTCAAGTCATCTAGTGTATTATCAAACAGAGACCTAACTCATTCCATTATAAAAATGTTTCCTATTTTTAATGTGAGAAAAATTCTCTCTCTCTCT
>CM010903.1:2391483-2404515 GCA_003704135.2 Peromyscus polionotus subgriseus
CTCTCTCTCTCTCTCTCTCTCTCTCTCTCTCTCTCTCTCCCTCTCTCTCTCTCTCTCTCACACACACACACACACACACACACACACACCAAATCCTTCTGTTAAGAAATCCCAATTCACTCACCAAATCTCCTGACAATAATGATTCAAATGACAGTAAAGTGAGAGAGATACCTTGGATAGCAGCATCCTAAGGAGGGGATCCAATGAAAGCCACATCATACTGAGAAAGGACAGAAGCAAAAGATCCAACTGTCTGCATGGAGGAATGTGCAAAAGTGCCTACTCTTGTTGTTTTTGTATACCCAAATCCTGTGGAGTCTCCTGAAGAGATGTTGCAACAAATAGGTAGCCAGCTGGGTAGAGACTCCAGCACAGGCAGGGTGGAGACTTTGTCCATGTGTAGTTCTGGCCTGTGGCAGTGGCTGTAAGCTAGGCAAGCAGCTTTTTCATGAATTTGTGTCTCAAAAGGTGGATGCCTGATGTTGCACAAATTTTAATTGGTCTTATAAAGAGAAGCTGGAGCCAAATATTGGAGTAAATGCTGAAAAATCCAAGGAAACAAGCTACAGTCACTTCTTCCCTCTCCAACTCCTGAGGCAAAAAGGGAAGATCCTGTCTCCATGAATCCTCAGATTGAATTCCCATGAGTCCTCCTCATCTTGAAAAGGGGTCATACTCCTCTTTCCTCCCACCTTACATTGCTTTTTTTTAACCCAGCCATATCCTTTCCTGTCTCAATCTTCCTAGTGCTGGGATTAAAGGAAGGTATGTGACTCCTTCTTGTGAAATGAAATTGTATGGGAACTGTAATCATATGGCTTTTGTGGGTTTTTCCTTTAAAAGTACCCATGTGATTGCAATAGGTGCAACTCTTGCTCTTTAGAGCTGAGTTAGCCTGACTGTACAGCTGCATTAATAAACAGGTCTTGCTGTTGCATCAACTGGATCAGAGTCTGGGTTCTTGGGATGCCCCCTCAAGAAGGTAGTACCCTGGTTCTGGGGTCTATCAATACATAGTTTTCTTAGAACTCAAACATTATCTTATCTTCTCAGGGTCCCCTGGGGATGCCATCACCCCTAGATAACAGGAAGCATTCTAGTGTAACACAAATCTTAAAGGGCTTATTCATTAAAAAAAAAAGAGCCAGCATTAAGGAAGGGAATGGCTCAGTTGCCTTTAGCCTACTGGCTATGGATGAGATAGGACCTCTTTTGGTCTTTTCTGTATCAAACACACAGATTGCAAGCCCAGTCCCACTTTGAGATCTTTGGCAACAATTAACCATGAAGCTCACACATGATTGAGCTGGTATGATAATGAGTATTCAGAGACAGGTAATGCCTGAGGGGCACTCCCCAACCTAAGTCAGAGCACCTATGTGGCTTGGGCAGGCGTCTCCATGACGGGTAATGTGACCTGCTGATGTCCCACAAAACCCAAGTCAGAAGCTCAATTTTTAATAAAAGGGGGACCTGCAGGGCCCTGGCCCTTGTTTTGGGTAACTGTTGCCTTGCTTTTGTACCTTGATCTTGATATCCTCCCAATGCTAATTCCCTGCCAGATTCCACCCTCCTTAATGCTTAAGGGAAGTTTCTTGTCTGTGTATCCTGAATAATGAGTATTAACAGCTTAGATGCAAGATTGTAAAACATCAGTAGTGAACTTCTGCCCTCCGGGGTCCTCCCATTGTGCTGTAAGCCTGTATTTAACCTCCTACCCCCTTCAAGAAATGACATTTGACATATATATATATATATATATGAATGAATACTGAAAATATAATCTATGAATACCACAAATGTGATTAATATCATGAGTGTAAGTAATGAATATCATGAGTAATGAGTATAATTTAAAAAACAAACAAATAAATAAATAAAATATTATGAATGAAAACTAAATAAGAATTGGTTAAAAGTAAATAAAATGCATGGATTTCTTTTTAAAAAAGAGCCAGATGTTTGGAGTGAAAGCTGAAAGATCAGAGTAATAGAACAAGTCACAGCCAACCTCACCTCACCAAGTCCTCAGCTGAGCTTACTTGCTCAGTCTGAAAGCCTCTGAGTCCTCACCCAAATGGATCTCAGCTGAACTGCTGCTTAGTTCCTGTCTCCTCATGCCTTATATACTGTTCTCCACCCAGCCATATGACTTCCTTGGATTAAAAGCATGTGTTCTTCACAAGCAAAGGCATGCAATCTCAAGTGCTGGGATTAAAGGTGTGTGTGACCATGCCTGGTTCTGTTCCCAGTGTGGCCTTGAACTCACAGAGATCCAGATGGATTTATGCCTCCCAAGAGATAGGATTAAATATGTGTCACACTGTCTGGCCTCTATGTCACATCTAGTGACTGGCTTTGTCCTCTGATCACCAGATATATTTATTACGGTAAACAATATATTGGAGTACACAATATATCACCACATTTCCCATCCTTTGTCTAAAATAATAAAAGAAGGTTATATCTAATATAAGAAACACTATATACAATAAGCAAGTAAGTACAGTATATACAGTCAAGTTTTACATTAACAATGTGAAGTCCATTATAATTTGACAAATTCAAACAAAATACTCCATTTTCATCATATTTTGATGAGTCCAAAATGTACCTAATTCAGTTTCTATCTTAATGCATATTACCATCACAAAACTATCTTTTGATGTCTTTCAAACTTATACACTTTACATCTCTTAGTGAGGTTCTTTCCCGAATTTGTTAGCAAGGAAAACTATAAGTACCTAATCTTCAACTCCCTCAGAGACCTGAGAAGGAAATAATATTAACTGAGTTAGCAGGAAGTGCAAACAAGGTACTTCCAAAAAAAAAATGTGAGAAATGAGAGAGACAGCTGACTGCTTACAATCACCCAGGATTTCTTTGCAATGTTGGGGCATCCATCTTCAATCTACAGGCCTAGCATATTCAATGCACTCATCTGTGAAGCAGGACTTTCTAAAGGGCCTCTCTTCCTTGTCTTGGCATGGTTCAGCAGGCATTTCTTTTGTGGTCTGCTTGTCCATTTTGGACAGCATACTGTCAGCAGTCAATGTAAGCACATTTTCTTCCCCAGTGGCTAAATTTTGTCACAAAGAAATTCAAATCCATAAGGAGTTTCTTCAGTGCCCATCATCTTCTCTGAAGTAGATTGGTGATGCCAGGAGCAGATATGTCTGATAGTCATAAAAAAGATCTATGTTATTAAGACATCCAAAATGCCACATTCTGTAGCTCTCTAAAGTGTTTGAAGATGACCTGTCTATGTAAAATATATTTCTTCTTGACCTTGAAATCATACATACTATGACTACAAATTCGATTGTAATAACTAACTACCAACTTACATTTCTTTATTATTCTAAATAGTTGGTAATATTAACTTTCAAGGACTAAGAATTTGGATTGTATTCTTAAATGAGTTGTATAGGTGCAATAACTTGAACAAGATAAAAAATATATGTGCAGTATTTTCTAACAAAATCAATCTCAAATTTATATCAATATATATAATTTGTACACAATATGCAAAAATCCAATCCAATATAAAATATTTAAAAATACTAGTTACTTTTTAAAAGATGATTTAATAATCTACCATTTTATTTTATCATATCCATATTCTCTCTTTTGCCTTTTCAGAGTAGATTCAATAATCTACCCATTATTCTATCATTTCTTTATCTTTTTTAGAATAAATTCTATAATCACCATTTTATCCTATCATTTCTATATCTTTTTTTCAGAGTAGTTTCAGGGATCTACCTCTTATTCATATCCTCTTCTTTTCTTTTATTTTCTTTTTTCAAGAATCCCAAAAACTAATTTCCTTTGTTTAGCTTTTTGTCCTGTCCATTAACAATTAATAACTTGTAACCAATGATCCTAAACAATGACAATTATCCATTACCCATTGAATGACCAAAAAACCACCCACTCCAAATCTTGGGAATGAGGGTGTTGTGCACTTAAAATTATTTCCTGCTGACGAGGGACAAAGGCATCTTAAGGAGATCCTGGAAAGAAAAATGTTGAGTTAATTTTCAAGTCCTGGGAGAGTTAGCTGTATCACTTGTCATCCAGTCTCTTTATAATGGAAAATACAGGGCTTGTCTTAAGTCCTTGCTCAAGTATTCTGTGGGGCTGGATCATCTCAGCTAGCCATCTCAAAATTGTCCTGAGCAGTTTGTTGTCTAAGCTGATCTTTGGGTGCTGTTTGTCATGTTAGTGGTATTATCTCTGTCCTGATGGAATTGACATTGTGGGGTCCCATAATCTTTTTGGATACTTCAGAGATTACATTAAGTCAGATTATTTCTTTTCTGGGTAATTTTTTGGGGATAGTTTTCTGTAGCTAGAGTTTCCCTGCCTGACCCACAGTCAGGACAAATCTTTGTCACCCACCAGTCCCACAGCCGCTCAGACCCAACCAAGTAAACACAGACACTTATATTGCTTACAAACTGTGTGGCCGTGGCAGGCTTCTTGCCTAACTGTTCTTATAGCTTAAATTAATCCATTTACATAAATCTATACCTTGCCACGTGGCTGGTGGCTTACCGGTGTCTTCACATGCTGCTGATCATGGCGGTTGTTGGCAGTGTCTCCCTGCCTCAGCCTTCCGCTTCCCAGAATTCTCCTCTCTCCTTGTCTCACCTACTTCCTGCCTAGCCACTGGCCAATCAGTGTTTTATTTGACATACAGACCATCCCACAGCAGTTTTCTCTTCTTCTTTAGATGCCTGTTTGTTCAAAAGTATTTAAACTCTTCATGATAGTTGTTTTTATTTTCCTGAAAGACAAAAAATAAATAAAACCCTCCCCTAACCCTAACTTTGGGGAGTTTCCAAATCTAATTTTTATCAATTTTGATTTATGATTTTTCCTGAATTTTTGTTCTCTCTGCTGATTTTATTCTATCATCCAGAGCAGTATACTGACTTACAAAAGACATTAGGTTACTTAATTGTTCAGGGAAGGAGTTTCTTCTATGATGGCAGGAAAAGACTGAACAGGATTTTCCATAGGGGCCTGCAAGAGGCACCTTGTGGAGTTTCCCCACAGCAAAGGCAAAGAATCACCTTGTCTGTGCCTTGTTGATCTACCTTTTTTAGTTCAATGTTTGCCTTACCACACCTTCTGTATATCCCAGAAGGTAGGGGCATTTAGTTGGGATTATTCCTTGAAAAAACATTGTTTCTAGGAATGCCCTGTTTTCAGTCGCTTTTTAGGTGACATTGTTTATTACAGTTGAAACACCTGGCATTGCTATTTTTCTTCAAACTCTGGAAATCACTTCTTCTATCCAAGCATCATCATGATTATGAGATTCAACATTAATTGTCTCTTGGATCCAGTCCTCCAAAGGTGCTGATCTTGCCTTTAATGGTCTAATTACCCCCTCTGCATTGTGCATTAGCATTTTCAAAAGCCATATTTTCAATTATTATCTGTCTGTCTTCTGAATTTTGTAACATTCTATTTAGTGCTGAAGACAGCCTTTGTTAGAAATCCATGAAGGTTTCTTTTGGGCCCTGTATAACTTTAGTAAATGTCTCAGTTTTCATTCCTACCTCTTTATTTCTTTCCCAAGTGTTCAAGGCTGCCATTTGGCATAAAATTAGGGTGTGGTCATTATATAAAGATTGTCTTTGTATATCAGCATAATCGCTTTCTCCAAAAATTTGATCTTGGGAAATTTCCATACCTCTAACACTCCATGGTTGTTCAATTGTCTTGGCATCATGTTTCCACAAGGACCTCCATTGTAACTCCAGACAAGCTTCTAGGACAGCTATAAACAAATCTTTCCAGTCTTGAGGGATAATTCTATTACAATTTGAACATGAGTTTAACATCTGCTTTATGAATGGAGGATGTATATCATATGGCACTATAGTTTCTTTGAATCTCCTCAAATCTAACATTTTAACAGGAGTCCAATCAGCTTGTACACAGCATTAGCCAGTTCCTATATGGTTTCTGTATAGATAAAATATGTTGGCTGTTTAAAAGTCTTAGGCTGTTTGTCTGTAACATATACTGCAATGCTGAAATTGGTTCACCTTTAAATTCTTCTGTCTCTGAATTTCTCTATGATTTTTTAAACAAGATTTTCTAAAACTTTTATCTTGGCACTCATATTAACTAACTTTTTAAAATGATAAAACAAGTAATATTTATAATTGACGTTACATATATCCCATCAATAGTAATTGTCCTCTCATTTAATTGTTCCATTTTCAGACCACCTGATGTGTTATCAAACAGAAACCATATTTCCTCTAATGTAAAAATGTTTTCCATTTTTCAATGAGGGAAAAATTCTCTTTTATCTGCTTTCTCCCTTTAAGATATCTTAATTGATTCACCAATTTTGCTGATATATGCAGATGTTCATCTTTCTTTCTGTTTCTCCATACCCAGTACCCCATTCTCATTCTCAGCTCCACAGTAAAACACCTGCTGATACCCCCTTTCCCTACTGTTCCCCTTTCTACTGGATTACACATATCTTATGTCCTAACATTCCTATCCTAACCATCAATTAATTATAGACCACAAACTCAGGCATTGAACAATAAAATATAAGATATGGAAGATAAAATTTTCATTGAATACACAATAGAGGTGGCTCTCTTGATAACAGAAAACATCAAGTCTAAAAAACTCCAGGCAAAAAATATCCAGGAAATCTTTCATACCAGGAAAAGACAAAATCTAAGAATAACAGGAAGAGAGTTAAGAGAAGATATTCATGTCAAAGCACAGAAAATATCAATAACAACAAAATAATAGAAAACAAAAGAACTCATAGAAACTGATCAGAGATTCATCACTGAATAAAAAATTGGTGAAACAAAAATTAAGAAATAAAGATATAAGAAATAAAGAAATAAGACTTTCTTAAATGGAATGAAATTCAATACACAGCATTCCCAATCTTGGGGGACAAAATGTACCCCGTTCTAAGAAGAAAGTTCATAACACTATGTGCTTATACTACAAAAATAAATTAAGAGGTCTTATACTACCAACATAACAACATATCTTAAACTCTAGAAAAAAATAAATCAGACCAGAAGGAACACACAGCAATAATTAATCAAACTCAGTGATGAAATTAATAAAAGATAAAAACAAACTAAATATAAGAATTGGTGATACAATGAGTTGAGTCTTTGAGAAAATCAGTAAGATCATCAAATCCTTATCTAAATCAACTAAAAGTAAAAGAGACGTTATCCAAATCAAACGAGAAATGAAGTAGGGGGCATGAAAAGAGATAATGAGAAAACTCTGCAATTCATAAGGACACGTTATTTAAAACCTGGGCTCTATCACATTTTAAATGTTAAGGTTAGCATTCAACAAGATATACTACAAAATAAAAACAGAAGTAACACTGCCCAGTTAGTTTTACAATATCACAATTAAATTGATACCCAAACCTCATGAAGACTTAACTGAGAAAAAGAAACACAAGATAATTTCCCTAATGTACACAGATAAAAATTTTCAAATGAATTAATGTCAAACCAATCCAAGAACACATCAAAAAGATCATCCACCATAATCAACTAGGCTGCATCCCAGAGACAGTGATAGTTCAGGATACATAAGTAAATAAATGTAACCCATCCTACAAACAAGGAAAAAGACAAAAACTTCATAATCATCCCATTAGATGGAGAAAAATCCTTTAACAAAATTCAATACCCCTTCATTTAAAAAGTCCTAGAGAGATAAAAATAAAAGCAATTTACAGGAAGCCCATATCATACATCAATTTAAATTGAAAACTCAAAGCAACTCCATTAAAACATAGAATAAGACAATGATGGCCCATTATCCAGAACTGAAGGAGATCAAGAAGAGATAATTGGAAAGGAAAAAATTCAAATATCCTTTTCTTGCAGCTAATATAATAACAGATTATAGTGAGTGTGAAATTCTACCAGGAACCACCACAGATGATAAACTCTCTTCACAAAGCAGCTAGATAACTAATTAACTTGCAAAAATCAGTACCTCTCATATTCAAAAATAATGAATGTAATGAGAAAGAAATCATTGAAATTGAAAATGATACAAAACTGTCAATTGATATAATGTGCCTTTGGGTTACTCTAAACAAGAAGGTAAAAGTGAAGTATAATGAAATGTTTAAGACATTGAAGAAAGAAATAGAAGATATCAAAAGAAGTAAAGATTTCCCATATTCAAGGATCAGTAGGATTAATGCAGTAAAAAATTACCAACCTACCAAAAGCAATCAGCAGAGCCAATGCACTATCCATCAAAATTACCATGCATCTTCACAGATCTTTAAAGGAAAATCTTCAACTTTATATAAAAATGTAAAAATCACAGGGTATATTACAGCCCCCAGCTGGATCAGGCCCTCTGAATAGGTGAGACAGTTGATTGGCTTGATCAGTTTGGGAGGCAACTAGGCAGTGGGACCAAGTCCTGTGCTCATTGCATGAGATAGCTGTTTGAAACCTGGAGCTTATGCAGGGACACTTGGCTCAGTCTGGTAGGAAGGGACTGGACCTGCCTGGACTGAGTCTACCAGGTTGATCGCAGTCCTCGGGGGAGGACTTGTCCTGGAGGAGGTGGGAATGGGGCGTAGGCTGGGGGTAAGGGGAGGGAGTGGGAGGGGGGAGAATAGGGGAACCCATGGCTGATATGTAGAACTGAATGGTATTGTAAAATAAAATATGTATATAAAAATAAATTAAAAAAAAAGAAAGAAACTAGAAATTTTGAATGAAAAGGGGGCATGATATAAAAACAGTACTTACACATAAAATTTTCAAAAGTTATTTAAAATAAAAGCAAGGATTTCCACATGGAGGAGTAACTAAATCCATATCTGTCACTATAAACAACTACAGCAACTCAAAGGTAATCAAAGTCCTTGTTGGAACATCTGAAACTTAAACTATTAGTATGAAAGAAAAGCAAAAACCTACAAGACACAGTCAAAAGTAAGGAATGTCCTGAAAAGGAATTCAACATAATAAGAAACAATCCCAAGAATTAACAGTATATATGGCAGAAAATGTATTAAAAGCTAACATGGCATAGAAAACTTTTAACAGAGTTAAAGAGATCAAGCAAAGAAAGCCAACAAGTTGACTCAACCAGTACAGGTGTTTGCATCATCTGTTAACTAGAGCACAGTCCCTGTGACTCTCATGTTGGATGGAGATAATAGATTACTACTAGTTATCCTCTGGCCTCTAAACACACACACACACACACACACACACACACACACACACAAAACACTTCTCTCCAACAAAACAAATCACTAAATGTAATAAGAACAAGAAACAACAAAGTAGGCATAAAATTCTTGGAATCACTTGACAGGGTGTTATTATGCAGCACCAACAGAGGACTGAAAATTAAGTACATCAAAATGCAGAATCACATTATCAATGCAGTAGTGAATCAAATACAAAGATCCTTTTATTTATTAAAGAATTTTTTATTGATTTTACATACCAATCACAGATCCTCCTCTCTTCCCTCCTTCCATCCCTTTAGCCTTCCCCCCTCCAATACACCTCCCATTCTCTCCTACAAGAAGGTAAGACCACCCATGGAGAGTCAGCAGAGCCTAGCTCATTCAGTAGAGGAATATCCAAGCCCCTCCCCCTCACATCGAGACTGTTCAAGATGTCCCACCATAGGTAGTAGGCTCCAAAAAGCCAGATCATGCTCCAGGTATAGATCTTGATCCTACTGTCAGGGGGCCGCTCAAGCAGATCAAGCTACACAACCTCTTGCCTATGCAGAGGGTCTAGTGCAATCCCATGGATGCTCCACAGCTGAAGGCCTAAAGTTCATGAATTCCTGCTAGTTTAGTTTGGTTGTCTCAGTAGGTTTTCCTATCACGATCTTGATGTCCCTTGCTCATGGAATCCCTCTTCTCTTTCTCTTTGACTGAACTCCTGGAGTTCGGCCTGGTGCTTGGCTGTGAATCTCTGCATCTGCTTTCATGAGTTCCTGGATGAAAGCTCTATGATGACAGTTAGGGTATTCACCAATCTAAGTCCTGGGATAAGTCAGTTCAGGCACCCTCTCCTTTATTGCTAGTAGTCTAAGCTGGAGTAATCCTTGTAGATTCCTGGGAACTTCCCTAGCACCCAATATCAAATATTTTAAAGAAGGAAATATGAATTAGAAAAAAAAATTTGTCCCCTAAGTCAGAATGGTAATAATCAGAAAAACAAATGTCTCCTTCTCTGTAAGCTTTTTTCTTCTACCATAAACCACTTTTCTTGAAAGTTTTGTGGATTTGTAAAGAGAAGAAACAATAGTGAAGGCTGTGATATGATCAGCATTTGAAGTTTTGAATGGATGTGGGTAACATTGAAGTACCTGATACTTACAGACATGGTATATTTGTCCTGTCACAGCATTGTTCCTGAGGTTGTCATTTGTCAAGAGCTTTGAGCACACATAATGTTTTTTCTTTAGTTATTGTCATGGATTCTTTCACATGACTAATGACAATCTAAATAAGCAATCCACTTTACTAAAAAATATGACTACTCATTAGCAATAGTAAGTTGCTGAGTATAAATGAACAGATAACTCAATAATATTCAATATGGACTATTGTCACATTCTTATGGTCTATGAAAATTCCTTCATATTCACCTATTACATCTTATTTCTCTTTTAATAACTTATAAGATGGAGTACTTGGAGGATCACAACTAGAAAATAACTAAGTTTGTTTTCCTAGTGTGGAAAAGAACACAATTGGTCATCCACAAATCATAGCTCAATATTTCCTGCTCATTCCCTGTGAGATCATGTCTTCCACCCAGGATCAATAATTATCAGATTATTTTTACCAGTGTTATCTTAAGAGATTGGAAAAGTAAAGTTGTAATTGTTTTTGTCATTGCCCCCTGCACCAAACAGTTCTGAATATCATTTTTGTTGCTCAAGCCTGTGTGCTCACTGCTACCTCAAGTTAAAAATTAATTGGAAGAGTGAAGGGAAGTGAGAAAACAGAATCACAGACACATATCACAATTTTCTGAGAAACCAACATATTAATTTCCAAAGTGACTGTAAAAGTTTGCAATGTCACTTTTGTTATTGATCTTTGCTATTCTGACAATACAATATCGAATCTCAAAATGATTTGAACTTCACTGGTAGATAAGGATGTTGAATATTTTCCCTCAGCTAACTGTGATTTATTTATTGGGAATTATATATTTAGATCTATACCCCACTTCTTAATTTAGTTGGTTTTTGATGTCCAGTCTCTTGAATTATCTGTATATTTTTGATATTAGGCTTCTATTGGACAGGAAGTTGGTAAAAAAAATATTTTCCAATTCTGTAGGCTGCCTCTTTCTCTGACTGATGATATTGTTTGAGTTATAGAAGCATTTCAGTTTCATGAGGTCTCATTTATTATTTTGATCTTAGTGCATGCACTATTGGTGATCTGTTCAAAAAGTTGTCTCCCCTGCTAATGACTTCAAGTATGTTTCTCACTTTCTCTTCTCTCAAGTTCAGTGTGTCTAGTTTTATGTGGAGGTTCTTGATCCACTTGAACTTTTGTTTTAAGGAGTGATAAGTATGGATCAATTTACATTATTCCATGTACACATATCTAGTTTGATTAGAACAATTTGTTGAAGATTCTTTCTTTTCTTTGGAGTATATTTCTGGCTGCTTTATAAAAATCAGGTGTCCATTGGGGTGTGAATATATGTCTGAGTCTTCAATTTAATTTCATTGATAAATATGTCTGCTTTTATGCCAATACCATGTAGTTCTTATTACTGTAGCTCTGTAGGACAATTTGAAATCTGATATGGTGATAAATCCAGCAGTTCTTTTATTGTTCAGGATTGTTGTAGATATCCTCAATTTATTTACTTTTCCATATGAGGAACAGAATTGTCCTTTTTAAGGTCTTCAAAGAATTTTGATGTAATTTTGATTGGAATTGCATTGAATCTGTGGTTCCTTTTGGTAGGATGGACATTTTTACTATCTTAATCCTAGCAATCCATAACTGTGGGAGATCTTTCCATTTTCTGGTATCTTCCTCAATGTCTTTCTTTAAAGATTGAAATTTTTAATCATAAAAGTCTTTAACCTGCTTGATTAGAGTTTCCCCAAAATATATTATTTGTAGTTATTGTGAAGGGTGTTATTTTTTTTATTCTTTCTCAGTTCATTGTTCATTTTCATATAGGAGGGCTGCTGATTTTTTTGAAGTTATTCTTTTATCTTGTCACATTGCTGAAAGTGTTTATCAGCTATAGGTATTTCCTTGTAGAAATGATGATTCTCTAAAATCTGTGTTTCCAATTTGTATCCCCTTGTTGTCCTTCAGTTGTCTTATTGCTCTACCTAAAACTTCAAGTAATATATTGGTAGCTATGGCAAGTGAACATCTTTTTCTAAAATTTGACAAAATGTTGAGAGTAAATAGCTGTTGAGTGCTCAGCCCTGCATGGTATATTAATACCACCTACAATTAGAGCCTGAGGAAAGGATGCAAAGGGAGGCAACAAGATTACAATGCAGATGGGTTTTCAAAAATATTTCAAGTATCTGACCACTCTGCTTCTGAACTAGAGTATGAAAGACTTGTAAGTAAAAAAAAAAAAGGCCTCTCCATGTGTGGGGCATTTACCCACCAACCCCACAGCTCCCCAGAGTTTTCTTGAGTGTGAGCAGCAGGAAATATTAGATAGAAAGATTTATTGCAGAGAATCTTGTGGGGAGAAACAGATAGAAAATAAAGGATAGCCTCGAGAGGGCCTGGAACCTTTTCCAATGGGCCCCAACTGTCTCTAACCCAGGGTTTTTGTAGATACACCAAGGGGTAGAGCAAAAGACCTCCTCCCCCAGCACAGCAAGTGCAGACCATCTCAGACACCTGCACTCAGGCCAGTGATCCTAATCATCCTCTATGCAGACCTGCTGGGTAAAGCCACAAGGAACCCGAAAACGGGCTCCCACAGGTCCCCCTTT
>CM010903.1:2450452-2464879 GCA_003704135.2 Peromyscus polionotus subgriseus
TGGGATTAAAGGCATGCGCCACCACCGCCTGGCTGATTTTATTGTTTTATATTGTTCCATGATGTTAAACTCATGCCTCTAACACAAATCCATATTTGCTGGTGGTCATGTCAGAGGAGCAACAGATGACAGTTGACTTCATGGTATCAGCCCACCAGGAGGTTAATCCCTGATGGCTGAATCTTGGATAGGTAAGGCCCAGAGACCACAGACTCCAGAATGTCTTTTGCTTCTGCTGTGCCTTTACACTTTTGCTGCTGCTATCTTTCTCTGGTTTCTGGTATGGTGTGTGTGTGAATGGGTGTGGGGAGATCCCCACTGCCTGCAATGTAGTATGTTTATATCATGGAAATGTCTCATTCTACTGTGCATTGTTACCTGTAGACTACTATTAAGATGATTCCTTCCTAAGCTACATACTGTCTAATTGATAATAATATTATTAGTTTATACAGAGTTTTGATGAATAAAAATAAATACAAGGAAATGTCACACAGCTAGAACACATGAGTTTTTATTGAGGAGCCATATAGACTGTGGCTTAGGTTAATAATTAAGAAAAACAATTGAGTCCGAGGAGGCAGGCTGGTGAAAATTCCTTTAATCTTAATACTGAAAGATGCACTCACAGGTTTTGGTGTGCATCATTAGCTGAAAACAAAGCCTTAAAATAACTTGAGGTTAGATCAATGTTTTGATAATAGCTTTGAGATGAAAAACCCCAGAAAATAATGAAAAGTTCACAAGGACATATAGCTGAAGTCAAAAAAATCCAAAACAGCTCAACTGTTACTAGCTAACAAACATTCCTTGGTAGGGTTGGTTGGTGATCAAAGGTGATGATTAATTTCTTACCCATTTCTGCCCTCAATCTCCTGATATAAAAAAACTGTTGAGCTGAAGAGATGGCTCAGCAGTTAAGAGCATTGACTGTTCTTCCAGAGGTCATGAGTTCAATTCCCAGCAACCACATGGTGGCTCCCAACCATCTGTAATGAAATCTGGCACCCTCTTCTGGCATGCAGGCAGAACATGTATACATAATAAATAAATCTTTAAAAAAAACTGTTGATGAGTGAGTATGTACCTTAAAGGTTTAATGTAGAGCTGACTGATTCTTTTTCATATATAAAAGTTTAGGTTTGTGATTACTTTAAGATTCCTTATAAGATTACCTTTCAAGATAAGTAATAAAGTAACTGGCCCTTTCTTTGTAACTGCAAAATTCAGCCTGTCAGTAAAAATACCTCACTGAGAAGAATATCTTAATTTTCTACACAGTTAATCTATAACAAGTTGCTTGGGTATGAATGTAGGTGGGTTCTGGGGATAATTGGTTTTTTATCTGTAATACAAAAAACGTTTAATCATGTAAGAAGTATGAAGAACATGCTGTTTTTTGTTTGTATTCATTGTAATCATTCACTTGAAAAACAGAATGTATCTTCCATTACCTCCCCTCATCCCCCATTTACTCATGGAGATCTTATCTATTTCCTCTTCCCAGGGTTAGCTAGCTTCTCTGGAGTTGTGGGTTGTAGTCTAGTTGGGTGGGAGGGGAGAAGAGAGGAGGATCTCTGGTTGGTTTGTAAAATGAATAAAAATTCCTTAATTAAAAAAGAAACATAGAAGTAATTAATAATAATGATAATAATAATAATAACAAAATGTAACCACATTGTAATTTTTATATTGCCTGAAAGATTTTGCTAAGGTATATAATCTCTAAGGGAAAGAATAAAGATAGAATTAAAATGGATTAGAAGGAAAATATCAGGAATGAGTTAGAAGGAAAACATCAAGAATGGGAGAAATAGAAAGGAAACATTGAGTAAAGATGGAGTTAGAAGGAAACCATCAAGAGTGAAAAAGTTAGAAGGAAAACATCAAGAATGAGAGAATTAGGAGGAAAACATCAAGAGAGATAGAAGGGACATTTCTGGATAAAGATAAGAAAAGAGAATAGAGAACACAGCATGAAGAATACAGACTAATAAAGAAGGAAACTATCAAGAGAGTGTGGGAGTGTCTTTTTCCCTAAACCCCTTACATAAAAAAGTGATAGTACACACTGATGCTGTGGATTCTCTTTGAGCTCTGTGCAGCTGGGGGCTGGCCCCCCAGGTAGCAATACATATTGGTCATTAACACATTGCTAATATTGAGATATTATTGCATCATGCACTTGACATGCAAATATTAATTGTATTTCCTTCAATGCATCAATTTTCATTAAAATACTTCAACACTCACAACTAACATGGCCTATATAGTAAATATTCACAAAGATGTGGAAACCACTTATAGTAAAAATAATAAGTATGCCCACTTTATTATGAATAAAGAAAAAAAGCACATAATAGGTTCATTAGAAGTTCACATGTAGCTAAATTCCAGAAGAGTCTTTTGAACCATTGTCATGTCTATTTATAAAGCAACCAGGCTCAAGGCTCTACTTTAACCTTAATCAAGACCAAACTTACAAATACTCATTGTTTTGCTGCATAACTCAGTTCCCATCATCCTTCATCTTCAGAATCAAACTCATCCTAGCAGAAAATTCTACATATGATGAATGGGGGGCAAGTTTTCTTTTTGCTGCCTTCATAGTAGGGACTTGTACATTGCTAAAGCTCTATAAACTTAAGTCCTAGGGTCTTTTTACTAAGAAAAATGTTAACTATATTTTCTAAAAGAGCATGGTAAATGGAACAAGTTGGATTTCAAGGGACTCATCACAAACAGACCATGACATATCTTCCATGCAGGAACCTGACACCCAAACACCAGAACCACACAGGTCAAACAGTGATGTAACCATAAGACTGACCTTCTTATCACAGACAGAAGTTGGAGTTCTGGGCAATTTCTTTCTACTCTACTGCTATCTGTTTCTGTGCTTTACATAGAGAAGTTTAATGGCTACAGACTGGATTCTGACCCACTCAAATGTAAGCAACTTCTTAATTCTCTGATTTTAAAGAGTGCCACAAACAATGGCAGACTTCACTTGAAAAGACTTCCTCAAAAATTTTGAATGCAAAGAATTTTGATATCCCCAGAGAGTGAACAAGAGACTTTCTATTGTTAGTACCATCTTCCTGAATGTCTGCCAGCCCATCACTGTCAACTCTAGGAACTCAATGTGTTTAGAGCTTAAATTCAAAGTTCCAAAGTTATGTTGTTTCCATTATAAATGTTAGTTGTACTTTGAACCTCATTATTAGTATAGTTTTTCTTATAAATGTAAGTTCAAAACAGGACAATAAAATTGTCACAATGATAAAGAACTCTGGGTACTGTTCTTTTGTTAATCTTGAAAAAACTGATAAATTTCTTCATGTGTTATACCTGTCATTCCCTGATATTATGTGCACATAGCAACTCTATGGTTCTCATCCTGCACAAAGAATGAAACACATGCTCAGAGCAAGATATCACCTCATTTGTCACCAGATATGAGAGCATACAAAACCATCCTTCTCCTGGTGAGCACCTTTGTCTGCTTTTACGTTTTCCTGCATCTGTCTAGTTTATTTGACTCTTGTTTATAATCCAATCTGGTTCCTATTGACCATGTCTACTATAATATCAGGGTGTTTCCCAACCATGAGTCTCTTTTGGCTTATGAACTACAACTCCAATGTATTGACCCTATTATCTACTTGTGTCAGAAATACAAATACCCCATGATCCATTGAGGAACACACACAGTGCACATTTGCTTATAATGTTTTACCCTATACTCAGTCATCCTCACAACTCTTTGTATAATGAGAAGTAGTCTATTGGTACCATGAATGACAGACACAAATGAGCACACACATGAATCCACATTTATTGGTGTTTTCTCAATCACAAATTGTCTGTGCCTGCATTTTTCTTACTTTGCTTGTTCCAGAAGCAAAATTGAAATTCTAAATAAAATTATTTTAGGGGGAATTTGTCACACTCAATGGAGCAATAGCAGTATCCGCTTCTCTACACTGTTTATTCTATGTTTATTATGTCACTATATGTTATAAACTCTGAAAATATGTACAAAAAGTTCTTATTTACTTAATTTAGCATCTCTCAGAAAAGTATAAAATATAACCCAGGTCTAGTACTATTGAGATCCCTTCTGCTCACGTTAAAAGTATTTAGAAACAAAATAATAATTGATTTTAAGATATTTTATTATTTAGTAATTGGTTTTTAAAAAAAGATCCATTTATGTTACTACAATAAAAGTTGAACTTGTAAATAAATGGATGTTAGTTTTCAGTTGAGTTTTCTTCCTTTTTTTCTGATTTTTCTTTTCTACATTTATTTTCCCCCTTCTAATCTGCTTTTCTGTCCCAACATTATTTAACCCTTGCAGTTCCATTATTCCCCTTAGCCCTTAATATCACAGCATTCTATCTCTGCTACCTTGAGATACACCCCACTAATAGGCCCTGCACTAATTTCATAACCTCTATGGGTATTCCAAATGAAACACCTATAAATAAAATCTCAAAGATAGCATGCACCAGAGAGAGAAAACACAAAGTGTTGTGTTTCTTGGTCTGGTTTACCTCACTAATAATCACTATTAAAGCTCTTCTCACTTACATGCAAATATCATAATTTTAGTTTCCTTCATGTATGAATATTATTCCATTGAATAAATATGCCATATTTTAATGATCAGTTGATGACACCCATGCTGACTCCATTTTCCACTTCCTGGCTATTGTGGATAGAATAACAGTGAACATGGATGAGCAGGAAAATACAGAATAGGATATACAGTACTTTGGGTAAATAAACTAGGAGTGCTTTATCTATGTTGTATAGTAGATCTATTTCTAGTTTTTTAAGGAACCTCCACACTAATTTACATACTGCCTTTGCAAGTTTGTATTCCCACCAGCAGTGAATAAGTGTTCCACTTTTCCCATACTCACATCAGCGTTTCTCATCATTAGTCATTCTGATTTGGGTAATATAATACATCAAAGTAGTTTTAATTTACATTTCCTTGATAGATAAGGATGTTTAACACTTGCATTTTATCTTTTGAGAACTGTGTTTAGTTTGATGTCCGACCTATAATTGGGTGTTTGTCTTCTTTAGTTTTTGTTTGTTTCTTTGCCTATGCTAGATCTAATCTACTGTCAGATGAATAGCTGGTGAAGATTTTTCTCATTTTGCAGGCTGTCTCTTCACTCCAATGACATCCATTGCTGCACAGAAGCTTTCTACTTTCATGTAATCCAATTTTCAATTACTGCTGCTAACACCTGTGTCTTAGGGTTCTGTTCTAAAAGTCCCTTCTCATGCCTGTAAATTCAAGTGTGAGCCCTACTTTTTCCTCTTTCAGATTCAGGGTGTTATGGCTTCAGTGAGGTCCTCAATCCATTGCCACTGAGTTTTCTGTAGGATTTTAATAACAATCTAAAAACAACTGTGACAGCAAGCATGAGACCTGAACAAGTTCAAGCCAGACAAAAATCCCATCATGGAGAAGGGAAGGTTGTTACACAGTCCCATCCCAAAGAAATAAGCTTTTGGCAATTGATTCCAAATGAGAGGAGGGAATGAGTTTTCTCCAGTAGAAAGATATGATTCACATTCCAGGGCAGGCAGCATTCTCAGGTCTAGTCAGCCAATACAAAAAGTACTCCATATTTTTCTTTCCTTTTTTTAGCAATTTTTATTTGGATTAGTATTTTTTGTATTTTTTCAATTTAGAGGGCATTGTTTTCTTTAGTGGTTTGGGTTTTGTTTTGGAGAGAGACAGAGAGGGAAAGAACATAAAATTCATAGGGTGGGAGGGAGAAAATCTAGGAGGAGGTAGGAAATGAAAACTGATGTGATCAAAATACATTGTGTGAAGAAAAATTAAAGCCAATATATACAAAGTGGAGATTTTGTGTAATATTGTGTCCCTCAATATATTGTGTGCCCTAATAAACTTATCTGGGGTCAGAGAACAGAACAGCCACTAGACAGACATAGAGGCCAGAAAATGATGGCACACACACCTTCAATCTTATCACTTGGGAGGCAGAGATCCATTTGGATCTCTGTGACTTCAAGGTCACACAGGAAACAGAGCCAGACATGGTGGCACACAACTTTAATCCCAGGACTTGAGATCTCATGTCTTGCTTGGGAAAGACACATGCCTTTAATCCCAGGAAGTGATGGCAGGAAACAAAAAAGTATATAAGGCATGAAGAACAGAAAATGGAGGCTTTCTAGCTTTTAGGTTTTTAGCAGCAATTTGGCTGAGATCCATTTGGATGAGGACTCAGAGGCTTTCAGTTTGAGGAAACCAAATCAGCTGAGACGTTGTTGAGTTGAGGTTAGCTGTGACTTGTTCTTCTTCTCTGACCTTTCAGAATTCACCCCAATAGCTGGCATTGAGTTGTTTTAATTAATGAGACCATTTAAGATTCGTATTACAGGAGATACAGGTGAATTTTCATTCTGCTACATGGGGGCTCTTCAATTTGAGAAGCACCATTTCTTGAAGATGCTGTGTTTTCTCCAATGTGCATTGTTATCTTTGTCAAAAGTAGCTACTTCTGAAAGTGTGGGCTTATATGCCAGGTCTCAGTTTTAACTCATGGTCAGTGAATTTGTTTTTATGCGAGTAGTATACTGTTTTTCTTACAGCCATTCTATAGCATAACTTTAAACATGGGATGATGATGTCTCCTGCGGTTTTTTATTTTACTAAATTGTATGACTGTCACTTGGAAGTTCTCGATTCTACAAAGTTCAGTTTGATTTTCTGAATGTTTTGTCACATCTGCAATGGCCTCTTCCTAATTCTGGTGTCTCTTTTCCTTCCTTGAGCATTTATGTCCAACAGCAGAATATGCCTCAGCTTTCACTCTTGGGGACTAAACCAACTCTATTAATCTAGTCTATATATAGCACACCATATACCCAGGGTTGTTATTTCTCAATGTTCTGTTTTTCTTGGGTTATTTATCTCAGCCATGTCCTGGGTCTTCTCTAGCTCCTTCGTTGTCCTGTTAGATTTCTTTTGGGTGATATGCCTTGCCTCCCTGTGACTCAATCTCCTCCTCATATCCATGCTAACTTTAACCTGTGTCTACTTCTATCATCTTCAGCGCCCATAACTCTTCTGTTTTCCTCTGCCACTTGATTTCTAAGTCTACAATCAACTTTCTCTATGACTCTTAAGCATTACTGTCCTTTATCCTTCATGAGCCTCATGAGTTACTCTTACCTCTAAGAGCAAATGCTCCAAATCTGAGAAAGTAGTTACATGACATGGCATTTTTTTCTCTCTCATACAGTCTTTACATCCCCTCTTCTGTGTTCTGCAAGTCTTGAAATGTTAATACATATGTTTATTTATGACCTATAATTTATGTCTGAGAATTAACCAATGATACCACATCAATAATTATTTATTTTCAGCAATTCAATGAATTTAACATTGTGTAATAACTGCTGTACACTAGAAGTATATACAATATATAACTGAAGCCAATGGTACAAATAATCTATGGATATAAGCATCAAGATTCAAGAAGCTATCATTATGTTCATTTATCAATACAACAGCATTTACCTCACCTCTAGGTCCTATGACATCTCCAGCTAAATGTTTCTAACATGGTCAGGAAAACTTGCCATAAACTTCCTATGAAAAAGCTTAAATGCATTCAGGAATCATTTGGCTATTACTATAATTGCCATGCTACTATTTTACCCTAGGCACAACTTACTCAGTGTGCTGACAGTGTAGAGCACAAAACCATAAATGACTAAAACTCTCAGGGGCAATTCACCTGCCTCAGCTTCTATAGTGACTTCTGGAACTGTAGAAGCCAGCATAGAGGAGACATCAGCTCTTCTTTTGTTTGACTTCTTTTTTGTCCTGAAACCAAAGTTTTATATCTTCAGCAGAAAATGCCTAATTTTGTTCTTTCAATCAACCATCAACTAAAGCAACAAAAGGCAATGTGATATGGAGGAAGAAATGGAGCTCACACCTGTCACTGGAAATTTTTCTCATACACTTAACAGCACCTTGACTAAATGTCCTTTCCCACTAATACAGAATGTACTTTCCTGGACTCCTTACTGCAGTTTTACAATTTTCCACGATTTCCCAATATTGTGAAACACTCAAGGATTATAAACACTTTGCAAGGGGTCAACAGGATCTTTGTTTTCTCAAAGTAAGTACCAGTAGATCTTGATATTCTTCAGATGAGAGGTTACTACAATAAAATATAAGCAAGCTTCAGCAAATCATAAAACATCTCCTAATCTACACATACTGTTTTTCAATATAGTCATTCTGAGGAGAATATCATGGATGCAGAACACTGTGACATCCAGAGCTGTGCTTAGAATTAAGGTTGTGTGATAATACAATAAATCTGTGGCATGTGCTTGGAAACATCAATGTTGATGTTTCTCGGAAGGAAATTTGAAGTGCCAAAAAAGAAACCTAAGTAGGAACACAGCAATTCCTGTGACATTTCTCAATTTTTAGAGAAGAGTTAGGATAAATGATGTTCCCCCATTGCAGATGTTATCCTGAAGACAAATGACATTGTTGTGCTTTATACAATCTTGGGCAGACTGGCCTGTAAAGCAGGCTTCTCTGCTGAACAGTGATCACATAATTGTTATCAAAGAAGATGTGATAAAAAATGAGCCTTGTCCTGCAAATTGCATTCAAGTTGTCAGCTTTCTTCAGTCCCCTGGTTTTGTTGCCTTTCTTATGACATTAATCAAAAGATGAAACTTGGCCAATCTCTCCAAATCAAACCTTCTTACTCCACTTTTATGCTCCATAAGCCATCTATCTGTCTTACTGTGAGATGCTCCTATGACTGTGGGACCACTGTTTATTCCTGCTGTAGGTTTTGAAGGAGTAGCCTATACTGACAAACTCAACTCAAACAAAGGAGGTAACTGGGACATGCTAAAGTATGTGGAGCCTTCTGCTACAGCTAGCCCCTCAGTTCTGGAAGGATATCCAGCAACATGTCTGCTCATGCTGTTTCAATACACACATGTCTCATATTAGAATGGAGTGCTGACAAACTATAGAAGTTCCTTAACTTTCCACAAATTTTCCTCCCTCAGGAAGATACAAACTTCCCATGTGTTAAATGTCAGGGTTGAGGTGTATCTTCTATCACCTGTACATTACTATCTCCCTTTTCATTGTCTGATTCATCTTATTGGGTTCCTAGATTACAATCCTCACAAAGGCCTCTATACTAATGGTCTCCTTTGTATGTTTTTTCCATGTATTATTTATATTTTTTGTTTTGTTTTTTTATTTTAAAATTTTATTCATTTTACAAAGCACAGATCCTGCTCTCATCCCTCTTCCTGCTCCCCCATCCCACTTCCCCCACTACTCAACCCCCATCCCCTCCTTCAAAAGGGTAAGTCCTTCCATGGGGGGACAGAAAAGCCTGGTATATTCAGTTAAGGCAGGACCAAGCCCCTCCCCCTGCATCAAAAGTAAGCAAGGTATCTGACCATAGGTAACAGGAAACAAAGACCCAGCTTAAGCACCATGGATAGATCCTGATCACACGGCCAGGGGCCTCTCAGACCCAGCTTCAAAACTGTCTCCCGTATGGAGAGGGTCTAGGCTGGTCCCATGAAGGTTCTACAGCTGTCAGTCTGAAGTTCATGAGTTCCTATGAGCTTGGTTCAGTTGTCTCTGTAGATTTCCCCATCATGATTTTGACTCCCCTTCGCATATAATTCTTCTTCCCTCACTTCATCTGGGTTCCTGGAGCTTGGTCTGGTGCTTGGTTGTGGATCTCTGCATCTGCTTCCAACAAATACTGGATGAAGGCTCTGTGGAGTGAGATAACACAGACTCAGAAAGACAAACATGGTATGTACTCACTCATAAGTGGATACTAGATGTAAAAAAAAGGTATTTAAACTACAACCCATAGATCCGGAGAAGCTAGGAAACAAGGAGGACCCTAAGTGGGACTCATGAATCACCTTGGGAAGGGGAAACAAACGAGATCTCCATGAGTAAACTGGGTATGAGGGGAAGGTAATAGAGGGAAGGGGAGAAGGGGATGAGAACATGAGGGGATGGGATGATCCAGGGGATGGATGGAGTGAAAAGCAATAAAAGAGATATCTTGATAGAAAGAGACATTATGGGGTTAGGGAGAAACCTGGTGCTAGGTAAATTCCCAGAAATCCGAAAGGATGACCCCAGATTAGACTACTAGCAATAGAGGTGAGGGATCCTCAACTGGCCTACCCCAGTAATCAGCTTGGTCAATATTCCTTTGTATTCTTTATCTCTAACAGCTAGGTTCCTTCTGCAGCAGATGGGAATAAATACAAAGACCCGCAGGTAGACATTACACAACTATACAAAGTGAGAAACCTTGGAATACTCAGCCCTAAATGGGATGTCATCATCAAATCCCCACCCCTCATGGTTGTGGAAATTTTTTGAAAGAGGAAGCAGAAAGAGCCAGTCATACAAGCCAAAGGGGACGGAAGACACCAAGAAAATAAGACCCACTAAATCAACATGATCAAGCTCATATGAACTCACAGACACTGAGGCAATATATATATATATATATAGCCTATATGGGTCTGCACCAGGTCCTTTGCAAATATATTTTGGCTTCCAGTTTAGTGCTTTTGTGGGATTCCTAAGTGCTTGAATGAGTTGGTGTCAGTTTATGTGCTTTTTCTTGGGCTCTTTTGTAGCACAAATTCTAATTGTCCTTAATAATAAAAAACCCAGAGTCAGATATAGGGGTGAATGCTGAAAGATCAGAGAGACAAAGGAGTAAGTCACAGCCAGCTCTTACCTCCACAACTTCTCAGTCTGAGAGAAAGCTGAGCTCCTCTCTCCTCCTACCTTATCACTTCCATTCTCTGCCCAGCCATATCATTTTCTGTCTCCACCTCCCTAGTGCTAGAATTAAAGGCATGAGACCCCAAGTGCTGGGATCAAAGGTGTATGCCACCACTGCCTGGCTCTTTTTGTCTTTTAGACTAGACCAACCTTGTGTAGCTCAGGGTAGGTAGCCTTGAACTCTTGATCTTTCTGTTTCCTCCCCCAAATGCTGAGATTAAAAGTGTGTCCCACCACTGCCTAACTGCTATGGTTTTCTAGTGGCTAGCTCCATCCTCTGATCTTCAGGCAAGCTTTATTTGTTAGATCACAAACAAAATATCACCACACTCTTTCCCTTCTATTTGTTTTGTCCAACTTCGATGTGTTAGAGGTTGTTTTATCATATTATATTACAATGTCATTGTGCTATTTTATTGTCCCTTACAAGCCATTTTGTTTTCCAATGAAAAACAGAAAAGGAATAGATCAGAGTGTGAGAGAAAGTGTCGAGGAATTGGGAAAAGAAGAGGGAATGAAAATCATAATCAGGATGCATTAAATAAGAAATAAATCTATTTTCAATAAAAGAAAAAAAGAGAACAGAATATATTACTTTTAGGTAGCAGCTCTCAGCCTGTGGATCACAACCCCTTTGCGGGTCAAACAACACTTTCACAGGAGTCACATATCATATATCCTGTATCTCAGATATTTACTTTAGGCTTTAAAACAGTAGCAAAAATACAGTTATAAACTAGCAACAAAAAATAATTTTATGGTTGGGGGTCACCACAACATGAGGAACTTTAGTAAAGGGTTGAAGTATTAGGAAGATTCAGAAGCAGTGCTTTAAAGTTTTAACAAATTCTTCCCATCACTGATGATTTTCCTAATAATTACTTATTTGCTATACAGGAATGTTTTTAAATGGTTGTGTATTGTGTAAGCAACCCATGACTCTCTCAAAAGTTCTTGCTGGTTTTTAAATTCAAAAAAGAAAAGAAGTAACAACTCAGTACACTCATCTTACCATTCCCTTACAAATCAGAGGCTAATTTATAGGCTAGAACACAAGTGACATTTATCTGCTCCTTTCATTTCCTTTACCATTTTTCCTGGCCAACAGCTGAGATTCTGTTGTGTGTCTTATTACCCAGAGCAAAGACTGAGCAGTGACCTTGTCCCTAAAGTACTGCTTTCTAGAATTGCAATATGTCTTTCAGTGGATCTGCTGTTTTAATTACATCTCTGTATTACTGTGGTAGACAACACTCCCTATGGAGGATGCCACCTCAGGCCACATATAGGAAGTTTAGTACTGGTATCCCAACTAAAGAGGTGACACTCTCAGGTAGTTTAACTTATTTACATGTCTTATCACTTGTTCCAGGGAACGTGCAACTGACACTATAGGAAGAAGGAACACCATCTCACATAACACAGGCATAGCTAACCCCATCCGTCGGCCACCTGTATGTCTTATTCCCAAGTATAGGAACTGTGCAGCTTCTCATACCCAGCAGATCTTTAATTCTCCTTGTCCCTATCAAGATGACAATTATGCTGTGAGATATTTCCTGGAGACACGAAAATGTATATTCATCTCAGATGGTGTATTGATAATAAATGAAGAAAATTACCTCAGCCAAGTCTGTCTTAGTAGACCAATGAATGACATTATTCTGATGGTTTAAAAGAACAAAAGGGAAAAGATTATCATCTCAAACTGTTACATCATCTGGGAAGAGTTCCTTTCAGAACATCCTGGGTTGTTTTTTTTTTTTTTTTTTTGGTTTTTTGAGACAGGGTTTCTCTGTGTAGCTTTGCGCCTTTCCTGGATCTCTCTTTGTAGACCAGGCTGGCCTCGAACTCACAAAGATCCACCTGCCTCTGCCTCTCGAGTGCTGGGATTAAAGGCGTGCGCCACCACCGCCCGGCCATCCTGTTTCTTGTATGGACAATATTCTGTGTTTCCCTCCTAAAACTAGTATCAACCAATACTGATAAATGAGATTTTCTTACAAAGTGTTAATGGCAGGTTGACTTCAGTTACAATGCAAACCTAAAAGAATTAACTTTGAAAACTACACTTGATCTCAAAATTTTCCAATGAGAATGTGAATTAGTCACATCCTGCTCAGTACTATTAGCTTAGAAGACACAAACAAGATATTACTGTCACTGAATTTCTCTTCTATAATTAATGAGGCAGAGTTCTCAATTCAAAAATGGATAAATTGGACTTGGTCATAAGACACATCAGGTAATCACGAAATGAAATGATGCAAGCATACCTTGATGATGTATGAAAGACAGACATCAGAATTTCATCATTCATACTGGTCTCCAAGGAACTCAACAGATAACAGTGCCACCAAACTATAACATTTCATTGAGGGGATAGCAAGAAACTTTTAATTGCTCTTAATATCTGACACCTGGGGAAGAGATGCTCAGAAAAGTTTCCCTTGCTTCACAAAAAGTTGTGTACACACTACTACTGAAGGTGAACATTTAATTGCAGGTCTGAGGGGAGGGGAGGTCACAGAATCACAGACTATATCTCAGGCACTGATTGCCTCCCTCTAGTGAATGTCAGGGACCATAAGACACTGTCAGTGAGATTGCCATCCTGAGAAGGGAAACAGTACTTGAAGAGCATCCTGTGGAGTTTGTGAGTCTAAATCCACAAAACAAAACTAATCTGAAGAATCCAGCAAAGCAAGACATCCAGAAAAGTAAACTTGGAATTGAACTATGTTGCATAACAAAGCCAACTAGCAATTAGAGAAAGATCTGAAGCATGGGCTGAGGACACAGGCAAAACAAACTTGAGGTAATAGACACAGAACACAGTCTCTGTTGTTCTCACCTTCATGAATCCTCCATTCACTGGACTTCTTGTGATTTACTCCAACTGATAATGAAAACTAGAATGCAAGGTGCTGAGAATTGTTGCCTTAAAATCAGTCTACTGCAAAGCTATGATTCTGGGTATTCTTTCTACTGATGAGCTGATTCTACAGTTTCCCCAGGTATGCTTCAGAGAGTGGGAGGAAGGTAAGGGAACCATGGAATCCCATGCAGAAAGCATATCTGCATGCAGAGTGCTTGAGTAGAAAAATCACAAATTGTCACAGGAGGCCACTGATGGAAATGGGGACTGCTTCTACCCTGAAAGTCATGTAGTCTAATACTATGATGACACAGCTTCCCTCCTAAATTATGCTCAGGAAACTTTACACAAAAATAAGCACCACTGTTTAATAATCCAAACACTGCCAGTCAGATGTGGACCACCGTGTTTACACATAAATTCTTTCTTAATTCTTCCTTTAGTTAGAAATTATATGCTTGACTAATTTGCTACTTGAGTATACAATAATGTGAAGGAAAAAATTGAAAGTTTATTTAACTATTACAATACAGCTGTGAATCTAATGCTTTTCCAATGAATGCTATATTTTATTTATTTGGGGTTTTTTGGAGAGGGTGTTGAGACAGGGTTTCTCTGTGTAGTTTTGGTGCCTGTCCTGGATCTTGCTCTGTAAACCAGGCTG
>CM010903.1:2483655-2499490 GCA_003704135.2 Peromyscus polionotus subgriseus
ACTTGCCCATGCAGATGCATGTGGAGGTCAGAAATTGCTTTTCAGATTGACGTTTAGCCACATCTTTGTATTTTTGAGATAGGGTCTCTAACTGAGCTACATTCTGGCTACACTGGCTGGCTGGAGAGCTGGGATCTACCATTCTCTTCCCCGGGTATTAGAATTGTAAACAGGTGCCACAATTCCTGCATTTTCATGGGTGCCGGGGATCTGAACTCAGGTTCTCATGTTTGTACAACAAACACGCTAACCACAGAACCACCCTGGTAACTCCAGAAATGCCAAACTCTTGACAGAAACTTAGTGAAACTGTCCCACCTGTGTCTTGAGTAACACAGTGTTTTCATATAAGAAAAAAATCTGTAATAGCCATGAGTGAGTGAAACTGTGTAAAGTCCAGGGTCTATGTTTTCTACACAGACAATCCTGGAAGAAACCTGCTAAGACTTCTTCCCATGAGACTTACATGTACTTCTCAGTCCCAGCAGAGGGTTTTTTATGTCCTAAAGAATATTTGCCACTCTTTTTATGCATTATCTCTGCATCAAGAATATTAATAGACACTAGGTCTGTTTAATTTTTATCCTGAAATGTGTCATGACTAGGATCATTAGAGTGAAGGAGGGTGAACCCTTGCTGTAAGACAAACTTTGTCTATCATCTAGAATTTCACCTTCAACCATCTGGAGAAATCCCAACCAGCCTTAGTGTCTGCCTTAAGAAGCTTGTGTCTTTCTCCTTCAGTTGCACATTTGTCTTTGTATAATCCTATATTTTGGTGAAGAAAGATAAACGTTATATTCATTTGACAGCCTTTCTGAATTTGGTCCAGAATCTTGTTACAGTAAGGTCATGGTTCATTAAAACCAAAGGCCTCATGGTTGGGAAACATGTAGAAATTAGGGCATAGGTGTTTATTAGCCACTTACTGGAAATATTAAAGGCAGCAATATAAGCATAAAAGATGGATGAGAATGTATAAAAAGATGCTAGACCACAGCATGAGCCCTGAGAATGAAACTTCAGGTAACAATAACAGTACTATGTACAATGAACCTGTGATTCCATTCTGAAGACCTGCAGAACAGCACCCAGAATCTCATTTCCATGTGATGTTTTTGAAATTATATTTGCTATGGTTATACAGAGAGAAAAATTAAGTTTACAAACATATCTAGGATTCAACAAAGAAAAATAGAGACACCAACATACTGGGGGGCTTTTGTTTTAAGCTTCTTGCAGCTGGAGTTCATGGGGCTCATCTTGATAGCCTGAAACACACTGAGTATGCAGGTTGTCGCAATTGACACACCCCTGGCCACTCTATAAATATACAAAATGGATATACAACCAAACTCATGAAGGAAATATTTTACTCCAACTGCTGTCATGTCTGTGGGATTCCTTTGGAAAGCATGATAGGGGAATTGGCTACAGTCAGGTTCTGAACTATGACATCTGTGGACTTGAGCCTAAATCCAATTACACACAAGAAGACATAATGATAAAGAAGTGAGAAATTTGCTAAAATTCCAGCTATAGTTTGTACTATAAACAGGGTTCCTGCTAAAGTGTGAGAGGCCATTTTGTCATGAGAATGTCTGGGCAATTTCTTTTTCCTGGGGTAAAATATCCATTGACAATGTGTAACATTATGATTTACATTAGTTTGTGTGGTTCTTTGAAACCAAAAGTTTCTCCAGTTCTGCCAGGCCCTACAGTCCCTCAGCCACTTATAAAATAATCACTCAGAAGCTTATATTAATTATAACTTCTCTGCCATTAGCTCAGGCTTATTACTGACTAGCTCTTACACTTAATTAATCCATAATTCTTATCTATGTTTAGCCACATGGCTTGGTACCTTTTCTCAGTTCTGCCTTGTCATCTTGCTTCCTTTGTGTCTGGCTGGCAACTACTGCTCTGAAATTACATGCACCTTTTTTTCTGAGAGGTACTTAGAGCCTTGTAGGAGATAACATAGATGTCCTATTTATGGCTGAGCATTCACAGGTCATTTGTTCTCAGGACTTTGCCCATGAATCAATCTCTGGATAAACCATCAGTTTCTGCAAAATGACTTTTCTCTATCCCATACTGAGAGTGATAGTAGTCTATAGGCATGAATATAAACATTTAGAATGACACTTGAAAACATGCCAAGTTTATGAATTTTACTTTTTTCTTGCTTTTAATTTTTTTTTTTTTTTTGGTTTTTCGAGACAGGGTTTCTCTGTGTAGCTTTGCGCCTTTTCCTGGAACTCACTTGGTAGTCCAGGCTGGCCTCGAACTCACAGAGATCCGCCTGCCTCTGCCTCCCGAGTGCTGGGATTAAAGGCGTGAGCCACCACCGCCCGGCTTGCTTTTAATTTTATTTTATTTTGTTTCTTCTTTCTTTAGGGGCCAAATAGTGTTTCCTGAAATTTGTTCACCACAAGATCTCTATCTAGTCACAAGGTAATGAACACCTCTGTCGATTCCTCTCATGATTATTGTGAAGAGCATTACAATGAACAACAGGAGACAGAACAGCTCTTTCTAGTCCTGTGAAAGGTGGCCAAGGAGGATAATGCTAGGTTTATCCTATCTGGATTCCTCTGTGTCCTATGCCTCAAGAAAAATAATGTGATTCATTTGGCTTTGTTTTTGAGGGGTTGGTCCCCCCTCCTCCACTTTGGTTTTGTTTCAAGATTTTTTTTTTTTATTTTTTTATTTTTGGTCTTTGGATCCATTTTTAATCAATACAATTTTGATAACTTTTATTGAAAATAAATGCTATTTGTTATTTTGCTAGAGTGCAATGAACCTATAAATCACTTTTAATGTCTGGTTATGTCAACAATATTAAGTCTTCCTGAAGCACATACTTGTTTTTATTTCACTGTGCCTCCAATTGTTTTTCATAATATTTACTATGCTGAATTTTCAGATTGTTTTATTCTTTGCTGCATACGTTGTTTTCTCAATACTACGGCAGAATATCTAATGGAAGGCAGTAAGAGAGAAAGGGTTTATTTTATCTCATGGTTTAAGAAGAAACAATCCTTCATGGTGGGGAAGAGCTAGTGTCAGACAGCACCGTGGGAACAAGAGTGTGCCATTGGGGGTCCTAACTCTTTATGCCTTGGTGGAATAAGCTTTATGGAGAATACCGGAAACAAGAATAGGCTATGAAGTTCAAGGCTTGATCCCATCAAGGCTGTACATTCTTTGGATTCTCAAACATTTCGAAACAACACCATCATCTGGGAATCAAGATTTCAAGCATAGGAGCCTGGGCAGAACATTTCATATCCAATAAACACTTGGTGAGATATATTCATTCCTTTGTGTCTTAATTTTTAAACAATAATCTGTGTATAACATAGGTTAGTTAAATTAATTTCATATGTTTCAATTGGTGCACATAAATACTTTTATTTTCTCTAACATAACACTTCATTGCTTCTGAGTACTAAGAAAGAGTACTAGTAATGACTCTGAGTAGAGTCTTTAGAAATTCTAACATTGAAGATCATATTTAATACAAAAAGGACCTTGCAATGTTTGGCTGTTTTTGTATCTTTTATCTTAAAGTACCTAGAAAACACCAATCTTTTGCTCTCATCATTCCAACCTCTGAAGAGGTAAATTTAACTACTATTACTGAATCTCAACAACAACTGATCTGGCTTCTTAGTGCTGAAGTCAATATAATGAGTACAGCAGGTTTTGGGAATCCATACAGTGTGCCTATCTAAACAATGCTCATTGTCATATATGGGGCAAAAAGAAAATCCTTCACTGATGTCTGGAAAGTAGGAGAGAAGTAAAGGCAGGAGTCATCAGCTTAGATGAAATATTAGTCAGGGTTCTCTTGGATAAGACAAAATATTGAATGGCATATATATATATATATATATATATATATATATATATATATATGTAAGAATTTATTGCAAGCACTTACAGGCTGTGTTCCAACTAATTCAACAATGGCTACCTATGAAAAGAAGGTCAGATAATCCATAACTTGCTCAGTCTATGAGGCTTGATATCTTAGCAGGTCCTCAGTCTTCATAGGATTCCCAAAGTAGGCTCTAATGCCAGTGAAGGAATAGACATGCTCTCTAGCTGAGGCAAGCAAGAAAATGGCAAATGTTTCCTTTATCCATGTCCTTATATATGCTTTCAACAGAAAGTGTGGCCCAGATTAAAAGTGGGTTTTACCCAGCTCAAAATATTTGGGTTGAAGGTGTATATTCCTACTTTAAAATCTAGAGTAGAAGTGGATTTTCCCACTTCAGATTAAGCACAATCCCCCACAAGTATGCCACTCCAATTTTGGGTTTTAGTTCATTTCAGATGTGGTCATTTGACAGATAAAAATAACCATCAACAGTCCACCCCGTCAGCTTGGCAGAGAATCGTATCTCCTTATGTCATGGTTAATTTCCAAATGAAAGCCAAACCAGGTCAAAATAATATATAAACATGATAGAACTATCCCATATAGTCATAACCCCATTATAAATATAAACTAAGTGTAATGTATCATGGTTGATATTATTTCAGTATCTCAAACTTAAATGTTAAAGCCATTGATAATGTTGAACCTAAGATTATATCACACAGTAAAAAAAATGAGGAAAGAAAACACAAATATGCATTCTTAACAAAATATGGCAGAAACACTCATGTTAATTACAATCCTTGCTCCTGCATCTGGTCACATGACCTTAACTAGTTTTTTTTCTTTTTTTTTTTTTGGTTTTTCGAGACAGGGTTTTTCTGTACAGCTTTGCACCTTTCCTGGACCTTGCTCTGTAGACGAGGAACTCACAAAGATCTGCCTGCCTCTGCCTTCCTAGTGCTGGGATTAAAGGCATGCGCCACCACAGCCCAGCTTAACTAGTGTTTAATAACTGCCTTCCTTTCCCACCCACTCTGTAATTTCTTCACTCTAGGAAATCACCTCAATAGTTCTTGACTCTTTTTCTAGAGGAGTGACCCATACCTTCATTCCTGACAGGTCTGTGTCATTGATGTTCTGCTGGGATTAGGCTGTTGTACTTTTCCACTGATGTTAAAGACAGGACAGGGTGGCACCAAGAGACAAACCAAATGATGTCCTGCACTACACACATATTGATTCTTACCTCTATTATGGAGAAGCAATCCAAGCCCCCCCCCCCGCCAGGGTAATCTGGATCAGTCCCCCCTCTGAATACATTTAGTCCTTTCTTAACCTCTAGGTTGAATGGCATGAGAAGATTAAATTAGCCAGGGAGTGGTCTCAGATATGGGGCTCAGTGTCGGTTTTTTATATTGGCACATCTTAGATTCAGCAGCAGCCATAGCCAGGTCATCATCTGTGGTGATACTGTGTTCCCCCAAAATATTGTGCACCCAGATAATAAACTTATCTGGGGTCAGAGAACAGAACAGCCACTAGATATAGAAGCCAGGAAATGGTGACACACATGCCTTTAATCCTAGCATTCCAGAGGCAGAGCTCCACCTGGATCTCTGTGAGTTCAAGGCCACACTGGAAACAGCCAGGCATGGTAACAAGAGCCTTTAATCCCAGGAAGTGATGGAAGAGAGGTATATAAGGTGTGAGGACCAGGAACTAGAGCTAATTAAGCTTTCAGGCTTTTGAGAAGCAGTTCAGCTGAGATCCATTGGGTAAGGGGTAAGGACACAGAGGCTTCCAGTCTGAGGAAACAGGATCATTTGAGGAACTGGAGAGGCAAGAAAGCTGTGACTTGTTCTGCTTCTCTGATCTTCCAGCATTCACCCCAATACCTGGCTTCAGGTTTGTTTGTATTAATAAGAGCATTTTAAGATTCATGCTACAATCATTGGTGAGTGAAAATCTGTATTGTGGAGCCCATGCATAATCTCCATCTCTGCCACCATGGCTACTTTGTGCATGAGTCAATTAGGCAATGACAAGGACTGCTGAGGAAAGAAGCTGACTGTCCACAAAATAGGTCATCCAATATACTAGATTATTGAACTCCACTTCAGCTGAAGGCTTCTTTTGATGTGCATATAAATGAGACACAGATATCTTCCAATCCTTTACCAAATTTAAAAAATCTATCTACGTACTTCTTCTCCAGCAGGCTTTCTCACCAATTATCCAATCATGCTCTTTCTAATTCCATGACCATCCAACCAATCAAATTCATGAATCAGTGAAGAATTGAACACATGGCCATTTCTCCTTCCAAGGAAAATGTATAACCATGTGTACTTCCTGAAGTTTTGTCCACTCAGGAGATTTCCCTTTGCAGATATGTTTCAGGTCTCTCCCAGGAAGGAGTTGTAATTCTGCAGCTGTTCATTGCTGGATGGTGCCTGCATAAGATGCAGAACAATTCATAAGCCAGACCATCATCTTCTCTTCCTCAGTCAAATGAATATAAGCAACATCCCAGGAGATTATAGGTGCATTTTTTGCCAGGAGATGACCTTGAAACAGGAGTAGAAACCATAGGCAATTGGGCAACTTCTATATGTTACTTTTCTTCAGGACCTTGTTGAACATGATCACATATATACCACTAGCATTTGATATTGGATTGCTAATGTGCATATCCTAATCTATGAACTGGTAGGTCAGATAACATCCAACTAATGATAGAATGTTTAGGTATGGTAAATTGGTGGCCCAATGTCAAACATTCAGTTTTCACTAAGGCCCAGTAGCAGGCCTGGAGCTCTTTTTCAAAGGAAGAATAATTGTAGATTGTGGTAAAGCCTCACTCCAAAATCCCAAATGTCTCTTCTGTGATTCATCTCTAGGGGACTGCCAAAGGCTCCAAACAGCATATCTTATCTGCCAATGATACTTGAAGTATCTGTATCATATGGTACACATGGTAGAGCAACATGCATTGCAGCCTGGACCTATTATAAAGACTTTTCCTGTTCCAGAACCCACAAAGCAAGCAGCTTTCTGTGTCACTTGATAAATGGGATGGAGTAACATACACAAATAAGGATGTTTCAGAATTTTTCTACTTATACAAATTGAAGAAAAATTCTGCATGCTTCTTATCTATTTGGTGACTGGAAACATAATGACTGAATAGCCAGTATAAAAAATTCAGTATGAGTGATGCCACCATAAAGTTAAGTTTGCCTGTGCTGATCTTTATATGTTAGGCCATTGTGGACACTACTTTGTCGGTGCTGCCCATTACAATAACTATAGTTACTTTACCTTTGACAATTAAGTACTGCCACTTGCCCCCTCCTATCTCGGGGCCCAGTTAAGCCTAATGCATCTAATTTACTCAATTGAGCAGCAGCATGTCCCTCCCTAAGGTCTGGCACAAGAATAGGGGCAATAAGAAAACCTTTAAAATGTACTGGTGCCCCTCTCACCATTTTGCATCTTATGTGATTTGTGAAGGCTATGTCTTCTGTGCTTGCCCATTGTGGAAGAACAGGTTTTACACAGCACTCTACTATTACAATTTCCCTGAGCCTTAAAAGTCCTTCATCAACACTAAGCCAAGGGATATCAGACATCTCCAACACCTTTTCAGTAGTCCATCTTTTGACAAATGTTTCAGCCAACTTTTCAGCCAAACTTTTGACACATTTTTAACTGTACAAGCTTCCATATTAAACCTAGAGTCTCCACTCAGAAAGCCCAAATCAATAAATTCATTCTATGCCAGTTTTATGTTCCTTCCACCATTATAACATACTCTTTTTATTTATTTGTTTATTATTTATTTATTTATTATGTGTGAAGTGTTCTACCTGCATGAATGAATGCAGGCTTCAAGAGGGCAGATGGTTGTGAGCCACCATGTTATCCCACATTCTTGTTTATTTATCTATTTAAATATCTATCTATTTATATTTATTTATTTAGTATGCATAGTGTTCTGCCTACATTTACAACTGTAGGCCAGAAGAGGGCACCAGATCTCATTAGAGAATGTTGTGAACCACCATATTATCACACACTCCCAAAATACAGTCCTACACATATTCCCCAAACTTCTTTTTGTTTGTTTGTTTGTTTTATGAGACAGAGTTTCTCTGTGTAGTTCTGGTGCCTGTCCTGGGTCTCGCTCTGTAGACCAGGCTGGCCTCAGACTCACAGAGATCCACTTGCCTCTGGCACTCGAGTGCTGGGATTAAAGGTGTGAGCCATCGCCACCCAGCTATTCCCCAGACTTCTAATCAAATGGATTAGCAAACTCATTAAGCTCTTTAGCAGTGTAGCAAACATTCTCATGGATTACACATTCTACTTCCCCTCTAAGAGACTAATTTGCCTTAAGTCCATTATGCGTCTATCTAGAAGCAACTACTGGTGGGCCTTGGGGTAATCAATATTTTCTTATTGATTACTGATTATTGCACTGGCTTAAGAAGTCACTGTTCACCAGGCGGTAGTGGTACACACCTTTAATCCTAGCACTCAGGAGGCAGAGCCAGGTGGATCTCTGTAAGTTCGAGGCCAGCCTGGGCTACCAAGTGAGTTCCAGGAAAGGCACAAAGCTACACAGAGAAACCCTGTCTCGAAAAACCAAAAAAAAAAAAAAAAAAAGAAGTCACTGTTCATTTATCAAACAATGAAAGATTTGTTTCATCAGTCAAATGTGAAAAAAGTAATTTTATTGGTACCATGTGACTATATCTTCTACTGAGGTTGGAAAGACTACTTCTCCAGAAAACAAAAACATTGGAGAATCTGAGGTTTCAGAATTCTCATCTTCAATGTGGTCTATACATCCCCTCTTCAAGTTACAGGGTCCAACTCTTTATCAGTAAATGTCCTGATTTCAACTTCTGTTACCCTCTGTGTCTGGTACTTAAATTTTTAATGTAATTTAGCCAAATCTATAATGATAGCTTCACAACAATGAATCAGAAGAGGCCAGAACAGTGGATATGTCCACTATAATCTCTTGATGAGCTCAAAGAGCATCCATTTACTGGGTCCTCTTCATTTTTCTTTTGTACCCCAAACCTCAACTTTACAGAAATGAACACAGAATCTCTTTTCAGACACTTTGATGGCTATTGAAGTGCTTAGAACATAGTGTGAGGTCTTTCTCAGAGTGCTTCTAAAGAGAGAAAGACAAATTTTAATCATGTGGATTTTAATTGAATTCTACAATGGCCTGTTTCTCTTGGTTGTAGGTAGACATTGCAGTGTTGAAGTGAACCTGGATCTGAACATTTATATCTGGGCAGCACTTTTTCTTATCCAGTATCGTTGACACTTTTGCCTGTCATGGGACTCTTTTCCTCCTATTGAGTTGCCTTGATCATCTTTGATGTGAGGGCTTTGTCTTGTTTTATTGTATCTTGTTTTGTCCTGTTTGGCTGTCATCTCTTGAAGGCCTGCTCTTTTCTACAAAGAAAACATAAGGAGAGTGGATCTGTTCAAGGAGGTGGGTAGGGAAGCAGGTAAGAGTGGACAGAAGGGAACAGTGGTGGAATTTATTGTATGTGAGAAGAATCCTGCTTCAATAAACATAAAAAGAAAAGAAAAGGTAAGGCAATGATTAGTGAGATAAAGTTGTCTAAGCAACATGTTATATAGACATGTCTAGTGTCTTAGAATTGGAATTCCTTAGACCCTACAAAAAACATACCAATCATTTTAGCTATACATTTTTGTTTGTACACTTTGTATTTATATCTTGTGATACAGTTCCATTGATTTTCTGCAGACAGTAAAAAATAATCACTTCCTTATGGCCAAGGTCAGTCAAAGATATGATCCTTAAGCCCTTGGACATAGAAAGCATCTCAGGCTCCTGTGATCTTCCTTTTGTCAGTTGTTCCACTGATAGTAGGAAAGTTAAAGGCTTTGCTTAAATCTGCTTAGAAGCACTGAGGATTTTTTTCTTGTTTTTGACCATTCTCTTTGTAGGGTGTACCTTGGTTAGAGTTTAACACATGGGGTTCCATGACCTCTCTGAAAAAGAAAATAGGTGAATCCCTATAGTTACAGAACATTTCAGGAGATGCCCCTCAGTCTTCTGCAACCTTGCTAAATTTAAAATTAAAGGAAAAGGAGAAAATATTCTTCCTCTTCATGACTCTGACCACATTAATATTACCTCTATGCATGGTTGTTGAAAAACCAGAAAAAAATATTTACAACAGCCTGGTACATTTAACTACTGTAATATGTAATGTTTAGATAAAACTTGGGCAAACCTAATATTGTTTTCAAATATTCAGGACCTCCAACAAGGCCATACATACTTCAACAAGGCTACATCTCCCACTCTCTACAAGTTTATGAGGGCCAATTTCCTTTGAACTACCAAACTCATTCACAGCTCTTAGCAGTAAACTGAATGTGGTCTCCATTTCATCTCTGACCCCATTCTCAAGGGACTACAAAGACCTCCTCCAAATTTACTTCCCCAACTCATCCCAGTATCCCAGGTTCCAACACTACTAGGTATTCCCTGTGAATACACCAGCTGAGCAGGTCAAGAAAATAGGCAACACATAACCATCACGCTCTCCTAATATCCAGAGAGGAAAGAGAAACTAAGAAACAAAATACACACCCAACAAAGGGAAATCCAAAAATCAGCACCTATAACTATGATCATGACAAACCCAGATGCCTAGAAACCAGAATAAAAACACAACAAATAGCAGGCAGAGCAATATTTATCCACAAGAGCCCAGCTGTTCTACCACAACAGACATTTAAAATTATAACATAGCTGAAGCACAAGAAACAAAGACCTTAAAAATAACCTTATGAAGATGATAGAGGTCCTCAAAGAGGAAATTAATAAATCACTTACCCAAATCCAAGAAAACACAAATCAACAGTTGAAGGAAACAAATAAAACTGTTCAAGACAAAAAAATGGAAATAGAATCAATAAATAAAACACAAACTAAGCAGATTCTGGAAATGAAAAATTCCAGGAACTTAAACAGAAACTTCAGTGAAAAGATTTGCCAAAAGAATATAAAATATAGAAGAGATAATCTTAGAAGTTGAGAATACAATAGGAGAAATGGATAAATCAGTCAAAGAAAATGTTAAATCTAAAAAAAATCCTGACACCAAACATCCAGGAAATCTGGGACAATAAGAAAAGACCAATCTAAGTATAGTAGGAATAGAACAAGGAGAAGAATCCCAGCTCAAATGCCCAGAAAATATTTTCAACAAAATCATGGAAGAAAATTTTCCTAACCTAGAGTTAGAAATGCCTATCAAGGTACAAGAAGCATACAGAACATCAAATAGACTGGACAAGAAAAGAAAGCCCACTTGCCACATAATAATCAAACACTAAAGATACAGAACAAAGAAAGTATATTAAAGGCTTAAAGTGAAAAAGACCAAGTAGCATAGAGAGGCAGAATTACATCTGACTTCAGGGCCTGAATTGATATGGTGTAACCACAGAGGCCAGCCAGACTATTATACCTTGCATAACTTTCAATAACCGTAAATGGAGAAAATAAGGTATTTCATGATAAAGTGAAATTTAAACAATATCTGTTTACAAATGCAGCCTAACATCTACAAATCTAGAATGTACTAGAAGGAAAACTCCAATCTAAGGAGGTAAATTACCACCAGTAAAACAGAGTAAATAAATAAACTCACACAAGCAAAACCAAAAGAAGGACCACAACCCATAGAACCATAGAGGCTATATATATAGCATGGAGGTCCCTAGGACGACTGTGGCTTACAATAAATTTCAGTTTTACTCAATTATTGAAAAAAATAGCCAAACAAATGGAAACACATGAACTATGAACCAAAAGTTGAGGGGCCCCCAGCTGGATCAGGCCCTCTGAATAGGAATTGTGGAAAGAGAAAAGAAAGAGGATGGACTCTGATGTTTTATCAGGTAGATATTTAATTTCTTTAACTAATTAAGTTATTTGGTGGTTTTTTACTGATTGTCCAACTATCACCCTTACTTCCTGAACTATTATTTCAATACATTAAAAATTATTAAAAAAAAAACAAAAGAAGGAAACACCTGTGCATACGCACACCATCACCACCATCACCACCAACAATATCTCATTTTTTCTCAATATCAATGGTCTTAATTCCCCAATAAAAAAAAACAGACAAAGGCAAACAGATTGGATGCAAAAAGTAGAAAACAAATATACAAGAAACACATTTCAATATTCAAGGTAGACATTACCTCAGGGTAAAGGATTATGAAAAGATATTCTGAAAAAAATGGCACTAAGAAGCAAGCTGATTTAGCCATTCTAATTAATACTTAACAAAATAGGCTTCAAAGCAGAAATAACCAGAAGAGATAGGGAAGGACACTAAATCCTCATCAAAAGAAAAATCCATCAAGATGACATTTCAGTTCTTAACATTTATGTCCCGAAACACAAGAGCACCTACTTTTGTAAAAGAAACACTGCAGCTTAAATCACAAATTGGTCTTTACACAATGATAGTTGGAAATGTCAATACCACACTCTCACCAATGGACAGATCATTAAGACAATAACTAAACAGAGTAATTTGGCTCTAGCTGACATTATAAACCAAATGAACTTAACAAATATGAACAGAATATTCCATTCACACATGCATGCACATGTGTGCACGTGCATGCACACACACGCACAAAAAAAATTCTTCTCAGCAACTCAGAATTTTCTCCAAAATTGACCACATACTCAGACACGCAGAAAGTCCCAACATATCCAAGAATACTGAAATAACCCCCTGCACTGTAACAGACCATCAGAGTTTAAAGTTGGATACCAACAACAACTGAACAACTGAAAACAACAGAAAGTTTACAAACTTGTGGAAACTGAAATATACCAAATATATATATATATATATATACATATATATATATGTATATATATATATATATATTATACCAAATGAAAAATAGGTCAAGACAGAAGTTAAAAAAAAACGATATTAAAGACATTCTAGAATTCAATGAAAATGAACACATAGCATTCTCATGGAACTCATGGAACACAATGAAACTGGTGCTAAAGGAAAGTTCATAGCATTATGTGCCTACATTTAAAAAGTGGAGAGATAGCATATTAGCAACTTAACAGCATGCCTGGAATCTCTAGAACAACAAGAAATAATCAAATCCTAGAGAAGATGGGAAGAAATAATCAAACTGAGGGATGAAATCAATGCAATAGCAACAAAGAGAATAATACAAAAGAATCAGTGAAACAAATAGTTGGTTCTTTGAGAGAATTAACAAGATAAACAAATCTTTATCTAACCTAACCAAAAGGCAGAGAAATAATATTCCAATTAACAAAATCAGAAATGAGAAGGGAGACATAGCAACAGACAATTTGGAAATCCAGAGAATCGTAAGAACATACTTTTTAAAACTGTATTCCCCCAAAGAGAAAAATCTAAAAGAAATGCATAATTTTCTCAATAAGTGCCACTTACCAAAATTAAATCAAGATAAGATAAATAATAAGTATGCCTATAAGTCCTAGTGAAATTGAAGCAGTTACTAAAACTGTTACAACCAAAAAGAGTTCAGGGCCAGATGGTTTCAGTGCAGAAATCTATCAGACTTTTAAAGAAGAGATGACATCAATGCTCCTCAAATTATTCCACAGAATAGCAACAAAAGGAACCCTACCCAATTCATTTTACGAGGGCAAAGCTACCTTGATACCAAAACCACACAAAGACTCAAGAAAGAAAGAGAATTACAGACCTATTTCTCTAATGAACATAGATTCAAAAAATTCAATAAAATATTTGCAAATCAAATCCAAGGAAATATCAAAAATATCATCTGCCACAATCAAGTAGGCTTCATCTCAGAGATGCAAGGATGGTTCAATATACAAAAATAAATAAATATAATGCACCATATAAACAAACTGAAAAAAAAAACACTCGATGATCTCATTAGATGCTGAGAAGACCTTTGACAAAACCCAGCAACCCTTCATGATAAAAGTCCTGGAAAGATTAGGGACACAATGGATAAACCTAAACATAATACAGGCAATTACAGCAGGCCTATAGTCTACTCCACAAGAAGGAAGCCATAACCAAATCTGCTTTAATAACCAAGAACCAGAGACTAGATAGCCCAGGGACCTATTATAAAATAAAACACTAGCAGCCTAAAATAAAATAATAATAAATATCAATAAAATGACTCTTAATGACATTCTGCTATACTCATAGATCAGTGCCTTTCCTAGTCATCGTTGGAGAAGCTTCTTCATTTAGCAGATGAGAATAGATACAGAGAACTACTCCTGGATATTATGTGGACAGAGACTTTACAAGGACGGTCTCCATGAAAGCTTTTCCCTAAGAGCACAGTGAATCCCACAGAAGAGGAGCCAGAGGGGAAAGAGGACACCAGGAGATCAAGGCCATTTGACTGCTAATTAAGGCATATATGAGCTCACAGAGACTGAAGCAGCAAGCACAGGGCCCACATGGGTTTCCACCAGGTCCTCTGCTTATATACAAAGCTATTAGCTTAGTATTGAGGGTCCAAGAATATAGAAATATAAAATTGTAAACCCAAATAATAAGAACTGACAGTAATCATCTCTGTCACCAACTAAAGGTTAACTTCTAACCATGGCTCTCTGCTTTATAGGCAGCTCCTCTTTCACCAGCCAGGGGTTACCTTTTAACAACACTTCCCTTGCCCTCTATAACCAACAACTGCCTGGGACCATGGTTAACTTTTGATAGGTTGTTTCTACACCCACTTTTGGCTTCACATTGTTTCATATCTTTCTCTGCTATAAGAAAGTGGCTATGTCAAGAAAGCTGAGAGTTTTTGTAAGCACCCTTAGTTGTGTCAATAAAGCTTCAGGGCTTTTGTAAACACCATTGAGCCAAAACTTTGTAAGCAAAAATTGTGAAATGCAATATATCTCTAAGCTTTACCTCAAAATTGTAAAAATTCATCTGTCCATGCCTTAGTGTAAAAAGGGGGAAGAATCCACTTCTATTGGCACAGTTTCAGAATCTTGAGCTCTGACTGTGGTCTCATCTAGCTGATATGATTTTTTTGTTGTTGTTGTTGTTGTTGCTGCTTTTTTTTTTCCGAGACAGGGTTTTTCTGTGTAGTTTTGGTGCCTGTCCTGGATCTCGCTCTATAGACCAGGCTCTGCCTCCAGAGTGCTGGGATTAAAAGCATGCGCCACCACCGCCCAGCCTGCTGATATGATTTTTATGCCCTGTCGTGATTATTTTCTGGCATGAAGTTTGCCTATGGTTTCAAAGACTTTGGTGGTCTGTACCTCATTTTTGCATGCCCTTGGACCCGACAATATCCTTATGGGACTCCTAAGTATGAGAACAAAAGGCTCTCTGATTCTGCTGGCCCTCTCGTTGGGTTGCCATGTCTAACTTTGGTAAGATAGTTTCTGCTTCAACTTATATTTTATTTTGTTGTATTTGGTTGTTTTCTCTTAGAAGCCTCTTTTTTCCTGATGAGACGGAAAAAGGAGTGGATCTAGTGGAGAGGACTGTGAAGTGTAGAGAGAGAGGAAACTAGAATCAGGATCTATCATAGGAGGAAAAAAATCTATTTTCAGTAGAAGAAAAAAATAAAAAGAAAGAAAAAGTGTAAACATTTAGAAAACATTGCCAATAAAAAAGAAAAAGAACTTTAACAGAGAAAGAAAGAGAGGAAAGGACTCCAAGAATCAAGAAAGCTCTGACAAGAACGCTAAGAACAGGGAAGCAGAAATGAGACTGAGAGACATGCACCCAGCAGGGTGCAGCTCAGGCTCCAGCTCTGCCAGGAGGCGGAGGTTTAAAGACAAATGCCCCTGATGGGTTCAGGTATTTGAACATTTGGTCT
>CM010903.1:2630095-2650076 GCA_003704135.2 Peromyscus polionotus subgriseus
GTTCTCTGACCCCAGATAAGTTTATTAAGGAACACAATATTTTGGTGAACACAATACCACCACAGGGTGTGGAAGCTGGCATTAGGATTTCGGGTGATTGTTGGTTTTTCTATCTGAGTATATAGGCCAGGACACTGGAATGCCAAAATGAAGCCTTAGACTGAATAATTTCTACCCGAAGTGGTCAAAACGCGGGTGCAGCGTCCTCCTAGATCCAGTTCTGGTCTAGGCCGGCAGGCAGCGAGCATGTGGGGAGGCTGTGCAGAGCGGGTCCAGGGCAGCCTGACAGCTGGAGCTTTGTGGAAAGCAGCTTGAGATTCAGTGGGACCAGGCCACTCACCGGGAAACAGGAGGTTGATGGCCATTGGTGAAGTGCGTGAGTGGGAGGGGTTAGAGGATTGACGTAACGGAAGCCTGCAAGAAGCTTTTCTGAGGCCCGGTGAGTTGGGCGGAGGAGCAAGAGCTAGAAGTGTTGAAGTGCCCATTCCTTGTCGTTGCACCGAGTCCTGCCCGGTGGGGATTCTCGTGGTGCAGACCTGGGTGCGGAGGACACGGCTGGGAGTCGGGGGTACGGAAATCTCCCCGGAGCCGCAGTCGCCGCAGTCGCCGCGCGGGGCGGCCTGGGAAAGTCACCAGTCAGCAGCGCAGTGGCGGGAACCGCAGCCCGCCGCGGCCCTGGAACCTCCCAGGTCAGAGGAGCTGCGGGGCTGGGACACGGGAGGAAAGGGATCAGGGGTGCGAGCAGTTTCTCTGCTGTTGATAAGGAAGCCGGCTCTGAAGTTCTGCTATGGATGTCTTTGCTCTCTCTGGCCACGAACTTACCTTGTAGACCAGGCTGGATTGGATTCCACTCACCTCTGTTTCCCAAGCTCTAGGATTAAAGGTGTGCACCAACAGGATGGTTCAAACTGTTGTGTTTTATTTTATTTGTGGTCTGTTAACAGCCAGTGGTGTGACTGTGAACTTCTCCCTGGAGCCTGCTCAGAGGGCTTTGTACAGAGACTGGATATTACAGAATTAGAGTAGTCTGGTTTCTGTGGGTGAGAATAGTTTGCCTGCAGTCTCCCTTGCTCCTCCTCTGGGTTTCTTGGCAGATTACTCTGCAAATGTATGAACTTTATGTGAATGAGTCTCACATCTCACAGAGTAAAGTGAAATCCTCAGAGGAACAAAGAAAATCTACATGAAATGTGGCCCTTTGGGAGGTGTAAAGCGTCTATCAATTTTGGTTCATGATTAATTCAGAACCTCACTAGTGTATAATATTCTCATTCCAATCATTTAGTTCCATTTCTACCCCTGAGATTTGACTGGGGTGTGATCAGAATTTGGATTCAAATGATGCTAACTTAAAATGCTATCTAAATATTTTCAGTATTCTGACACTGCATGACAATTGGGAAATCACCTGTATAATCCTGTATTTTGTCTTCTCTTTACTGTGCACAGTACTGTGTTAGAAATCCAGGTGCTTTCTGAAGAATCTTTTCCTCATGTGCAGGTCTCACTGATCAGCAAAACCTACTCACCTGTTGAGCAGAAAAAAAGTGCCCTAGAAGATGGAGAGTGAGGAGACAGGAGCTAAAGGTGCAGGTATGGTGGAGACATTGGTGAAGGAGTGGAAAGGGGATCAAGTGAATGTGGAAGTTGGACATGAAATCAGTTTTGCCACATTTTGTTTCACTAGAAATAATTCTGGAGACTTCCACTGAGAAAAGTCTCCTTAGGATTATCCTATTGTAGGTATGATAAGACTTTCTAAGAAAGAATTAATATGAGGAGGCAAATAAAATTTTATTTGATTATGCATGTGAGTGATGCTGTCATTATTCATTCACATCACTAATCATGTCATCATACCAATATTAATTGGTATTTTATTTCTATGATTTTATATAAAATGATCAAAATGTGACATCTACATTTGTTTATTTTTTTTTTTCAGAATCTGGAAGCTTTTGATATTCTAGCACATTCTTCACCTTTTAGTGTTAATTTTCTATTCCTGAAAATAAAGCCAACAGTTTTGATAAGAATCAGGAGGTATATTTACAGACTATTAAACTCTGTCTGCACTGTCTTTCCATGAATATCTCTTATTGTTTGTTGTCATAATAATTCTAAGTGGTTTCCATTGCTCTAGTTGTAACACACTGTGAGATCACCTCGAGGTTTGAACCTCTTAGATTTTTCGACTCTTTGCTGTTCCTTGGTACTTTCAGGACTACTTTCTGTAAAATAAGCAAATAGAATTGTAATGGGAATTGCTTGGAGTCTTAGAAAAGACCAACCTCCTTCTAGGTTGTCTTCTTATGTTTGAAAAGAACATGAGGCAATGTGACAGTTTCCACATGTTTTATGTATTCTTCTGTTTTCTGTCTGCTGTGGCTGTCTGCATTCCAGGTTTTGTGACATGCACCCGTGTGGATCAAAGAACTTTCTGTCTAATGGATCATTTTATATTTGCCAGCACTCATTATTTTTGTATTTTTTAAACAGACTTAATTCACTTTATTTCTCTTGTATAAAAACTCTCATGTGTTGTTACAGCTGGAATTTGGTTCCTCTGAATCTCTAACACTCTGGTGTGGCTTTTCACAAGATGGTGAAGCAAATTCCAGATAAGGAGACTTGGTAAACACAGTCTCTTTCCAGAGGTTGGGGGTCAGGTAGATGTAGGTCTTGGGGATGGTGTCAAGGGTGACCTTGGCAAAGTAGCCCAGGGTAGCAGTGAAAACCCTGGCTGATGTGCAGCATTTATCAATACTGGCCATCATCAGTAGCTTCTTGGGCCCAGGAGCAGAGACAGTTCTTGTGCCTCTGGGGGCAGGGATGAGAAGCACCAACACAGAGCCACAGCTGCCTGTCACTTTTTTATGGAACAGTGTGGGGCTTGCCAATCTTGTTCCCCAGTAGCCTTGCCATGCAGGGACAATGGAAAGCTTGGCCAAGATGATGTCCCCTCAGATGGCAGTGGCAACCTCCATGGAGCACTTAACACCAGGATCCACATGACTACTGTAGCCCCCAATAATGACAAAAGCCTTGAACCTGGTCCTCTACCTAGCCTGAATGTGCTTCTGCACTGGCATGAGCTTTAGAACCTTATCATTTAGGGATGTCCCCAGGAAAAAGTCAATAATCTCAGATTCTTTAATGGGCAGGGAGAACAGGTAGATCTCCTCCAGGGACTTGATCTTCATGTCCTTAACCAGGCAGCCAGGGTTGGTGACAGATATCCACTCCTTGTCTTCAGCTTTTGCCTTGATTTTCTGTCACTGTTTTACTTATGATCATCAGTCTTCTTTACTGCTGTCCATATTTATCACATTAAAAAAATTTCCTTCTACCTCAGTTTCTTGTATATGAAATAAATCTTTGGTAGCAAATATATGTTTTAAATTTCAGCTGACCTTTTTCCTTTTGAATGGTGTAGTCTTTTTTATATCATTTGCTTAAATATTTTATACATTTACATTTCAAGAAATTACTGAAAGAAATGCATTTGTTATTTAGTTATTCCAAAGTGTGGACATTGAATAGAGATTTGGAATCTCTGTATATTAAATTTACATTACCTTATGACCTACAATATAGAACTTTTTAATATGTCCAATAAATTGGGTATTTCAACTGCTGTTGAGCATGTTGTGTTTGATTCATTTGTTTATTTACCAATGATATTAGCTTTTGCTTCCTTTGTAATTTTGGACAGGTTGTGGGTTTTCATCCATTGTTCTATAAATAGCTAGCTAACAAATGTATCTGCTGTGTAAGCTGTCCCTTCATTCTTTAATTGTTACCCTTTCCCTGGATGTTTTTAACTTTACACAGTACTATTTGTGGGTTCCTGCTGTTGTATCAAGTGTTGCCCTTTTGTGTTGCTCTGTAGGATTCACTGTTTCAGATCATACACGGAAGTCTGATTCATTATATGGTAGGAGAGACTTGAACCCAGGTTCATGTTTTTATATGTGGATAAATACTTTTCCCCAATGTCACTGTTTGAAGAGGCTGTCTAATCTGAAACTCATGTTTGTGTTATTTTAGTGGCATGATCATTGCTATTGGGCAAGTTGTGGATCTGCTGCTCTGTTTCATTGGACCGTTTGTCTTCTCTGCTCCCATGATGCTGTTGGTTGTGTGGCTCTGCAGTGTCATCTGGAATCACACTGGGAAAGCTCCAGCATTGTAACACTATTCTGGGGCTGCTCTGTACCCAGGGAATTTGTCCATCAGTACAAATTTTAGGTTTCTCTTTACTATTTCTCTGAAGTATGTTGTGAGAAATTTAAATGTCATGAAGTTTGAACTGATCATAGAAATCACTTTCAGAAATACTGAAAATTTCAGTATTATTTCTATCTGTGTAAATCATCTTCCCATGTTAGCATCTTCTTCAGTTCTTCAGCAAATCAAGATTTTCAGATAGGGACCTTTCTTCTGTTTAGTAAGTTCATTCAAGGAATTTTATTTTGTTTTGTTTTTATTTGTTTGTTTTTTGTCTCCCTCTTTACTAATTATTTTTTACTATTCATTTTTATTTAGATTCATATAGTTTATGTATACAAGTGTTTTGCTTGCATATATGACTGTATGTCATATGCATCCTGGAATTGTAGTTATGGACAGATAGAAGCCACTGTGCAGAGTCTGGGAATGGAACCTGGGTCTCTATAAGAACAACAGGCTCTCATAACCATGGAGCCATCTCTCTAGCCCCTTGTTAAGTTTAATTATGTGAGTAGCAGTAATAGAAAATATTATAATGTTTTTAATCTAAATGATCCAAAATCTTGACTTTCCATATGTATTTATTATTTCTTAATAACTTTTGTTGTTATATGTTTCTGTGTATGCTAAGCATAAAAATACAACCTACTCAGTCTGTATGTTTTTAGGGTTGAACATTTGATATTGGATAGCCATATGGTGCTCAATTCTCTGGGAAAGACTATTTCTCCAGCTCTCAGAATTCCTTAGTGTTTGACTAGATTTGAGACCTAATGAGCCTTCTCCCTTCCATGTTAGCATGTCTCTTGGTGTTGTTCTTGTTCAGCTCATGTTTAGTCAGCCATGTTTGTATGATTTCATGCATGTAGCTTCTCTGATATTTCTAGGAGACACAATGTCACAGCAAACATCCTGTTCTTCTGGCTCTTAAAATGTTCCCGCCCTCTCTTTCTCAGTGTCCCCTGAGCCTTAGGTGAAGGAGTTGTACTGGTCATGTGTCAGTGGAGACTGAGCCTTATAACTCTGCATTTTGACTGATTGTGCTTTTTGATGTGTTGCATCAGGAACTTTCTTTGGTGAGGGGTGAGGACTTCATTTATCTGTGAAAATAAAGAAAATATTTAGAAAGATGTTACAGATTGTGCTGATTTAGTAAAGTAGTAGTTGTAAGTTCTCCTCCAAGATCCTTGACTTCACTAGCTGTGGAGAAACTGGTTAGGTACCAGGCATGATTTTCCTCTTGTTGAAAAGATTTTAAGTCCAATTAGAAGCTGTTGGTTACTACCAAGGTCTGTGTGCCACTCTTGCATGATAGAGTTATCATGCAGTGCAGATCAATGTGGTTCGTGGGTGTCATAGCTGAGTCAGACTGTTGGCTGGCTCCCTCCTTTGGAAGGTTGCATGTTGACTTTTGGTACAATGAAAGTTAGTCCCCAGGGAGGAGGCTTTAAGGTCATATCCATCTTGAATCCTCTGGGTTCTGTGTCTGAAGTGCAAGGCTTCTTCAATAATAGAGACTCACCTTCTACCTCTGGGAAGCCACCATAGACAACAGCAATAGCCTATTACGTTTGGGGAGTCTCATGGACAGCAATGACAAACAACTTCAAAACAGGCTTCTCGTGCCTTGTGTGAGTGGTTTTGTTAGAAAATGTCTGTGGGAGCATCACATTCCCATCAGCCCAGATGGGAAATTCTTATTTATACTATGAATGAATATGCATGCACAGACTTATATGTATTATATGCATTTTTTGGTAGATGGACAATACTATTATGCCTTATGATGTTTTCAAAATCTTACTGTTATTTTACCTTCTGTGTTTATACCTGTCCCATCTCAATAATTAAATCCCTCCCCCTAGTTTTCCATTTCCTCCTTCAGATCACTTGTTCTCTGTTATTTCTGTCTCTGCTACTACCCCACAACCTACAGTGGTCTGTTTTTTCTTTTTTTGTTACTGCAGTTTCTCCAGGTTGTGTACTCACATCTGAAGATTTGGAGCTAGGAACTTCCTATGAGAGAGATCATGCTATGTCTTTATTAGTCTGGATTACTCCATTCAATATGATCTTTACTAGGTCCATCCACTTACCTGCAAAGCTCGTGATTTCAAATTTTCTTTATCCCTGAACAGTATTCTATAGGTCATATGTACCACATTTCTATTACCCATTTGTCAGCTAAAGGACATTCAGGTTGTCTCTCTCTTATAGCTATTGTGAATAGAGCAGAATGAAAATAGGTGAGCAAGTATCTACGGAGGAGGGTGTCAAGTCCTTTGAGTTTATGCAAGGAGTGGTACAGCTGGTCTATGTGCTGTATTTCTTGAACTTTTTCAGGATTCTCCATATTGGTTTCCAGAGTCGCTAAATTTTTTGTTTGTTTGTAGAGTTTTTATTCCCTATGGTTTTGTTTTTTATGTTGTTGCCGGTTGGATTATATTGGGAGTAATTTTCTTTCTTTTGTCTCAGAATTAGTGATTTGCTGTCTCACCCATGGATGATTACTTCCCATTTTTCCTGTATTTCTTTATTCACATGATATTTATTATTTCCAGTATTCTCATGGATAGTTCCTCTGACTCTCCTGTGTAGGTTTTGCCTCTAATTTATTATCTGCAGTGCTGCTTTAGTGAAATGAACCATTTTAATTCCTGACTGTCTTAAAATGCACTCATGTCTCCATCAATTTTACGATAGAATTTTTCTTTATGCAGCAGTACTGTTGACGGTAACTTTCTCTTCAAGGCTTAAATGTCTTTCCATGCTCTCCTGGATTGGGGATCATTTTCTGGATACCTGGTCATCTTCTGTTGCTTGTATCTTTTCATGTGGTTTGACATTGTTCTCTAACAGCTTTCATTACTAATTTTTGCTTTTGCTTTTGACTCCTTAATATGAAAGGTCAGCAAGCCATCTATTCATTGTTCCTGAAAGAGAAACTCAAAGAACAGAAACAGAAAGAAATGGCTGATTCTGCAGTTAATCTGTCCCAGGTCAGTGGTAATGCGCCCCCCCCCCTTTTTGGTAGAAATGTTATAATTTGAAACATTGGAAGCCTTTAAATTTCTGCTTATGATTTTTTTAAAATTTTATTATGAAAAATATTGCAAACAAACAAGATCACATGCTGAAATTAATCAGTCCCAGACTGCACAACTCAATGTACTTACAAAGTTAGAGTAGTCATTGGGAACAGGAGCTCTGGAGGCTCACATTTGATTTTATAGTTTCAATATCTAATATATTTTTATTTATTTATCTACCATCAAAAACCAAAACCTGTGACATAATTAGAGCTAGAGAAGCACTTAGCTTAATATCCTTTTTCATAGCTGGTTTTGATTACATGCATTCAGTCCTATATCACACTGATATTTAACCTTTCTTATTCTCTTTTCGCCATGTTCTACTGTGCCCACATGTATGTTGTGTCCCATGTACACATAATAATCGCTAGACTCTGCATATGAAGAAAAACATGATTTTTTCTTTCTGATATTGTACAACTTCACTTAATACTACACATTATGAATCCATCCATTTTCCTGCAAATTTTTATTACACTTTTCCACTGAATAGGAATCCATTTTATATGTATACCATTTTCATTTTCCATTCATCTATGGATAAACAGTTAGGTTGATTGCAATTCTTTGTTATTGTGAATACAGCAGCATTAACCGTGGGGTGTAACTATCTCTATAGTGGGGTGTGGAATTCTCTGAGTATATGCCCAGGAGTGAGAGAGCTGGGACTTATGATGTTAGTTCTGTCTTTAATTTGTTAATGATCTTCAAACTGATTTCATTTGAAATTGTGTTAATTTGCACCACCCTCCCATCCACACCAACAATGAATAAGGCTTCCTTTTGATGTGACCTAGGAGAAACTGTCTTTTCTAAAAGAAAGGAAATCAACCCAAGGGTTACATTGTTCTTTACCTAGGTTCAATGTATTTAAAGAGGGTGCTCTCACAGGAAAGATATAGTATCTAACGTCCTTCAGACTGGCTCACACAAGAAGGGGATAACATACGAACTTGATCAAACTAGGTCACAGCTGGAACCATGTCTGTTATTTAAAATTTTTAACAGTTTTGTGGTATAGCTCAAACTACCTGCTTTTCTTTGGCCCTTGTTATCTGCCTCCTTGCTCTTGCTTGCTCAGCAACAAAATTTATATAAAAGACGGATGTTCTCTGCAGATGGAGTGCATTTCTCTCCAGAGCAGAAGTGTCACTTTCCTGAGGCTTTACCATCTGGTATTCATTCTCTCATTGGGTTTGGGCTTGGTATTCAGTTCATTGACACTTTCCTCATCTTCTCTAACACTTTTTGTTAGATTAGTTGATGACAGTTGTTCTGCCTGGAGTGAAGCAGTACTTCAAAGTAATTTTTGTTCTCATTTCTCTGTTGGCAGTGTAGGGTTCCTGGGGTCATTTGTGTTTCTGTCTTTGAAAAGTGTCTATTCAGTTCGTTTTCCCATTGTTGATTGGCAGTTTCATTTTCATGTTATTTAATTTCTCTAATTCTTGGTAAATTCTGTATATGAGCCCCTATCCAAAGTGTCGCTGGTACAGATTCTCTCCCATTCTGAGGGATGTCTGTGTGCTCTGCTGACTGTTTCTGTTGGTAAACAGAACCTTTATTTTCATGTAGTCCCATTTGTTGATACTTGTGTTAGTTCCTGTGATGTTGGTGTTCTTTCTAATTTATGGGTTTTTGCCCATCTCAATATCCTGATTTGTATTCCCTGTTTTCTAGGTTTCTGTGTGTCTGGTTTTAAATAAGGCTTTTGATCTATTTTTAATGCATTTTTGTACAATGTGAAAGAGTAAGAATCTAATTTCATTCTCCTGATGGATCCAGTTTTGCCAGTACCATTTGTTGAAAAGACCATATTTTTCTAATGTATCTTTTTCTTCCTTTGCCAAATACTAAGATGGATGGATTAGTGGTTTTCTTCTGGGTTCTCTATCCCATTCTGTTATCCTCCTGTCTGTGTTTATTCCCATACCAGACTGTCTTTATGACTACAGCTATACAATATAATCCTATAATTCCACATCTCCTGTAGCACTTATTCTGCTCTCCCCAGATTTTTTTTGGGGGGGGGGGTCAAATATCCCACATACACAAATGTCCTATAATTTTGAAAATATTTCCACTGTGACACATGACCAAAAAAATTATGTTGCTGGCCAATTGATATGGAGGATGGACTTACATATTGTTGAGCCGGGTATCGTGTGCTGTGTAGCATCAATTTGTGGGATCTGTCCCATTTCCGTGCATATGGAAACACATGAACGAGTTGGAACAACATCTTAGAAATATGTGGAATTAAAAGAGACATATCTAGTGTCTTAATACTAAAGATTTAAACACACTATAGAGTGCTAAACATGACAGTTGCATGTGGCTTGATCTTGCCATGAAATTGTTGTTCTTGTCTACTTGTATTTTGCTTTGGTGTTTAATATCATGATTCTAGTCTACTTGTATTTCGCTTTGGTGTTTAATATCATGACACTAATGATGTGTCCATGTGTCTGTTGATATCTTTGTATCTGTTTGAAACCTTGTATCTGTTTGTCTGAGAATATGCTGTTCACATCACTCACATGGTTAGGATACTCAGTGGTAACTGGCTGAACAGGAGAGATCAGTATTTTTTTATTTGTCTCCCCTACCCCCAACAGTGTCCCATTGCGCAATCTTTTCTGGATGGGATTCATTGTGTAGCATTATGTTGAATGCATCATGAGTGTCTTGGAGGCATTGACAGATTGATGTGCATAGGCCATCACATTTGATGCAGAAAGAACAGTCCTCATGCTTGCCTTGCTCCAGTCAGTTCCTGTGAGAGTCATGGCTCTACTCCTGTACCTTGAAGCTGCTGTGTTTTAAAGTGGAGATTTGGTGCATAGGCTCTGACCTGCAGGTTTGCATATGTAACCCTGCCTCATGGCTCAGACAGAAGATGTCACCACATCTTTGTATTTTCAGAAAAATAAAAGAAGAATCATTGTACTGGCTGGTTTTGTGTATCAACTTGACATAAGGTAGAGTCATCAGAGAGGAAGGAGCCTCAACTGAGGAAGTGCTTCCTTGAGATCCCGCTGTAAGGCATTTTCTCATTTAGTGATCAGTGGGGGAGGGCCCAGCCCATGGTAGGTGGTGCCATCCCTTGGCTGTTGATCCTGAGTTCTATAAGATGGTGGGCTGAGCATACCAGGGGAAGTAAACCAATAAGCAGATCCCATCCCTGGCCTCTGCATCAGCTCCTGCCTCCAGGATCCTGACCTATTTGAGTTCCTGTCCTGACTTCCTTCAGTGATGAACAGCAATGCTGAAGTGTAAGCCAAATAAACCCTTTTTTCACCAGCTTGCTTTTTGGTCATGGTATTTCGTTGCAGGAACAGGAACCCTAACTAAGAGAAATTGGTACCAGCATAGTGGGGTATTGCTGTGACAGACCTGACCATGTTTTAGGAAGAATTGTAGAAGAACTTTGGAACTTTTGGCCAGAAGAAACATTGAGTGTTAAGAGCTCTGTGGGATGTTCTTTATGAGCTTGGAAGATGAGAATGTTAAGAGCAATGCAGAAGATGGAGGCCTGCCTGGCTTGTGAAGTTTCAGAGAGAAGTTTAAAGACCCTATCAGGGTCTTTTGTTATTTTGCATTAAAATCTTGTGGTTCTGGTTAACTGGGGCTGAAGAATCAGCTGTGATTAACAAGATACCGTAACTACTAAAGCAAAATTTTGCTTCGCTGGGATACTTGGTGCTGGTTGGCTGGAGCTAAGAAATTTGTGGTGATTTGTGATTAACAAGATACCATAACTATGAAAGCGAAATTTTGCTTTGCTGGGATACTTGGTGCTGATTGGCTGGAGCTAAGAAATTAGTGGTGTTTAAGAACCCAGTATCACTGAGGTGATATCTGCTGGGAAGTGTTTCCTGAGCGCATAGAGAAACTATGTTTCAGAGGCAGCCAAGGTTGTACCTTGTGCTTGCAGCCAGACTTGGTAATGTGTAAGCATCACCCAGGTGGTACTGGTTTTGAAGGCATGAAAGGGTCATGGAGAGCAGCTGAAGCTTGTCACTGAGAGGCCAGGAAAGGCCACTGGTGAAGGTGCACTCTCAGTGGCAGTTGAAGGCCCAGGAATAAGGAGGTCATACAAAGAAGTTGAAACTTGGCACCATGAAGAGAGCCTATGAGAGGCTTTTGGGGAAAGTACAGTACAGTGGCAGCAAGGGACTACAGCATTTTGGAGATGCCAGTGTCACTAGAAGACCACTCAGGACAGTAGAACACTGGGGTGGAGCCAGCCAGTACCTAGAAAACCAGCTGTGTGTGCTTCAGAGGACAGTGCCAGAGAAGTGACAAGTCCTTTGGAGGACTCCAGAAGATTGTGGCTGCATCCCAGATAGTGGACAGCTGGAATTTTGTTCTGCTTTGTTTGTGACTGTGCCCTACTTTTTCTCTCTTGAAATAAAGCATTGTACTGGAGCTCACAGCTGAGAGACTTGGATTTTAAAAGACTTTGGGTTTTTAAAGAGATTGACTCTTTTAAAGGAACTGAAATTTTAATGTGTTTGAATTTGTAAAGACTGGGAGGGACATTTAAAGTCATTCAAGACCATGGAGAAAAATAAGAAAGGAAGGGTTGTGACTTACCAGTGATGTGTTTGTGTGTTTAGCTGATAAGGGGTCAGTTGTACTGGCTGGTTTGTGTGTCAACTTGACACAAGCTAGAGTCATCACGAAGGAGCCTCAGCTGAGGAAGTGCATCTTTGAGATACAGTTGCAAGGCATTTTCTCATTTAGTGATCAGTGGGGGAGGGCCCAGCCCATGGTGGGTGATGCCATCCCTTGGCTGTTGATCCTGAGTTCTATAAGAAGGTGGGCTGAGCATGCCAGGGGAAGCAAGCCAGTAAGCAGCTCCCCTCCATGGCCTCTGCATCAGCTCCTGCCTCCAGGATCCTGCCCTGTTTGAGTTCCTGTCCTGACTTCCTTCAGTGATGAACAGCAAAGCGGAAGTGTAAGCCAAATAAACCATTTCTTCCCCAGCTTGCCTTTTGGTCATGACGTTTCATCGCAGCAACAGGAACCATAACTAAGACAATCAAACACTACTAATCTAAAATGCTATTAGACAATACAGCATAGGTACTAAAAAGAACACATTGAAAACTACAAAATTCAGACAGAGTTGTGCAAATTTTCTCTTCAGCCATTCTCTGAGTTATATTTGCAAAGCACTGAAAAATGACTATAGTTCTCACAGAATTTAATATATTCATTTACTGACAGGAAATTATATCACATCTGAATGCATCCAGTGTACTTCACTTATGTGTACATGCTGAGCTGTAACTTAAATATTATTTGATGTGTTTTTGTACTTCCATCAGTTTTTTATAACTCTTTGCAAGTGAAATCTTCAAAACTTCTGAAATTGTTATTTATCTAAGTCAGGTCTTCATATTTTTAGAAAATTTTGGTTTATATCAAATATGCCTGATGCTGATTTTTCTGTCTGCTTGGTAGTGGCCCTATATTCTCATAAAAGTATCTCCCTATATACTACTTGATTTTATATGTTAAGATTAAAATTCACAGTATAAAATGTTGATATGGTCCTTTTTACTGCGGAAAAAAAAAAAAAAAACTCCTTGACTTCCTAATTAATCATAAATTCTGCCTTCCCCATCTACCCCTTTGCTCTTTAATGGTGAGGCTTTGGACCTAGAGTCTAAACATATGAATTGTGCATGTTAAAATGTAATCATGTAAGGCCCAAGAACAGACAGGATGATTCACTGTCAGTATTTTAGCATGAACTTCAGGCACAGCATTTAGACCTCACAAAAATTTTCCTTATGAGACATGTCCACTTTGATCCTGTGCAACATAACACAGCATCTATACAAGAAAGATAACTGTGTCTAGACCTTAAGTGTGTGTTGTTTTGTGTATATTGCTTGTCAGAATGTTGTGTCATCCTCTTTTTCCAGTTTGAAAACCCATTATGGAATGTGACTATATTAGAAATTTTGTTTTTGAGTAATTTTCTTCACTCTTCTACATCCCTAATTTCCGTAAGTCTCCTTATATGCAGGAAAGCACTCTATCTGTTAAAAGCACAAATTGTATTTTGTGTTTCAGGGTCTATTGACATTCTGGGATGTAGCTGTGGACTTCTCCCAGGAGGAGTGGGAATGCCTGGACTCTGCTCAGAGGGCTTTGTACATCGATGTGATGTTGGAGAATTATAACAACCTGGTCTCTGTGGGTGAGAACGTTTTGCTTGTATAATTCCTAACTCAGGCTTTCTAGGTACTGATTTTATAGGTTATGAACTCTCTGTTAGGCTGTCTTGTAAACAATAGCAGGCTAGTAGCTTGGTATGTTTTTTCTATCTATTCTCCAATTTGTAGGTATCCTGTACCCTTCATTTAGGGCCTATGATACATTCAGGAACTCATATCTTAAAACTCCATGTCTGTCATTGCTGTTGACATTGTTTCAGTTGTGAGAAAAACTCAAGATGTGCAAACTGAAAATTCTCCCTAATTATGCTGAAGATTCTGACAGGAAGTAGCAATTGGGAAGTCATTCCTGTATATTCCTCTACTTTGTGTTCTCTTCATGTACTGAGCTCAGTTCAGTACTGTGCTATTAGACATCTGTATTCTTCCAAAAATTCTAGCATGTATCATAGGCTCGCTCACAGAACACATGGATTATTGTATTCAAAGTCAGCTATCTGGAACAAAGGAGATTGCCCTGGAATGTGGAGAAGAGAGAGTAGCCACAACCAGGGTGAGTTAGTGAATGAGCAGAACAACAGTGATGGCTTCAAGTGAAAGAGAAAGGAAGAGATGAGAATGCTTTTGCGATATTCAATTCCACTTGAATGGATTCCTGATAATTGAACTTAGTGTAGTGTCCTGGCCCAGGGATGCCCCCTTCCTGCTATCATTGTTTGAAGATGTGACTTATTGCACCTGGATTATGGTGACTTAATACTAGTACAAAATGCAGTTGTATTTGACTATGCTGATAACAGTTTGGAATAATTTTACAAAACTCAAGACTAACGTGAGTCCATGAAGTAGGACTATTCTGCAATTGCCTTCCTTGCATGTATGTCAATGGTGGGTAGAAATAAACACTAGTTTCCCATGATAGCCCTGCCTCAAATGGTCTAGAGCAACAGTGGTTCTCAACCTTGGTAATATTACAACCCTTTAATAGAGTCCCTCATGTTTTGGTGACTCCAATCATAAAATTATTGTTGCAAATTCTTGACTGTAACTTTGCTACTAAGCAATGCCTCAGTTCCTAAGGCTATCAGAAATAATGTATTTTTAGGTAGTCATAACCCACAGGTTGAAAACTGCTTATTTAGAGCCTCTGTTGTCTGGCAGAATACTTGCTTTGCATCCCTTACTTTTGAAGAATCAAATGTACTTTTTGGGAAAAAAAAAAGTAAACCCTTTGATGCATTTCAAAAAGCCTTTAATCTTTAAGGGAATTGAGTATTCTGAACTATAATCTTCATTGCTGTACATTAGTAAGTAAACACTGTGAACCTGGGATTAGATTGAACTCTTCTTCATCAATATTTGAAAAAAAAATGTTTAAAAATAAGAGACATATATTCTAAATATAATCAGTCAGTAACCTCTATCCCTAAGCTAATAACTGATTCCTCAATTATCTGCTTCAACTTCCTTGAAGGCTATCACTCTGTTTTTGTAAGAATCTATAAATTTTAGTGAAAGAAATAAATTGACTACTGGGAGCTCTAGTCTAAATAGTTGCTGATTGACTTAACAGAGAATTTAGGGAGAACAGTCATTTGTCAAATGTTAATCTTGGAACAAGCCCTGTTAATCTGAACTGTACTTATTTTCAGAGAACTATTGCATATGTAATCCTGTCCATCACCATGTGAATAATGAAAAGAAGTCTTGTCAGTGTACTGAGCTTGGCAAAATGCTTCATGACCACTGCAAATATGCACTTTATAGAACAAGTGAAACTACAGAAAATTCTAATAACTACAGATGCAATAATCACAGGGATGCCTCTATTGACTCATCAAACCCAGACAGACATGAAAGCATGCACAATGGAGAAGAACTTTCCAAATCTAAAGACTGTGAGAAATCTTTAAATTTGTGTTCCAACCTTACTCAAGATCAGAGACTGGACACTGCAAAGAAAGAGCACAGGCAGGGAGAATATAATGACAATTTTGACTGTACATTCAGTCATTTGCAACAAAAATTCTACATTGGAGAGAAACCACACCATTGTGGAAACTGTGGGAAATACTTCAGTACTGCTTCAAGCCTCACTGAACATCAGAGAATTCATACTGGAGAAAAGCCTTACAAATGCAAGGAATGTGACAAATGCTTTACTGTGAAGTCAACTCTTACAAAGCATCAGAGAGTTCATACTGGAGAGAAACCGTACATGTGCAACATTTGTGACAAATCCTTTACTCAGTACTCAAGCCTTAAAACACATCAAAGACTCCATACTGGAGAGAAGCCTTACAAATGCAAGGACTGCAACAGATCCTTTACTCACTATTCATCATTTACAAGACATCAGAAAACTCATTCTCTAGAAGAATTGTACAAATGCAAAGAATGTGGTAAATCCTTTCTTGAATTATCACATCTTAAAAGGCATTACAAAATCCATACTGGTGAGAAGCCTTACAAATGTGAGGTATGTGACAAATCCTTTACTATGTCCTCAAATCTTAGAAATCACCAGAAAATTCATACTAGAGAGAAACTTTACAAATGTAGGCAATGTGACAAATCCTTTACCCAGGACTCATATCTTAGAATACATCAGAGAATTCATACTGGAGAGAGACCTTACAGATGTACGGAATGTGACAGATCATTTACTGAGTGTTCAACTCTTAAACAACATCAGAAAATTCATACTGGAGAGAAACCTTACAAATGTATGGAATGTAACAAGTCCTTCACCCGTAACTCACATCTTAGAACACATCAGAAACTTCATACTGGAGAAAGACTTTGCAAATGCAAAGAATGTGACATGTCCTTTATCCAGATTTTGAATCTTAGAAGACATCAGAAAATTCATACTGGTGAGAAAAATATCATTGCAAATAATATGATGTAGATTTATCTCGAATTCTTGTTTAGAAAACACAACAATAGAAACAAATATAAGAAACTTGTGAATGCCTTAAATCTTAAAAAATTTCACAGGGTTTATATGAAAATAAAATTCTGCAAAAGTGGGAAAAGTTTGTTGTTTTGCTTTTTGTGTGTGTGTGTGTGTGTGTGTGTGTGTGTGTGTGTGTGTGTATGCTTGCACTTTATGTAAGTATTTCTGTGTACTACCTTAACGCCTGGTGCTTGGAGAAGCCAGAAATAGGCATCTGATTTCCCTAAAGGTAGACTGACAAAAAATTGTGAGCTGGTATGTATAACTGGAAGCTTTTCTATGTCCCATCCTGCCCTACAGCAGCTTATAAAATAATCACTCAGAGGCTTAATATTAATTACAAACTGTTTGGTCTATGGCTCAGGCTTATTGCTAGCTAGCTATTACATCTTAAATTAACCCATTTCTATTCATCTATGTATCGCCACATGTCTTGTGTCTTTACCTGTGCGCTAATACATCTTGCTCCCCTAGCGGCTCACAGCATCCCTCCTGACTCTGCCTTTCTTTTCCCTGTATCTTTGCTTGGATTTCCAGCCTGGCTATAATCTGTCTTGCCATAGGCCAAAGCAGCTTCTTAACCAGTGGTAGTAACACATATTCACAGCATATAGAAAGACAATCCCACAGCATGTATGTGTGTTTGGAATTGAACCCAGGTCCTCTGGAAGAGTAGTCAGTGCTCTTAACCACTAAGCCATATATCCAGCTCCTTGGAAAAGCTGTAATAAAAAAAATTCTCGTGTTCAACATCTAATAATTTATAATAATGTGGGTGTAGTGGTCCAAACCTTTAATCCCAGCACTCAGAAGGCAAAGCCAGGAAGATCTGAGTCAGAGGCCATCCTGGTCTAACTAGTGAGCTCCCGGACAGCCGGGATTACATTGTAGTTGGAACTTTTTCCAGTCCTGCCCAACCCTGTAGTCCTGAAGCCACTTATAAAATAATTACTCAGAAGCTTATATTAATTATAACTATTCAGCCATTAGCTCAGGCTTATTACTGACTAGCTCTTACACTTAAATTAACCCATAATTCTTATCTATGCTTAGCCACATGGCTTGGTATCTTTTCTCAGTTCTACCTTGTCAACTTGCTTACTCTGCATCTGGCTGGTGACTCCTGACTCCGCCCTCCCTCTTCCCAGCATTCTTTTAGTCTGCTCTCCCTGCCTATACTTCCTGCCTGGCTACTGGCCAATCAGCATTTTATTAAACCAGCGTACATTATTCCATAGCACTACATAAACACTGTCTAAACAACAAAAAGATCATAATGAGGACAAAATGTAGTAACATAAAAAATGTGATGAAGCCCTTTAATTTTGTTGTACATCACACAATTAATAGTTCTGAGAACCATATAAAGGTATACCATATATAATCCCCATGTGGCTGTTCATTAGAAATTCCATCCCTGAAATGCAGTCAAGTTGATAAATCCTTTCCCCAGTGCTGAAATTGCCCACATAAAAAGAAATTTACCATGAAAGAAAATGCTCTCATAAAATCTCATCTTTTGTTGACCTTCAGAAACTTCCTACTAGAGTCAAACCTTACTGTTGTGGAATATTTTCCAGAGAAGGCTGCTGGAACATTGGTTTAAACCAATAGGAAGTCTTTATTAGTGGCCAATGACTACACTGGGCATTTGACATCCTAGTGTAGCACCTAGCTTTTCTCAGGGTGAACTTTTAAGCACAAAAACTGTTCTTGATTGACATACTTCATTTAACAAGAACAGTTAGCCAGAAGCAGAACTACAGAAGCTAAAAGGCAAGGTTGGTATAATTTTGAGACTTTTGAAGAACTATAAGGACTTTAATGGATTGGGTCTTTGTTTTAGTTTCTGGCAGGTGGTGGTATCTATGTGCTGAGTTTTACAACCTGAATGGCTCTTCCACCATGGAGTCAGTTGTGTTAAGGTCTGGGGGCCTACTAAGTACAGGGTGCTGGTACTAATAGCAAGAAGGTGAGAAACTGTAAAGAGATAGGCTGTGAATGTGATAACATGGGCATTCTTATATACAGCTCACAAAATCCCAAAGGCTAAAGTTGTGGTGCATGTCACTAATCCCAGAACTCTGGAGGCAAAGGTAGACTGAACTCTGAATTTGAGGCCAGCCTGGTCTATGTAGAGAAACCCCGTCTCAATAAACAACAACAAAGAAATCCACAAGGACATACAGAAATTGAAGGGCTAAAGAAAAATGGGGAAATATTCACTCTACTCTGAAACAAAATAGCTGCCTTTTATAGCTATTGGACCCTATTGGAGTGAAAGGAAACTCATGGGACCACCCCCCACCTCAGCCATGATGATATAGTAATTGTCACAGTCTTACACAGTTGCCTGCTCTTGGTACTTTTTGAACAGTTTTGAGTCTCTGCATTACCCACTACCTACTGCAAAGGAGGCTTCTTTCACTAAGGTTAAGAGTAGTGCAAATTGATAATTATAGATGAATATTTAATTGGTAGATTAACAATATGATCATTAACAAAACATCAATATACTCTCCAAGCCATGTTTTTTCTTCTTTTTGTATTTACTCATTAAGAAATTTTTTATTCATTGTACATACCAACTACAGATCCTATTCTCATCACTCCTCCCACTCCCCCCAGCCCACCCCCCATCCTCTTCTCTGAAAACATATGGCCTTCCATGAGGAGTCAACAAAGCCTGGTACATTCAGTCGAGACAGGTCCAAGCCCCTCCCTCTGCATCAAGGCTGTGCAAGGGGCCCCACCATAGGTAATGGGCTCCAAAAAGACAGTCCATTCACCAGGGATAGATCCTATTCCCACTTCCAGGGGCCCCTTAAATAGACCAAGCTATACAACTGTCTCACTTCTACTGAGGGTCTAGTTCCAGTTCCATGGAGGCTCCACAGTTGTTGGTCTAAAGTTCATGCATTCCCACTAGCTTGGTTCAGTTGTATCTGTAAGTTTCCCCATCATGGTCTTGATGAGCTCCCCTCTACAGAGCAAGCCTCAAATTCAATCAAGGAATTGGTTGGTTATGCCCATAAGCAGTAGTGCCAGTATTGCACCAGTGCACACATCCTGCTTGAAGGTTGGTATTGTCAGATGCAGGGTCCAGAGAGGTTAGACCATTGACAGCTTTTCTCTGCCAGCAGCCCTCACAGGACCTTGCAGTGTTACAAAAGCTTGCCAGCAGGGAGAGTTCCCTAATAAATTTAAGATTGCTATCTATCATGCAACTAAATTATTTGGTGTCTTCAGCAACAAAATGGTCAAGGAAGAGCACTGGCAATGACATGCTTTGTTTGAGGCACCTCTGGGCAGATAGCCAGTAATTGATACAGAGAGTTACATTTAATAGCCCTGGTTTCTGGGAGCAGCATTATTTACCTGTGTAGGGTACTGTGGGAGCCCATTTTTGGGTTCCTCATGGCTTTACCCAGCAGGTCCGCAGAGAGGATGATTAGGACCACAGGCCTGAGTGCAGGTGTCTGAGATGGTCTGCACTTGGCTGTGCT
>CM010903.1:2685979-2698661 GCA_003704135.2 Peromyscus polionotus subgriseus
AAGATAAAAGAACAGTTAGCAAGAAGCCTGCCACGGCCATACAGTTTATAAGTGATATAAGCGTCTGAGTGATTATTTTATAAGTGGATTGTGGCTTGGGGAACCTGGAGAGAAGCCCTCTAGCAACACATGTCTCCATTAATTTTAAGGTAGAATTTTTTCTTTGTGCAACAATATTGATTACTGTGATTTTTCTCTTCAAGCTTAAATGTTATTCCATGCTCTCCTGGATTTGGGATCATTGTCTGGACACCTGGTCATATTCTATTGCTTTGGTCTTTTCATGTGGTTTAATATTGTTCTCTAACAACTTTCAGTATTAATTTTTGCACTTTCTTTTTGACCCCTTAATATTGAAAGGTCAGCAAGCCATCTATTCATTGTTCCGGAAAGAGAAACTCAAAGAGCAGAAACAGAAAGAAATGGTTGACTCTGCAGTTAATCTGTCCCAGGTCAGTGGTCATGTCCCCCCTTTTTTGTAGAAATGTTATAGTTTGAAACATTGGAAGCCTTTAAATTTCTGCTTCTAATTACTTTTTTTAACCTTATTATGAAAAATGTTGCTAACAAGCAAAAATCACATGCTGAAATTAACCAGATCCAAAGACTGTACAACTCAACGTACTTTTAGAGTGCAATTAGAGTAGTCATTGGGAACAAGCTCTGGAGCCTCACATTTGATTTTATAGTTTCAATATCCAGTATATTTTGATGTACTTATTTACCCTCAAGAACCAAAAAACATGTGATATAATTAGAACTAGAAAAGCAGTTAGCTTTTTCATAAATGTTGTTCATTACCTGCATTCCATCCGACCTCCAACCCCTGATATTTAAACCTTCTTGTTCTATTTTCTCCGTATTCTGCTGTGCCTGCACGTGCGTTGTTTCCATAAACATATATTAATGCTATATTCTCCATATGGGGAAAACTGTGGTATCTTTTCTCTGATACTATACGACTTCACTCAAAATCATACATATTATGAGCCCATCTATTTTCCTGCAAATTTTTTTTTTGTTTGTTTGTTTGTTTTGTTTTTCGAGACAGGGTTTCTCTGTGTAGCTTTGCGCCTTTCCTGGAGCTCACTTGGTAGCCCAGGCTGGCCTCGAACTCACAAAAAACCCCCCGCCCTCTGCCTCCCGAGTGCTGGGATTAAAGGCGTGCGCCACCAACGCCCGGCTTCCTGCAAATTTTTATTACACTTTTCTCTTCAGCTGACTAGTATTCCATTTGAAAAATACCAATTTATTTGTCTATTCATTAGGGATAGGCAATTAGGTTGATTTTAATTCTTTGCTAATGTGAATACAGCAGCATTAACCATGGGGTATAAATATCTCTATAGTGGGGTGCGGTATTTTCAGGGTATATGCCCAGGAGTCAAAGAGGTTGGTCTTACTTTAGTTCTATCTTTAATTTTTTAATAATCATCAGACTGATTCCCATTTGAGTATGTTAATTTGTACCACTACCACCCACACATACCAACAATGAATAAGGTTTCCTTTTGATGTGACTTAGGAGAAAACTGTCTTCTCTAAAAGAAAGGAAATCAACCAAAGGGTTACATTGTTCTTTACCTAGGTTCAGTGTGTTGTAAAGAAGGTACTATAATAGGAAAGAGATAGCATCTAAAGTCCTTCAGACTGTCTCACACAGGAAGGGGATAACATAGGAAGTTGCTCAGACTGGGTCACAGCTTCAGCCATGTCTGTTATTTCAAATTTAAAAAAAAATGTGGTATAGCTCAAGCTAACTGCTTTTCTTTGGCCCTTGTAATTTGCTTACCTGCTCTTTCTTGCCCAGCAACAATATTTATATAAAAGACTTATGTTTTCTGCAAATGGCACGCATTTCTTTCCCAAGTAGAAGTGCCATCAGATAATATACTCTTAAGGCTTTACAATCTGGTGTTCATTCTCTTATTGGGTTTGGGTTTGGGATTCAATCTATTAGTTTTGGGGGTCCCACCGAGATCCCTACACCTTGAGAAAAATGTACATGGCTCTAGGGCCTTTTGACTTTCTGGAGGCCAGTTGGTCAAGAAGAGCTCTGTAGAGAGATCCCTCTGCCCTGGTCCTCCAAACCCCTAAAAGGCATTAGTTTCAGATTCTGGGGTGCACCATCAGGATCTGAGCAGCAGGCTGGGCATGGCTATATGCTGCCTGGTCAGGGTTCCTCAGAGATGTCCAGGTAACCTTTGGTCTGTTGTTGTCTTTTGTGAGCTCATCTGTCTTTTAACTGTCCTTTGCAATTTCACTTTGGTTTTGATGTTATGTTCCTCTATCTCAAATGTGGGACAGAAGCAGAGCTCTTGTCTGACTCTATTAGAATATGTGTTAGTAAACTTTTCTACCTTTAGGGCCAGAACCAAGAATTTTGGTTTTCATCCAAAAGGGCCATGCTTGTGAACACTCTGAAGTGGAATGGCCTAGTTTGGGTATAAATTGACCTCCACAAGGATCCATTGATTTGACTCTGGGTTATAAACTCAGTGCCTATTACTTAAAGAGTCCTCCTGATCAGATACCTTATCTTGTAACTGGGCTGATCTCTTAAAAACTCTCCTTTCATGGCTGAAAAAGTGCCAAACCTCATATTCTATTCTCCCCATGAATCAGGGCCCTGACCACCCATCCTCAAGAGGATTGAGGAATATGAAAATGTTTTTATTCCTCCCATTTATTCTTCTCAACCTCAAGAGGACCTTGCACTTTTGTTGCCTGGGGCTCCTCCACCTCAACTTTCCTCCCAGTCTGGTTGTTCTTACTGCCCTCAGGGTTTCCTTACTCTCCTTTCCTTCCTCCCCTTGGAAGAGGCAATGCCAGCTGCATAGCCCTGGGCTACTGAAGAGGAAGCACCCCATAAACCTCAAAGGTTTATGTTCCTTTTCTACCACCTACCTTTATAATTGAAAACAACAGAACCCTTCTTTCTCTGAGGACCCTCTCTTTATAAATACAATCTTTACTACTCACAGTCCCACCTGGGAAGATTGCCAACACCTCTTGCATGTCTTTTTATTTCTGAGGAGGCATGTTGGATCCAGATTGAGGCTCACAAATATGTTCTGGGACAGGATGGATTGCCTGATGCCAACATTACTGAGGTCTAACTTAAGTCTATTGGAAACTTCATTGTATATATCACCCTCAAAGTTCAGGATAGATAGAGAGGATGAATGAAACCTTAAAAGACATTCTTACCAAACTGATTGTGGAGACAGGTGATACCTGGGTAAGTCTCCTCCCCTTTTCCCTCTTAAGTGCTCACTGCACCCCTTATGTACTCCCTTTGAGATTTCGTTTGGAAGGCTTCCCCACATTATTCCAAAGCTAGAATCAGAACACCTGGAAAGAGTCACTAACCAAGAACTTCTTAAATCCTTGCAGGCACTCCAGGCAGTCTTGCCCAACATCGGTGAGACTGTCAGAGAGGACCAGCTACCCTGCCAGGAGAGACACCCACCAGATGAGCCAGAGATACAACCTATTGACTGGGTTTGGGTCAAGAAATATATGGCCCAGCAGCTAGGAGGAAAGTGTACTGGACTGTTCCAGGTGATCTTGGCCACACCAACTGCTGTTAAAGTAGCTGACAAGCCTTACTGGATTCAGCAGAATCATCTACAGCTGACAAAACCTGAACATGTGCCCAAGGAATGGGTGGTAAGGTCCCTGGGACCTACCAAGGTACAATTAACTATTCAGGGAAAAAGACCCATAATGCTTGTCTTTCTCCTGCTGATGTTTTCCCCCCACTTAGGTGCTCATATGCCAATGTATTATGACTGGAGACTCACCCAAATATCTGATGGCAAGATTTTAGCCAGTGCCATCTCCCCTTACCTGACTCTGTCTCTGACTATAAATCTCTGTGACCTAGTAGAAGATTATGCACACACCAGAGGGTTGCAACACTTGGCTAATTATGAAAAATTAAAGAGGTATGCTAGTTTACCCTTGTTCCTCAGATAGAACACCCCCTTATGAGGTGGATGGTATGACATTGTGTGGGGATGGTGATATGAGACACTGGCTTCCTGGGTTAAACCCAAAGATGAAGACTATTACTTACAATAATGCATACCGTCATCTTCAGGAAAAAGTGTCTTGACAGTTATTGTCGACCAAAGATAGGAGTCAGGGTAAACATGGGGCCTCTGGCTATATGTTTTAGGACCGGACCCTGACACTGAGTTTACTCTTCAGTGCTCTCAGCCCAAGCAACCAAAATTTTCAGTGGTCACAAGTAAGGTTATCAGGCCAATAATCCATCTTGGGTGCCCTCACCCAGCAGAGGACTGGCCACCTCCCACTGTGCCAACCTACCTGTTAAGATGTCCCCTAAAGAAAGCTACATCTTAAGATTCTTGACAGAACCTTCAAGTTCCTAAGTTCCTAACCCTAATGCTACTGCTGACTGCTAGCTTTGCATTAAGCCTCGGCCCCCATACTATGTTAGGCATAGCCACACTTTCTTCTCAGGGAAACCAGCCTTCTGATATCAGAAAAATCACTGTTGATGAGCTGAAACCCCAACAGTGCCCATGGGCCAAAGGGTCTCCCTCTTTAATACAAGGAGAACTCAAAGGAAAAAGTACCTGTTTTCATTCAGAATATTATAGCCCCAACAGCTCGGCATATGGGAGATTTTATAATTCGAGCATCCCAGTTTCTAGTTCAGATACAGGACATATGTTTAACTTCATGGTCCCTTCCCATGGGTTCTGGTTTGCATGTACAACAGGGTTGAAACCATGTATCAACCTAGTCATCCTTGTGGACTTACTGCCCCAGGTCTACTACTTCTTAGGAGAGGGAGGTCTAGACCATATCTTCTTCAGAGGGAAATACCCAAGAGCCCTACCAGCTATTCTTATCTCAGCCTTAGTGGGGTTGAGATAGCTAAATTGACAGCCCTGGGAACTGCAGCTCTTAGAAAGGAAAACCAAAATTATAAGGAGCTAGGGAGACTGATAGACCGAGATATGTCCAGACTGGAAAAGTCTGTCTCTCATGTGACTGACTACCTTGATTCCCTAGCACGGGTGCTTCTCCAAAACAGGACAGGCCTGGATTTATTATGCCTCCAGCAGGGAGGCTTATGTATGGCTTCAGGGAAACAATGTTGTTGATATGCTAATCATTCTGGTGTAAAGACAGCCTTACTCTGTTCAAACAAAGAAAAACACAGAGGGAAGAAGCAAGACAGGCTTCCTATAGCTGGTTTGAATCCCATTTCTCCGGGTCCCCATGGCTAACAACACTGGTTACAGCAGTTGCAGGTCCCCTTTTACTGTTACTACTTGCTCTAAACTTTGGCCCATGTATTCTCAACGATCTTGCCAGCCTCAAGAAACAGAGAATAAATACTGTTAAAATTAACGGTTCTTAAAGCCCAATATGAAACTTTAAGTGAAGAGTCAAGCATTTGAATACTTCGAGGAGAGTGAAGATTGATGTGACATAGGAGAAAAATGTCTTCTCTAAAAGTAAGGAAATCAACTCAAGGGTTAAATTGTTCTTTACCTAGGTTCAATGTATTTAAAGAGGGTGCTCTCACAGGACAGATACAGTATCTAAAGTCCTTCAGACTGGCTCACACAAGAAGGGGATAACATATGAAGTTGCTCAAACTGGGTCACAGCTGGAACCATGTCTGTTATTTAAAATTTTAAACAGTTTTGTGGTATAGCTCAAACTACCTGCTTTTCTTTGGCCCTTGTTATCTGCCTCCTTGCTCTTGCTTGCTCAGCAACAAAATTTATATAAAAGACGGATGTTCTCTGCAGATGGAGTGCATTTCTCTCCAGAGCAGAAGTGTCACTTTCCTGAGGCTTTACCATCTGGTATTCATTCTCTCATTGGGTTTGGGCTTGGTATTCAGTTCATTGACACTTTCCTCATCTTCTCTAACACTTTTTGTTAGATTAGTTGATGACAGTTGTTCTGCCTGGAGTGAAGCAGTACTTCAAAGTAATTTTTGTTCTCATTTCTCTGTTGGCAGTGTAGGGTTCCTGGGGTCATTTGTGTTTCTGTCTTTGAAAAGTGTCTATTCAGTTCGTTTTCCCATTGTTGATTGGCAGTTTCATTTTCATGTTATTTAATTTCTCTAATTCTTGGTAAATTCTGTATATGAGCCCCTATCCAAAGTGTTGCTGGTAGAGTCTCTCCCATTCTGAGGAATGTCTATGTGCTCTGCTGACTGTTTCTTTTGCTAAACAGAAACTCTTTATTTTCATGTAGTCCCATCTGTTAATCTCGGGTTAGTTCCTGCGCTGTTGGTGTTCTTTCTATTCAGAAAAGTCTTGTCCCTCCAAGTATACTGATTGGTATTCACTGTGTTCGAGATTTCTGTGTGTCTGGTTTGTTTTTGTTTTTTTAAAGATTTATTTGTTTGTTATACATACAGTATTCTACCTGCATGTGTCCCTGCAGGCCAGAAGAGGGCACCAGACGGTTGTGAGCCACCATGTGGTTGCTGGCAGTTAAAGTCAGAACCCCTGGAAGAGCAGCCAGGGCTCTTAACCACTGAGCCATCTCTCCAGCCCCTGCATCTCGTTTAAAATTAGGTTTTTGAATGGATTTTTGTACAATGTGAAAGATTAAGAATCTAATTCATTTTCTTGCTGGATCTAGTTTTGCCAGCACCATTTGTTGAAAAGGCCATATTATTCTCTTGTATTTTTTCTTCTTTGTCAAATATTAAGTTGGATAGATTAATGGTTTTCTTCCTGGGTTCTCTATCATATTGTTATCCTTCTGTCTGTGTTTATTCCCATACTAGAGTGTCATTATGACTATAGCTATATAATAGAATACAGCTATACAATGGAATTCTACAATTCCATGTGTCTTGTAGCACTTATCTCTATTCTGCTCTCCATAGATTTGGGGGTTGGAGCGGGGGCAAATATCCCCACATACACTAATGACCTGTAATTTTAAAAATATTTCCACTGTGAGACTAGTGTGTCATCATGTTTTCACAGTTAGAAAACCCATTATAAAATGTGACTATATTAGAAATCATCTTTTTGGGTAATTGTCTTTGCTCATCTACCTCCCTGATTTCCTTAAGTCTCCTTATATGCAGGAAAGCACTCTATCTGGTAAAAACACAAATTGTACTTTGTGTTTCAGGGTCTGTTGACCTTCTGGGATGTAGCCGTGGACTTCTCCCAGGAGGAGTGGGAATGCCTGGACTCTGCTCAGAGGACTTTGTACATTGATGTGATGTTGGAAAATTACAGCAACCTGGTCTATGTGGGTGAGTACACTTTGCTTGCAGAATTCCTAACTCAGGCTTTCTATGTACTGGTTTTATAGGTTATGAACTCTGTGTTATGCGGTCTTGGAAACAGCAGACTAGGGAATGCTTGGTAGTACCAAAGAACTTTTTCTTGGTATTTGTTTTTTTCTATCTATTCAGGTGTCATATACCCTTCATTTAGGGTCCATGATGTATTCAGAAACTCAGTGTCATATAATATTTCCACTCATATCTTAAAGCTGCATGTCTGTCATTGTACTTGACATTGTTTTAGTTGTAAGAAAAATTCAAGATATGCACATTGAAAATTCTCCCTAAATATGCTGAAGATTCTGACAGGAAATAGCAATAGGAAATTATTCCTAGATTCCTTTACTTTGTGATCTCTTCATGTACTAAGCACACTACTGTGTTAGATGTTTGTATTATTTCTAAAAATTCTAGCATTCATCTTGGGCAGCTTCATAGAATACATGGGTAATTGTATGCAGAGTAGACCTGGTCAGCTATTTGGGGCAAATGAGATTGTTCTAGAACATGGAGAGGAGAGAGTACCCATGGAACAACAGTGATATCTTCAAGTGAAACAGTAAGAAAGAGCTGAGAATGCTTTTGCTATACTCAATTCCACTTGAAAGGATTTCTGATAATTGAACTTAGTATAGTATCCTAGCTCAGGGATGCCTCCTTCCTATTGTAATTGTTGGAACATGTGTCTTATTGCACCTGGATTATGGTGACTTAATACTAGTACAAAATGCAATTGTATTTGACTATGTTGATATCAGATTGGAATTGTTTTACAAAACTCTAATTCTAACAGGAGTAAATGAAGTAGTATTATTCTGTAATTGCCTCCTTGCATGTATGCTGATGGTAGATAGAAATAAGCACTAGCTTCCCATGATAGCACTGCTTCAAATGGTCTAGAGCAGCAGTTCTCTACCTTGGTGATGTTACAACCCTTTAATAGAGTTCCTCATGTTTTGGTGACTCCCAACCATAAAATTATTTTTGTTGCTAATTCTTGACTGTAACTTTGTTACTAAACAATGCTTCAGTTCCTAAGACCATTGGAAATAATGTATTTTCAGATAGTCATGACCCACAGGTTCAGAACCTTTGATTTTGAGCCTCTGATGTCTGGCAAAATACTTGCTTTGTATCTTTTACTTTTGAAAAATCTAATGTATTATTTAGGAAAAAATATATATAAACCCTTTGATGCCTTTCAATAAGCCCTTAATCTTAAAAGGAATTGGGTATTCTGAACTATAATCTTCATTGCTGTACATTAGTAAGTAAACACCGTGAACCTGGGATTGGATTAAACTCTTCTTCATCAATATTTGAGAAAAAAATATTTGAAAGCAGAGATATATACTCTACATTTAAACAGTCAGTAACCTCCATCCCCAAGCTAATTACTGATTCCTCTATTATCGGCTTCAATTTCCTTGAAGGCTATCACTGTTTTTTTTTGTTGTTGTTGGTGGTGGTGGTGGTAGTGGTGGTGGTGTTTTTGTTTTTTCTGAGAGTCCATAAATTAGAGTGAAAAAAAAAAAAAAGTGAACTCCTGGGACTTCTATTCTAAATAGTTGCTGGTTGACTTACCTTAAGAGAGAATTTAGGGAGACAGTCATTTAGCAAATGTTTAATCTTGGTACAAGCCCTATTAACCTGAACTGTACTCATTTTCAGAGAACTACTGCATATGTGACCCTGTCCATCAACATGTGAATAATGAAAAGGAGTCTTGTCAGTGTAATGAGCTTGGCAAAGTGCTTCATGACCCCTCCACATGTGCACTTTATAGAACAAGTGAAACTACAGAAAATTCTAATAACTACAGATGCAATAATCACAGGGATGCCTCCATTGACTTAATAAACCCAGACAGACATGGTAGCATGCAAACTGGAAAAGAGTCTTACAAATCTAAAGACCATGAGAAATCTTTAAATTTGTGTTCCAACCTTACTCAAGATCAGAGACTCTACACTGCAAAGAAAGAGCAAAAGCAGGGAGAATATAATGACTATTTTGACTCTACATACAGTTGTTTGCAACAAAAATTCTACATTGGAGAGAAACCACACCAATGTGGGAAATGTGGGAAATACTTCAGTACTGCCTTAAGCCTCACTGTACATCAAAGAATTCATACTGGAGAGAAGCCTTACAAATGTAAGGAATGTGACAAATGCTTCACTGTAAAGTCAACTCTTACAAAGCACCAGAGAATTCATACTGGAAAGAAACCCTACAAGTGCACCGTTTGTGACAAATCCTTTACACAGTCCTCAAGTCTGAAAACACATCAAAGACTTCATACTGGGGAGAAACCGTACAAATGCAGAGAATGTGGAAAGTCCTTTCATCAGTCCTCAGCACTTAAAAGCCATCAGAACATGCATACAGGAGAGAAGCCTTACAAATGTAAGGAATGTGACAAATCCTTTTCTCACTATTCTAACTTCAGGAGACATCAGAAAATCCATACTGCTGAGAAACATTATAGGTGTCAAGAATGTGGCAAAGTCTTTCATTGGCTTTCACACTTAAGAAGACATTACAGACTCCATACTGGAGAGAAGCCTTACAAATGCAATGAGTGTGACAGTTCTTTTATTCACTATTCATCATTTAGAAGACATCAGAAAACTCATTCTCTAGAGGAATTGTATGAATGCAAAGAATGTGGTAAATCCTTTCTTGACTTATCACATCTTAAAAGGCATTACAGAATCCATACTGGTGAGAAGCCTTATAAATGTGAGGTATGTGGTAAATCCTTTACATTGAACTCAACTCTTCGACGGCATCATAAAATCCATACTGGGGAGAAACCTTACAAATGTGAGATATGTGACAAATCCTTTTCTGTGACCTCAAATCTGAGAACTCATCAGAAAATTCATACTGGAGAGAAACTTTACAAATGTATGAAGTGTGACAAGTCCTTTACCCAGGACTCATATCTTAGAATACATCAGAGAATTCATACTGGAGAGAGACCTTACAGATGCAGAGAATGTGAAAAGTCATTTCTTCAGTTGTCAGCACTTAAACGCCATCAGAAAATGCATTCTGGAGAGAAACCTTACAAATGTATGCAATGTGACAAATCCTTTACCCAGGACTCGCATCTTAGAACACATCAGAGAATTCATACCGGAGAGAGACCTTACACATGTAGAGAGTGTGACAAATCTTTTACTGAGTGCTCTACTCTTAGACAACATCAGAAAATTCATACTGGAGAGAGACCTTACAAATGTATAGAATGTGACAAATCATTTCCCCGTAACTCACATCTTAGAATACATCAGAAAATTCATACTGGATAGAGAACTTACAAGTGCAAATAATGTGACCTGTCCTTTATTCAGATTTTGAAACTTAGAAAACATCAGAAAATTAAAACTGGAGAAAAAAATACCATTGCAAATGATGTGACATAGCTTTATCTGGAATTGTCTACTCAGACACAATAATAGAAACACAAAGATGCAAAACTTGTGAATGTCTTTAATGAAGGTATAAATCTTAAAAGAATTCACAGGGTTTATAAGAAAATAAAATTCTGCAGGAAAAGGTTTTTTGTTTGTTTTGGTGTATGGTTACATTATATGTAAGTATTTCTGTGCACTACATGTATTTCTGGTACCTGGAGAGGCCAGAAGAGGTCATCAAATCCCCTAAAGCTGGATTAACAAAAAATTATGAGCTGGTATGTGTGTTTGGAATTGAACCCAGTCTTCTAGAAGAGTAGCCAGTGCACCTAACTAAGCCATATCTCCAGCCCTCAGAAAAGCTGTAATAAAAAATTTATCTTGTTCAAAATCTAAAAACTCATAATAATGGTGGGTATGGTAGTGAGAACCTTTAATCCCAGCCCTCAGGAAGCAAACTCAGGAAGATCTCTGTGAGTCAGGCCATCCTGGTCTACAGAGTGAGTTTCCAGACAGCCGGGACTACATAAACACTGTTTAAACAACAACAACAACAAAAAAAATGTAATGAGGACAAAATGTTGTAACATAAAAAATGTGATGAAGCCCTTTAAATTTGTTGTACATTGAAAAATTCATAGTTCTGAGAAACCATATAAGGTTATACCCTGTGCAATCCCCATGTGTGAAATTCAATTTGATAAATCCTTTCTCTAGTGCTGAAATTGCCCACATAAAAGCAAATTCACCATGAAAGAAAACACAAGAAAATGCTCTCATAAAGTCTCAACTGTTGTTGACTTTCAAAATCTTCCTACAGGAGTCAAACCTTACTGTTGTAGGTGTTTTCAAGAGGAGACTGCTCAGAGATGGGTTTTAGCCAATAGGAAGTCTACCAGTGATTACACTGGGTGTTGGAGATCCCAGTATAGCACCTAGCCTTTTAAGCACAAAAAACATTTTCTGGGTTGACACACTTGATTTAACAATAACAGTTAGCCAGAAGCAGAGCTATAGAAGCTAAAAGGCAAGATTAGTATAATTTTGAGACTTTTGCAGAACTATAAGGACTTTGATGGATTAGGTCTTTGTTTTAGTTTTTGGCAGGTGATGGTGTCTATGTGCTGAGTTTTACATCCTGAATGGCTCTTCCAACATGGAATCAGTTGTGTTAAGGTCTAGGGGCCTACTAAGGTTGGGACCCTGTTACTCTTACTAATAGCAAGAAAGTGAGAAACTGTAAAGAGACAGGCTGTGAATGTGATAACTGGGCATGCTTATATATAGCTTACAAAACCCCAATGGCTCAGGTTGTGGTGCATGTCTTAAATCTCAGGACTCTGGAAGCAAAGGCAGACTGATCTCTATGAGGTTGAGGCCACCCCGTCTCAATAAATAAAACTACAAAGACACCCACCCCAAAGGGCATACAGAAATTCATTTTGAAGTACTAAAGAAAATGGCTAAGTATTCACTCTGGTCAAACAATATAGCTGCCTTTAACAGCTATGTTGTTTGATCAGAGTGGACTGAAAGGAGACTCATGGGATACCCCCCACCCTTGGCCATGAACAGTAAGAACAGTTGCCTGTTCTTACTACTTTCTAAACAGTTAGGAGTCTTTTTACCAAATGAAAAGGAGGCTTCTTTCACCAAGGTTGAGAGTAGTATAAATTAGCAAGTATAAACATGAATATTTAGATGGCAGATTGACAACCATGATCATTAACAAAACATCAGTCGTTCTGCCCTTGGCCTATACTCCCCAAGCTATACTTTTTTTTTTTTTTTTTTTTGCTTTGTTTTTATAGTTCAAGGGACATGACCTCTATGGAGCAAGCCTCAAATTCAATCAAGGTTGAGAGTAGTATAAATTAGCAAGTATAAACATGAATATTTAGATGGCAGATTGACAACCATGATCATTAACAAAACATCAGTCGTTCTG
>CM010903.1:2719366-2732739 GCA_003704135.2 Peromyscus polionotus subgriseus
TACAAAAGTAATGGGAAAAGTTTTTTTCTTAATGTATATGGTTGCTTTGCCTCCAGGTACTTCTGTATGTATGCAAGTATTTCATGCCTGGTGCCTGTCAAGACCAGAAGAGGTCATTAGGTCCCCTGAAGCTGGATTAACAGAAAGTTGTGAGCGGTGCGTGTGTTGGGAATTGAACACAGGTCCTCTGGAATAGTATCCAGTGCTTTTAACCACTAAGCCATATCTTCAGCCTGTGGAAAATGCTGTAATAAGAGCATTTATCTTGTTCAGTGTGCAAAAAAAGCATAATAATGTCAGGCCAAGTGGTGCACATCTTTAATCCCAGCACTTAGAATGCAGAGGCAGGAAGATCTCTGTGTCAGAGGCCATCCTGGTCTACATAGTGAGTTCCAGGACAGCCAGGACTACATAAATATAATGAAGACAAAATGTAGTAAGATGAGAAATGTGACAGAGCCCTCTAATTTTGCTGTACATCACAAAATTCATAGTTCTGAGAAACAATATGAAATTATACTGTATATAATCCCTATGTGTTGCCGTTCATTGTAAATTCCACCCTTGAAATGCATTCAATTTAATAAATCCTTTACCTAGTTCTGAAATTGTAGACATAAAAAGAATTCATTATGAAAGAAACAAGAATATGCTCTAATAAAGTCTCATCTTTCGTTCACCTTCAAAATCTTAATACAAGAATCAAACCTTAAAAACAGCAGGAAGGTGAGAAACTATAAAGAGATTGGCTGTGACTGTGATTACATGAGCATGCTCACATACAGCTTAAAAAAAACTCCAAAGGCAAAGGGTGTGGTCTTACATGTCTTTAATCACAGCTCTGTGAAGGCAAAGGCAGGCTGAACTCTGAGTTCAAGGCCAGCCTGGTCTACATAGAGAAACTTTGTCTCAAAAACAACAAAAAAGAAATCTCCAAGAGCATACAGAAACTAATTTTGAAGTACTGAGGAGGAATGGGGAAGTATTCACTCAAAACTCTAAAATCATGTAGCTGCCCTTAACTGCCAGTAGACCTTCATGGCGTGAAAGGAGATGTGTGGGACCCTCCCTCAACCATGATGAAATCATAATTGTACCAAGCTAACACAGTTGTTTGTTCTCAAATTCTATTTATTTATTTATTTGTTTGTTTGTTTATTTTTGGCTTTTCAAGACAGGGTTTCTCTGTGTAGTTTTTGGTGCCTGTCATGGATCTCACCCTGTAGACCAGACTGGCCTCGAACTCACAGAGATTTGTCTGGCTCTACCTCCCCAGTGCTGGGATTAAAGGTGTGCACCACCACTGCCTGGCAGTCAATTTTTTTTTTTTTAAATATTACGAGTCTTTGCATTACCTACTATCAACTGCAAGAGGCTTCTTTCATTAAGGTTGAGAATAGTACAAATTGATAATTATAAACATGAATATTTAGATGGCAGATTAACAACATGATCATTAAGAAAACATCAATAGGTTCTGCACTTGGTCTTTACTCCCCAAGCCATGATTTTTTGATTGTTTTTATAGTACAAGGCGTAAATTCCCCTCTATGAAGCAATCATAAAATCCAAGACAGGTGTTTGTGCCCATAAGCAGTTGTACCAGTATTATGCCAGTGCACACATCCTGGCTTGATATAGGATGCAGGAGTAGAAAAGACCATTGACATCTTTTCTTTACAGTCCTGCAAAAGCTAGCCAGGAGGGAGAATTTCCTGGTAAATTCAAGATTTCTCTGTGTGTTACAACCAAAGAGTTTGGTGTCTTCAGCAACACCATGTACTTATGGTGACCAACAAAGCATTGGCAATGACCTGTTTTGTTTGGGGTGCCTTTAGGGCCTCCCTGACCAGTAAGTCCTAGGCAGATAACCAATACTTGGTACAGATAGTTCCATTTAATAGCCCTAGTGACTGGGAGCAGCATTATTCACCCATGTGGGAACCTCTGTTCAAAGTTTTAAAAATTATATTTCCTATTAACTTGTAAGACAGTGGGATTTCATGAGGCTTCTTCATACATCTTTACTTTTGGTTAGCCCACCCACTCTTCTTCTTCCTTCCTGCCTTATCTTATGTTTACAGTTAAACATCTAGCAAATATTATCCAATACTCCCCTCTTTTATAGTACGTGTTCTACTATCATCTTACTGTATTTTTTACTTGGGTTGCAAAATAATAGGTTCCCATGTAGCTTCTTCATGGACATCCCGTTTCAGTTGACATTTCAGCAGCACCCTCTTCACCACCACTACAGTACATATTTGAACCATTCTGCCCCCAATATTCTGCCTTCCAATTTTATTTCACCTATGTTCAATTACCTATCCTCTCTTCTTCCATCTCCTTCTAATGGTTCATCTCTAGCTTTCTGGCTTCTATGTGTACTCTTACTGAACAAAGGAAACTTAATGTTGAAACTAGGACTAACATGGGAGAAAACATGTGATGTTTAACATTTGAGATCTAGTTGGCATCACTCATTCTATTTGCCATTGCCTACATTTACATCCAGATTTCACACTTTCATTTTTATTTGCAACTAACACAGCTTTGTAGATATGTATGGCAATTCAGTTATCCATGTATCAGTTGATGGATAGCTGAGTTGATTCCATTAGTATGAGAAAAAAAAAAAGCAGCAGTGAGTATGTTGAGCAAATGATATCATCTTAGTGATAAGATGCCAAGTTCTTAGAGTTTATAGGCAGGAGTAGTTACTGTGTACCAATTTTCTCTGAGATGAAACCCCTCCATCTTGGAGAAAGCTCTTTAAAATGCAAGGATTTGAAAGAGATAAACTAATGGGATGCTATAACTGGAGGTGATACATTCAGTCCTACAGATAAGCTCCTTAAGCTCAGAAATAAAGGACTCAATACCTTCAGGAACTCACAGAAACTGGCAAAATCCACTCATGCCTTCCTGCCTCAAGCCCTCAAGTATATAAAATTGGTAAGGACTGCTGACATTGTCAGACAAAGTGAGCTGCACAGAAGATGCTCAGACCAGCCATGAAGCAGACACCAGTCAAGCTGCCTGGACCAGACAAGACAACACAAGCTGCCTGGAGGAGGTAGTGAGTGACTTGAAAGATACACTTCCAACCTCCCTTGAGCTGCCTACAAGCTGTGCAGAGATCCCCAGGTTTTCACCTCCATTAGCCATCACCCTCACAGGGTGATGCAGCTGTCATTCCTTTGTGCTTCTATAAGTAACCCCTTACCCAGACTTGTCACCCCAATAAAATTCACTGGTCCACTTAGCTTTTGAGATGATTCAGTGTTTAAGAGCACTGTCTGCTCATTCACAAGACTCACTTTGAATTCCAGGACCCTCACATGTGCACTCCATCTGTAACCTCAACTCCAGGGCATCCAGTACTCTCTTCTGGCCTCTACTGGCACCAGGAACACACAAGGTACAGAGATATACGTTCAGACAAAACACTCATTGGTTCACCAAATTAGACTTTATTGATTTCCCAACTTTGGCTTTCTTTGGCTCCTTTTCTGCCTTTAGTAGATGCTTGTCATTGTTTCCAGAAATTCTTTGTCATTGACACAGGAATAGTGTCACACATAAGTGTTGTAATGGGCTCACAGTAATTTTCTTATTTTCATTCATTCATTTGTTGTGTGGGACATCTAGACTGAATAGTGTTTGACTTCCTTCTCCACATTTTTGCCAACATTAGTTCTCATTTCTATTTATTATCATTGCTATTGTAGCATGGAAGCTAAAACCATTTCCTGGATAGGTATATAATTTTTCTTTGTTTTGGTCTTAGTTTGGATTTGTTGATATTGTTTGTTCCTTTATTTTAGTTTTGCTTTTTTTAAACATTTTTAATTTATTATGTAATTAGAACCTTCCCCTCACTTTCCTCCCACCAAATCCTCTCCTTTCAAATTTGTGGCTTCTTTTTCATTAATTTTTATTGTATTCATATATGTCTCTCTATATAAATATATATTCCTAAGTGAACTACTCATATAATGTTACTTTTCTGTATTTTTGTAAGGCTGACCATTTGGTATTGAATAACTAGTCAGTGTGCTCTTCCCCAAGGGAGACTTTCTCCTGCTACCACCGTTTCCCAGTTCTTTGTACGATTAAGGGCTGTTGGCTTTTCCCTCTCCACTTTGACATCTCCAGTGTGTTTGTCCTTGCTCAGTGCACTTTTAGGTTGTTAAGATTTTATAGATGTAACTTCTGGCATTGCTAGGTGTGATGGCTATTTTTGATTGTCAACTTGACTATGTCTGAAATGAACTACAATTCATAAGTGGGAGGCACACCTGTGAGATATTATTTTGCTTGGTTTGAAGTTGGTGAATCCACATTTTTCTGGACCTCTGAGGTAGGAAGACACACCTTTAGGTAGGAAGACAAATAAATGCCTTTGATCTGGATGTTGAGGTTGGAAGATTCACCTTTAATCTGGGTTCAACCTTCTGCTGGAAGCCTAAATAAGGACATGGAAGAAGGAAGTTTTTGTTTATTGCCTGCTTACCTTCACCTTGCTAGTACATGCATTCCTTTACTGGCATTGGAGCCAACTTCTTTGGGATTCCAGCATATTTTGAAGACCAGCCTAGACACCCAGCCCTGTAGACTGAGCAACTACTGGATTTTTGGATTTTCTGTTAACAGTCAGCCATTGTTGGGTTAGCTGGACAGCAGCCTCGAAGTCATTCCCATAAATCCTGTGTGTGTGTGTGTGTGTGTGTGTGTGTGTGTGTGTGTGTGTGTGTGTAGAGAGAGAGAGATTCTATAAGTTCTGTTACTCTAGAGAACCCTAAATATACAGATTTTGGTATGAGAAGTGGCTCTAGAACATCAGAATAAGGATGAATCCTTTAAGTATTTAGAATAGGCTTTTCAATTCACTAACACCTACAGCTACTGAAGTGTCTCTTGTCATTCCCTCTCCTGGGAACTTGGAGAGTAATGAAAGCCCATGGTGTGAACTATATTCCCAAATTTAGGAGATAAATACATTTGATTATCTGATTTACCAGTTGTTACTGGCGATGTATTTGGTGACCCCGTATATGAAACTTTTGACAATTTACACAAACTAAGGAAAGTGATTTGCTGGTCTTAGCAATTCTGGATAAATTGATAAATGATAGGAATGAGCTCTGTGATAAAATCAACCAACTTCTAGTATCTCAGAATACTGTGAGGAACAACAAAGAACTTAGTGATAAAAATCATCAGCTACAGATGCATCTTAAAAGTCTAAAGATTTCTAAGTTTGCCCTAAAGAGAATCTTCCCTCCAGCAGCCACAGAGCTTGATTTGCAGAAAATCAAAATGAAGTCCTCATTATATGGCTAGTTGAATTACAGCAAAAATTCAAGCCCCAGCCTCAGAGACTTTTGAAAATTAAAGTAATGGCATTAATTGGTAAAGAATGGGATCATATAACTTGGGGTGGGGCTTTGTCGGAGGACCCCAATGAATCTGAGAACTTGGAATTTTCAGATTCTCAAGGGTTTATCGCACCTGAGGAAATAGTACCCTCAGCCCCACCTCTTGAAATACTGCCTTTTTTACCTTTGGCTGAGGAGTTAATCCCTATTGTCTGCTAAAACAGCAGTGTGGTGACTTTCTCTGGAGGAAATGCCATGCAAGATAATACTAATGTCCCTCAGGGTCCACTAATAGTTGCCTCTGGATCTATAACCAGACTTAAGGCAGAGCAGGCTCTTAAAGGGGAGGAAGAAAGTGCAGTCCATAAGGAGGTACACTAAGCTACTAAAGCGCTTAATGATTTTGCTAATTCATTCAAGCAGAAGAATAATGAATATGTGTGGGAGTGGATTTTAAGGGTGTGGGATGATGGTGGAAACAGCATAATACTAGATCAGGCAGAGTTCATTGATATGGACCCATTGAGTGGAGATTCAGGGTTTAATATGAAAGATCATTCAGTTTAAAAGGTGTCAAAATTTGGATGGTTGGCTGAAGCATATATCAAAAGATGGCCTACTGAAGAGGAGTTGGAGATCCCTAATATACCCTGACTTAGTGTTGATGAAGGGATTTTAAGGCTCAGGGAAATTGCAATGCTAGAGTGGGTATGTGTGTAAAACCTAAATGAGGAATGTAGTTTACAGAAGTGTTTCTGTTGTATTTTGTTAAGAATGGTTTTTGTACCAATATTTGTGCTGTAACATCTATTAAGAGAATATCAATGGTTATCATATTTAAATTCAAGATACTAAAAGAACGTCCTGCAAGGGACATTGCCATCTATTCTAAATTTTTAATGTGTTTGCACTTGTACAAGGGACAGTTACATAATGTTATGTGTAATTACAGCCTGATTAAATATATAATGTGTGGCCCTGTTCTCTCAGAGACCAGGCTGGTTCCCAGAACCCCAGGTAAGGCCCCACCTGTAGATCATCACTTCCTCAGAGCCTACTCATCTTTCCCCAACATCTGTTCCCCCTCCTTGATACCATATTCCAATTGACAACTCCATTGGAACTCGCTGTTGTACCAGAGGCCACACAGGAGAGGCCATGCTAGTATTCCAAACCCTAGGCGCAAAACTCCAGCAGAAGTCCCCTGCTCTACCCGAGCCACACGGGTACCCAGAACCCCAAGTAAGACCCTGCCCATAGACAGCCAACACTCCTCAGAGACCATCCAGCTTTTCCCCAGCAGTCTCCCTTCCCTCCTCACCATTTCCCAGCCCACAACACCAACAGAAACCTCCTGATCTACCAGAGGCCATACTGGTTCCCAGAACTCCAGGTAAGACCTAAACTGCACACCAACACTTCCTCAGAGCTGACCAAGTTTTTCTCCAGCAGCTCCCCTCCCTTTATGGCTATATCTAAGCCCACAACTCCAAAAGACCCTGCTCTATCAGAGCCCAAAAGAGTTCCTAGAATCCCGGAATTCCAGAGGCCATGCCAGAACCCAGAAACCCAGAAGTTCAGAGGTCACATACAAGCAAAAAAAAAAAAAAAAATGAAGGCACCCTACTGGGTGAGAAGACTTGACAGTCACCAGAACAATGGGCAACTCTGACCAAAAGACCAGAGGGGAAATGGAAAACGAGAAAAAAGCATTCATCCAACAAAGACAAACTCAAATCACCTAAACATAATTGCCTCAAACCCAGATGCCTAGATACCAGTGTAAAAACATAACAAGACCCAGGATAATATGTCATAATCAGAACCCAGTTATCCTACTGTAGCACACCCTGAATATTTCAACTCAGCTAAAGCATAGGAAAATAAACATAAAACTAACTCTTTGAAGATGATAGAAATCCTTGAGGAAAAAATAAGTTCTCAAAGAAATCCAGGAAAACACAAACAATGGAGATGAATAAATCCTTTAAGGAATGCCAAGAAGTTTAAGGGGGAGGGGGAGAAACACAAACAGGTGAAGAAAATTGTTCAAGGCCTGAAAATGGGAATAGAAGCAATAAAGAAAATAAAAACTGGGGGGATTCTGGAACTGGAAAATCTAGGTAAGCAAACAGGAACTACAGAACATCACCAACAGAATACAAGAGATGGAAGAGTTCTCTCAAGTGTAGAAGATAAGATAGAAGAAACTGGTATATTGGTCAAAGAAAATGCTAAATCTAAAATATTCCTGACAAAAAAACATCCAGGAAATCTGGGATAGTATGGAAAGACCAAAACTAAAAATAATAAGAATAGAAGAAGGAAAGGAATCCTGCTCAATGACCCAGAAAATGTTTTTAACCTTTGCCCTGGAGGAGGTGGGAATGGGAGATGGGCTGGGGGGGGAGGGGAGGGGGACAGGAAGGGGGAGAACAAGGGAATCTGTGGCTGTTATGTAGAACTGAATGGTATTGTAAAATAAAATAAAAGGAAAAAAACATAGAAAATTTTGCTAACCTTAAGAGGTACATACACAAAATCTTAAAGAACACCAAATAGATTTGATCAGAAAAGAAGTCCTTATACCACATAATAATGAAAACACTAAATGAACAGAACAAAGAAGGAATATTAAAAGCTGCAAAAGAAAAAGACCAAGTAACACACCTGATTTCTCAATGGGACTCTATAAACCAGAAGGGTCTGAAGAGATGTATTATAGACTAAGAAACCACAGATGCCAGCCCAGACTACTATACCCAACAAAACTTTGAATCACCATAGATGGGGAAAACAAAATTTTCTATGACAGAACCTGATTTAAACCATTCTATCCATAAATCTAGGTTTACAAAAGGTACTAGAAGGAAAACACCAACCCAAGGAGGTTAACTACATCCATGAAAACACAGAAAAAAATTTCACACCAGCAAAACCAAAAGAGGGGAACCACACATACAACAACCACCACCATCAACCACAACAAAAGAAAAAAAATCACATAATCATTGGTCATTGGTAGCTTTCAATATCAATACACTCAATTCCCCAATAAAAAGACAGAGTCTAAAGGAATGAATACAAAATCGGGATCCATTCTGCTGCATACAAGAAACACTGCAACATCAAAAATAGACATTACTTCAGTATAAAAGGTTGTAAAAAATAATTCTAAGCAAATGGACATAGTTAGGGTTCCTATTGCTATGAAGAGACACCACGAACATGGCACCTCTTATAAAGGAAAATATCTAATTGGTTCTGGCTTACAGTTTCCGAGGTATAATCCATTGATGTCATGGCAGGAAACATGGTGGCATGCAGGCAGACATGGTGCTGGAGAAGGAGCTGAGAGTTATACATCTTGATTCACATGTAGCAGAAGCAACTGTGTGCCACACTGGTCATAGCTTGAACATAGGAGACCTCAAATCCCACCCCAACTGTGACACACTTCCTCCAACAAGGCCATACCTACTCCAACAAAGCCAAAGCTCATAAAAGTGCTACTCCCTATCAGGTCAATGTTCTTTTAAATCATCACATGGACCTAGGAAGCAAACTGGTGTAGCCATTTTAATATCTGACAGACTTCAAACTGAAACTAATTGAGAGATAGGTACAAAAAAATAGATATCAATAAACCAAATAATCCAATGAAAAAATGGGTACAGGCCTTAACATGATCCGTAATAGAGGAATCAGAAAAGGCTGATAAATATTCATTCACCTGTCAGAATGGCTAAGTTCAATAACACAAGTGACAACTCATGCTGGCAAGGATGTGGAGCAAGGAGAACACTCCTCCCATTGATGGTGAGAGTACAAACTTGCACAGCCTCTATTGAAATCAATATAGCAGTTCCTCAGAAAACTGGGGATCAATCTGCCTCAAGACCCAGCTATACCACTCTTGTGCATATACACAGAAGAAACTCCATTCTTCCATAAAAACACTTGATTGCCATCCCCTGTGACCCCAGTGGCTCCCTGAGACACAGACTCTGCCAGCTCTGATTGTCCTAAGAGATTGGAACAAGAACAGCTTCCTGAGACACAAACACCACCTGCATGGATTGGAGGAAGAGACAGGAAGATGCCAGTGCAAGAATACACTCAGCCGGGCGGTTGTGGCGCACGCCTTTAATCCCAGCACTCGGGAGGCAGAGGCACTCTGTGAGTTCAAGGCCAGCCTAGGCTACCAAGTGAGTCCCAGGAAAGGTGCAAAGCTACACAGAGAAACCCTGTCTTGAAAAACCAAAACAAACAACAACAAAAAAAGAATACACTCAACAACATAAAGAGCAATATGGCACCACCAGAAACTAGTGGTTATACAACAGCAAAACCTGAACATCCCAATGTAAAAGAAGCAGAAGTTGTTAAGGACCTTACAATCAACTTTAAGAAGATGATAGAGGCATTTAAAGAGAAAATGAAAAATTCCATTAAAGAGATCAAGAAAAATACAAACAAAAAATTGGAAAAAAATCAATAAATCCCTTAGAGAAAACCAAGAAAAAGCAATCAAACAGGTGAATGAGACAGTTCAAGACTTGAAAATTGAAGTAGAGGCAATAAAGACAAACTGAGGGAATGCTGTAAATGAAAAAACTGAGTAAATGAATAGGAACTACAGATGCAAGCATATCCAATAGAATGCAAGAGATAGAAGAGAGAATGACTGGTGTTGAAGATATAATCCAGGAAATAAATTGGTCAGTCAGAGAAAATATTACAGCCAACAAAGCCATAACACAAAAAGTCCAGGAAATCTGACACGCCATGAAAAGACCAAATCAAAGAATATTAGAGATAGGACAAGGAGAAGAATATCAGCTCAAAGGCACAGAAAATATATTGAACAAAACCAAAGAAGAAAACATTCTTAACCTAATAAAGGAAATGCTTATAAAGACACAAGAAGCTTACAGAATACAAAATAGACTGGACCCCCCAAAAAGTCCTTTTGCCTCATAATATTCAAACCACTAAACATACAGAATAAAGAAAGAATATCAAGAGCTGCAAAGAAAAAAAAGGCCAAGTAACATATATAGGCAGCCATCAGCATAACACCGGACTTCTCAATGGAGACTCTGAAAGCCAGAAGGTCCTGGAGAGATGTTATGCAGACACTAAAAGAGCATGGATGCCAGCCCAGACTACTACACCCAGCAAAACTTTCAGTCACCATAGAAGTAAACAAGATATTTCATGACAAAACCTATCCACAAATCTAGCCCTACAGAAAGCACTAGATGGAAACCTCCAAACTAAGGAAGTTAGATGCACCCAGAAAAACACAGCCAGTAGATAATTCCACAACAGCAAATCCCAAAGAAGGGAAACACACACACACACACACACACACACACACACACACACACACACACACACGACCACCAAAAAATAACAGAAATTAACAATCACTGGTCATTAATATCCCTTAATATCAATGGACTCAATTCACCTATAAAAAGACACAGGCTAACAGAATGAATACAAAAATAGGATCCATCCTTCTGCTGCATGCAGGAAACATACCTAAACTTCAAAGACAGAAACTACCTCAGAATAAAGGGTTGGGAAGAGATTTTCCAATCAAATGGACTTGAGAAGCAAGCTGGTGTAGCTATCCTAATATCTAACAAAATAGACTTCAAACTAAAATCAATAAAAAGAGAGAAGGACATTACATATTCACAGAAAAAAATCAATCAAGATGAAGTCTCAATTCTGAACTTTTATGTTCCAAATACAAGGTCACACACATACGTAAAAGAAACATTACTCAAGCTTAAATTGCACATCAAACTCCATAGACTAATAGTGGGAAACTTCAATACCCCACTCTCACCAATGGACAGGTCTGTCAGACAGAAACTTAACATAGAAATAAGGGAATTAACAGATGTAATGACTCAAATGGACATAATAGACATCTGCAGAACATTCCACCCAAACACAAAGGAATATACCTTCTTTTCAGCATGAAACCTTCTCTAAAATTGACCACATAATCAGTCACATAGCAAATCTCAATAGATATAAATAAATTGGAATAACCCCTTGTATTGTATCAGGTCACTATGGCTTAAAGTTCAAATTCAACAACAACACAAATTACAGAAAACCTACAGCTCGTGGAAACTGAATAATGCTCAACTGAATCACCAGTGGGTCAAGGAAGGAAGAAATTAAAGAATCCCTAGAATTCAATGAAAATAAATGTACAACATTAGAATTAGAAAGCAGTACTAAGAGGAAAGTTCATAGCTTTAAATGCCTACATAAAGAAGTTGGAGAAATCTCAACTAGTGACATAACAGCATATCTGAAAGCTCTAGCACAAAAAGAAGCAAACTCATCCAGGAGGAATACATGCCAGGAAATAACCAAATTGAAGGCTGAAATCAATAGAATAGAAACAGAACAGCACAAAGAATGAATGAGACAAAGAGCTGGTTCCTTAAGAAAATCAACAAGATAGACAAACCCTTATCCAAACTAACTAAAGGGCAAAGAGAGAATATCCAAATTAACAAAATCCAAAACAAAAAGGGAGACTTAACAACACACATTGAGGAAATCTAGAGAAACATCAAATTATACTTCAAAAACCTGTACTCCACAAAACTGGAAAACCTAAAAGAAATGGACATTCTGAATAGGTACCACATACCACAATTAAATCAAGACCAGATAAACAATTTAAATAGACCAATAACCCCTAAGGAAATAGAAGTGGTCATCAAAAGTCTTCCAAACAAATAAACAAAAAAAAAAAAAAAATCCACAGCTAGATGGTTTCAATACAGAATTTTACCAGAAGTTCAAAGAAGAGCTAATACCAATACTCTTCAAATTGTTCTCCACAATAGAAACAGAAGGAACATTGCCAAACTCTTTCTGTGAAGCTACAGTTAGCCTGATACTCAAACCACACAAAGATGCAACAAAGAAAGAGAATTACAAAAACATTTCATTCATGAATATTGATGCAAAAACACTCAATAAAATACTGGCAAACCATATCCAAAAACACACCAAAGAAGTCATCCACTAATGATCAAGTAGGCTTTATCCCAGCGATGCAGTGTTTAATATACAAAAATCTGTCAGTGTAATCCACCATATAAACAAACTGAAAGAAAAAAGTCACATGATCATCTCCTTAGATGATGAAAAAGCCTTCAACAAAAATTCAACATCCCTTCATGATAAAAGGTCTTAGAGAGATCAGGAATACAAGGAACATACCTAAACATAATAAAGGCAATTTACAGCAAGCTGACAGCCAACATAAAATGGCGAGAAACTCAAAGCAATTCCACTAAAATCAGGAACAAGACAAGGCTGTCCACTTTTTCCATTTCTATTCAATATAGTACTTGAAGTTCTAGCTAGAGCAATAAGACAACAAAAGGAGATCAAGGGGATACAAATTGGAAAGGAAGAAGTCAAACTTTCATTATTTGCAGATGATATGATAATATACATATGTGACCCAAAAAATACCAGGGAACTCCTACAGCTGATAAACAACTTCAGTAATGTGGTGGAATACAAGATAAACTCAAAAAAAATCAGTAGCCCTCCTATATACAAATAATAAACCAGCCAAGAAAAAATCAGAGAAACATCACCCTTTACAATAGCCACAAATAATATAAAATACCTTGGGGTAACTCTAACCAAGCAAGTGAAAGACCTGTATGACAAGAACATTAGGTCTTTGAAGAAAGAAATTGAAAAAGATATCAGAAAATGGAGATTCCCCTGTAGCAGAGTCCTTGCTGTTGTTCCCTTTGGGGGTGAGTCAAACCACACAGTCACCGGGAGAATGTAGAAACAACAAGCTCAGTTTATTCAGGAAGAGGCAAGCCTTATATGCCTTCCACCCCACCCTTGGGGGAGGTCTGATGAATATGCATCAGCTGGTGTGACATGGCTGTCTCTCATTGGTCCAGGTCATCTCCAGATCAT